>CM068367.1:1122024742-1122624742 GCA_034769895.1 Magicicada septendecula
TGTTATGAGTGTCAAACAGCGAAAGGGCCGAATTTACACACATATGTAGGAATGCAAAGTATACAGAAGGAGAACAAAGGAGAGCTAATTGCAGTGGATTTTCTGGACCATTACCACGATCAAGTCGAGGTGTGAAGCACATATTGGTATGTATCGATGTGTTTTCCAAGGCAGTCCGACTGTACCCAATTATGCGACCCACAACCAAAATTGTTCTAAAGATACTACTGCAGAAATACATTCCGTTATATGGAAAAATGAAGAAGATACTCAGTGATCAAGGTGTACAATTCCAAAGTGAAAAATGTGAGAGGACGTTAAGGGAAAATGTAATACAACCAGTACTCACATCCTTAAGACATCCTCAAGGAAACCTTGCTGAGAGAGTTAACAAAGAATTAGGTAAATATTTACGAATATATTGCCATAATCAACACAATAAATGGGCAGAATATTTACCATTTCTTGAAAAAGCCATTAACGAAAATTATAGTGAAGCAACAGGATACACTCCAATGGAATTAGAAGAAGATAAGAAGCCAACCAGATTTAGGACTAAATATATAAACAAACCTAATAACCAAAATGTACCTGTACCAATAAGTGTGAAAATTGGATACGCAAGACAACGGATAACAGAAAGGGGTAACAAAAGAGTAGAGAGATTTAATCTAACTCACAAGCTACAACAATTCAACGTGGGAGAAAGTATACTACTCAAAGCAAATCCAGTGGGAAAACGGAGTGATAATACGGCGAAGAAATCCTTCAGACTTTATAATGGACCGTATACATTAAGACAGCAAGCAGGACAGAACACTTTCATCGTAATGATGAGATACAGAAGAAAGAAATTGGTAAATTCCACGCAACGTCATTTAGGAAGTTCTACACATGAAAACAGAGGTCAATGAAACCAGTTAAATCAGCTGTTTGTAAAGCCACCCTACTACAAGGTCGCGAGCAGTGAGCGTACGAAGAGGGGAGGTAAGACATTTGTATACACTCCAATGAAGGGTGAAATGACGAATATTATTCTTTATTATTTGTTACATTTTTTTTGCAAATAATAATAATAAATAAAAAAAAAAAAATTGTAATAAATAAATTTATTAAATTTTTTTTGTTACCAAGCAGAGGAATAATGCGACAGTACAAATAAGTGATGTACTGAGCATGAAATATAAAAATTTAAATTTACTTAAATATGAACAGGTGTTTCGACCTGAATCAACATGCACACACACACAAATGTAACTGAAAGTGTGTACACCAGTATTTTGCTAGTGTGTGTGAACGCAGGTCTCTGCAGGCGAGTTTGCCACCCCAAGATGAATAATTGCACAATTACTGTTTTTCCATAATTATTCATAAACTAGAATTAAGAATTAAAATCCAAAAGCACCATAAAATGTAAATAAATTTACTAAATACTGTGTACGAAAACCACGCGAAAGTGACACACCGTACAAGTGCAATAGTGAAATAACTGTGTACAAATCGAAAGGGTTAAGTTGCAATGTCCAAAATTACAGTGAACATGTGTTATAAAATTAGTTATAAGATAAGTATAAGAGTATACTTACAAGACTCTGCAATTCGCAGAAATATAAAAAATAGCGAATTTGACAAAGAGTGGGGGAACTGAAGCCAAAGACAGTTTCTAACATGTCGATTTCGGATCACTGCAGGGTGTCGACCAAGACATGGGTATAAATAGGACACGCAAGCTGCAGTGGTTCTCTTTCTTGAATCATCCACGATGCAGCGGGAGCTTATGCCCGTCAACACGGCATATTTATTTTTTTTTTATAAACAGTTAAATTTGCCAGTTACGTACAAATACGTAACTAAGCTGTAAAGACAATCATTTTAGTTAATAACAGCACTACTTAAGAAGATCCATTAATGATTCGACACTGGACAAGAGAAGAGTTCCATAGAGAGATACGACGCTGGACAAGAGGAGAGTTCCAGAGAGATATACGACGCTGGACAAGAGGAGAGTTCCAGAGAGAGATACGACGCTGGACAAGAGGAGAGTTCCAGAGAGAGAGACAGCCAACGCTGGACAAGAGGAGAAGAGAGACAGCCGACGCTGGAGGCGAGACGAGGACGAACACCGATGGGACAAAAATGATCGAGTATGATTGACGACAATAAGGTGATAGACAACTTATTCATATCTTAATCATACAAAGAATTCAAAGACAGTTAAAGACATTAATATTTTATTTAAAAATAAGAGCAATATTTCTTGTATAGTAGAGTTAAAACCATAGATGTTTTAGAAATACGATTAACGTAACAAGAGCTCAAATTAATATGATATAAAATGATTGCAAAGCATTTAAATAAAAATAATTAGTATTTGAGAAAACAGTACTGAGAAACAATAACTATTAATATTTTGAGTACGTTACAATATAGAAAAAAAGATTTAAAAATTGATTTTGAAACATATTAATAGACTGAGTAGTCTGAAGATGAGATTTATCTTTTATATAATAATTAGTAGCATAGAATATTTAGTCAGTAAGGATGTATATATCTTAAGCCTTACGGCATAATAACAAATAATAACTTTTTTTTTTAAATCGAAGTCAGTGCCATGTGCACATATTTTTTTATAGTATCAAATAAATTTTAATTACCGTTTCAAGTTACATAGAGTTCTTATTGCAGATACACCTGACACCCAATTTAAATGTTAGATTGTTTAAAGAATTTGTCAATCTTGAACGTGAGATCGTTCACGCCTATTATGTGTATGTAACGTTGCATAAATTTGGTGCTCCAAGATCGTGGGGCTCCACAAATTTAAATTATAATAAATTTGCAAATTGTCACGTTGCATAATAATGTCGCTTCCAACGTGGGGCATCACAAACATAAATTACATGTAAATTTGTACACATACAATATAATATTATGCAACTTTGCAACGTTGTCACGTTGCATAATAATGTCGCCCTGAACGTGGGGCCCGACATGCCTAAATTTACGTACAAAAATTTGTTACATAAATTATAGCTCATGAACGTATGACCCGATCCCCATCATTTAACTATTAAAATTTTTTTACGTAGCTAAATGGTTGCTCTAAAATATAAAGAGTGTGTTAAATGAAAAATGTATAATATGTAATTATTATTTATATTAAACAGTAACTGAATGTAATGTTAATTGTTGTGTAATCACACAGCTGGCGCCCACAAATAATATTGTTTGTCTATGTAACAGGTGTAACTGTAATGAGTATTAATAATAACTATTAATAAAAATACAGAAATAAATAAATAAGTAGGGAACGGTTATCAATAATAATTGTTAAAGAATTATTACTAAATAAATATTTTAATAATTATTCAACGTGGCAGAACCAGGAGGGTTGAATTTAGAAGCATTTAAAAATACGAATATACGATACTCGCCATGATGGACGAATTAGTCATAAAACAAGCCGAAAAATTTAAAGAGGATGTGAAAGAGGAGAATGTCAAACAAATAAGAAAAATAGATGAAATAAATACAAAACAAACAGAAAGTTTAGAAAAGAAATTAGCAAAACAAACAGAAAATTTAGAAAATAAATTAGAGCTACAGTCCGAAAATTTTAGACAGGACACCATAAAAATTACAGAGAGTCTAGAAGAGTTAAAAATTGATAATATTGAAATAAAACAAAGTATAATTGACAGTAATGCGCAGTTAACCGAAAAAATTAGTGACACCAACATACGTATTGATACTCTAGAGAATAATTTTAAACAAGCCTTACATGAACAAGTTGTACGGATTGAAAATAAACAAAAAGAATTACGTCTCGAGTGGAGAAAAGATTTAAAAGAAACGCATAAACAAATAAATGATAATTTAACTACTATAACGCGAGAACAGGATGATAAAATCCAAACTATTAATAATGTATCCCAAGTAAATACCAGTAAACTTAGAGAAATAGAAACACGTACTGTAATTATTGAGAATAAAATTGAAGAAACTACGAAAGACCGTTCGGGAGACGTATCACATATGAAAGAAGAGATTCAAGAGGAAATGAACCAACTACGAAGTGAGTTAAGAAGACGACAGAACCAAATGACCATATTTCCTACACCAACAGAAGAAAGGAGCAGACTTAAGTTCTCAGGTGGTAAAGGGGAGAACAGTATGGAATTCCTAGCAAGAGTAGAGAAGGAAATAGAAAAAATTGGGAGTGCAATAAATGACGACGAGAAGATAGACTTCGTCACGCGATATCTTAGAGATTCAGCCAGCCAATGGTACTCTATTATTAGAGATAACGTTAGTACATATCAGCAGTTTCGTGAAGCATTCGAGAACCGATACTGGAATCTACATACCCAACGACAAGTACAGGATCAACTCGAATATGGAAAGTTCAATCCACAAGGACAGCAGAGTATTGAACAATACACAATTACACAAATAGAACGTGTAAAGCATCTCAAACCTAAATTCTCAGAATATGAAATTGTTTCAAAATTATCTTACCATTTTCAGCGAGATATCCAGTTAGCAGTTTATACACAAGGGATCAAAACCATAGAAGAATTTTTAATCCTTGTAACACAGTCGGAGAATATCAATAAAGGTAAGAACACACAATACTGGGAGCAAAAACACACAAATCATCACCATAATTATCACAGAGATGACAAGAAAGCAATACAAAACACTATACCGCACCGTGATAATTATAAAATAAATTATTCGCCACCAATGTACAACACTACAACACGCACAGCTAAAGAAACTGAACAAAAAATACAGCTAGACGACAAGGAGACGTTACATGGTCATCCAATCGTAAACAGTTTTCAAAACCAGCTGACAAACGCGTTGCCGCAGTACGAGGGGACGACGAAAAAAAATTGAAGAGAGAAGGCCAAGGAATGAATGAGACAGTAACAGTCCACTGCCGACCATCTACATCAAAGGCATCAGAATGACTGAATAAACGGAAGCAAAATTATAAAATAAACAACATATACCCCTGCGATATTAGGGAAGACTTATTAAGCACCGAACAGTATATAAAGCGAGAGGCGCAGCAAACACAATGCCCTATGGTGACTGTGAAAATAAACAGGTGTAAAATACGAATGCTAGTTGATACCGGCAGCCAGCTGTCTGTTCTTAACGCTGCATGGGTTCAACGCAACAAGAAATATTTTAAAAATACTGCAATTTTGCCCGTAAATAATTTAAATATTACAACAGCTACCAATACAAAAGAAAGAGTTAAACAACAAGCATATGTAACTCTAACATATAAAAATCTAGAGTTAGAACACCCTATGATAATTATGCATAAATTGATTTATGATGGAATTTTAGGTATCGATATACTAAATACAATAAATGCTAAGATTAATATTAATGATAATATAATTATGTGTAATTATAAAAATGTTCAATATGAAGTAAACATGAACAGCGAGGAAGAAGAGTGCAAGGTAAGTGAAACACCTATTACTTTGTACAAGCCACAAATACAATATGGTCCAACTCGACATGTGAATGCGGTAGATGAAGGGATGACGACACAGGAAGAAGAGAGACTGCACGAATTAATAGAAGAATATAGTGATGTATTTAGTGAAGTACCGACGCAGACGACAGTATACGAACATTCTATAGTTGTGTCAGACCCTACAAAAGTCATTAGGAAGACATACCCTATCCCAATGCGATATGAAGAAGAGGTTGAACTCGAAATTCGGCGTATGATCGAAAGTGGAGTCATAGAGCGATCGAACAGCAACTTCCTGAATCCTCTAGTGGTAGTGAAGAAGAAAAATGGAGAGATACGTCTATGCCTTGACATGAGGGAGCTGAACAGCATTGTATTAAAGGAGTATGACTGTGCACCAACTGCGGACGAACTATTTACTAAGTGTGAAGGAGCAAGGTATCTGACGAAGCTAGATTTACGCTCAAGTTTCTGGCAGATTCCAATTCGGGAAGAGAATAGAAAGTACACTGCTTTCCTGTATAAAAATAAATGCTACCAACACAGGGTAGTACCCTTTGGATTAAGCACGAGTTTAGCAGCCATCGTAAAGTGTCTAGAAAGAGCCCTAGGACCTGAAGTGGAACCCTACACCATGATATTTGTAGATGATATCTTAGTTGTATCTAAAACGTTAGATGAACATATAAAACATCTAAGCACGATATTCCACAAGTTTAGGCAAGCGAACATATCCCTTAACCTAGACAAATGTGAATTTATCAAAACCTCTATCCAATTCCTAGGTCACATTATTTCATCCTCTGGTATTCGACCCGATCCTATCAAAATTTCCAGCATAACTAATTCCCCTATACCCGGAAATCTCAAAGAGTTAAGAGCATTCTTAGGACTCACAGGATACTACAGAAGATTCTCACCGTTATATGCAAGATATACGCAACCGCTTCTAGAGCTGACGAAGAAAGAAAAAAAATGGAAGTGGGAGAAAAAACATCAAGATGCCTTTAACCAAGTGAAAGAGTTGTTCATCGAAAATATTATGTTACATCATCCTCAAAGAGAAGGAAAATTTTTAATATACTCCGATGCTAGTGACTACGCAGTAGGAAGTGTACAATATCAACAAGATACTATGGGAGAGCACCGAGTTATTGCCTACGCCAGTAGAGTCTTCAAAGGAGCTGAAAAACACTACTCCACATCAGAAAAAGAAATACTTGCTATAGTATACGCTCTTAAGCAATTCAGATATTATGTTTATGGTACTCATTTTGAGATACATACGGACCACCAAGCATTATCATTTTTATTAAAATGCAAAGTAACAAATGCCCGATTATTAAGATGGATTTTAGCCATTAGCGAGTACTCATTTACCATTAAATACTGTAAAGGTAAAGACAATATTGTAGCGGACACACTAAGCCGACACATCAAAGAAGAATGTGAAGAAGTTTATGTGAGCGAAAAGAAAGAAGTACGATTGTTATCAATTAAATTCAAAGAGAATGATGAAGTAAAACAAATGCTGAAAAACTTAGCACATCAACAAGATTTGGACGTGACGATAAGGGAGATGAAGAACCAAGAACAGCTACCAAATCATTATAAGGTACTAAGTGGAATTCTTTTCAGGTTAGTAAGACAAGACTGGAAGATAGTTTTAATGAATGACATGCTACAAAAATTAATTCGACCAGCACATGAGAGTTTAGCACATGCTGCCGCTCTGAAATGTTATTTGAGTCTACGAGAAGATTTTACGATCAATAATATGTATCGAAAGATAAAGAAAGAAGTAAAGAAGTGTTATGAGTGTCAAACAGCGAAAGGGCCGAATTTACACACATATGTAGGAATGCAAAGTATACAGAAGGAGAACAAAGGAGAGCTAATTGCAGTGGATTTTCTGGACCATTACCACGATCAAGTCGAGGTGTGAAGCACATATTGGTATGTATCGATGTGTTTTCCAAGGCAGTCCGACTGTACCCAATTATGCGACCCACAACCAAAATTGTTCTAAAGATACTACTGCAGAAATACATTCCGTTATATGGAAAAATGAAGAAGATACTCAGTGATCAAGGTGTACAATTCCAAAGTGAAAAATGTGAGAGGACGTTAAGGGAAAATGGAATACAACCAGTACTCACATCCATAAGACATCCTCAAGGAAACCTTGCTGAGAGAGTTAACAAAGAATTAGGTAAATATTTACGAATATATTGCCATAATCAACACAATAAATGGGCAGAATATTTACCATTTCTTGAAAAAGCCATTAACGAAAATTATAGTGAAGCAACAGGATACACTCCAATGGAATTAGAAGAAGATAAGAAGCCAACCAGATTTAGGACTAAATATATAAACAAACCTAATAACCAAAATGTACCTGTACCAATAAGTGTGAAAATTGGATACGCAAGACAACGGATAACAGAAAGGGGTAACAAAAGAGTAGAGAGATTTAATCTAACTCACAAGCTACAACAATTCAACGTGGGAGAAAGTATACTACTCAAAGCAAATCCAGTGGGAAAACGGAGTGATAATACGGCGAAGAAATCCTTCAGACTTTATAATGGACCGTATACATTAAGACAGCAAGCAGGACAGAACACTTTCATCGTATATGATGAGATACAGAAGAAAGAAATTGGTAAATTCCACGCAACGTCATTTAGGAAGTTCTACACATGAAAACAGAGGTCAATGAAACCAGTTAAATCAGCTGTTTGTAAAGCCACCCTACTACAAGGTCGCGAGCAGTGAGCGTACGAAGAGGGGAGGTAAGACATTTGTATACACTCCAATGAAGGGTGAAATGACGAATATTATTCTTTATTATTTGTTACATTTTTTTTGCAAATAATAATAATAAATAAAAAAAAAAAATTGTAATAAATAAATTTATTAAATTTTTTTTGTTACCAAGCAGAGGAATAATGCGACAGTACAAATAAGTGATGTACTGAGCATGAAATATAAAAATTTAAATTTACTTAATAAACTGTATATAATTAATAATATATTAGAAATAAGCATGTTAGGGATTGCAAGCTTGGCTCAGACAAAAATATGAACAGGTGTTTCGACCTGAATCAACGTGCACACACACACAAATGTAACTGAAAGTGTGTACACCAGTATTTTGCTAGTGTGTGTGAACGCAGGTCTCTGCAGGCGAGTTTGCCACCCCAAGATGAATAATTGCACAATTACTGTTTTTCCATAATTATTCATAAACTAGAATTAAGAATTAAAATCCAAAAGCACCATAAAATGTAAATAAATTTACTAAATACTGTGTACGAAAACCACGCGAAAGTGACACACCGTACAAGTGCAATAGTGAAATAACTGTGTACAAATCGAAAGGGTTAAGTTGCAATGTCCAAAATTACAGTGAACATGTGTTATAAAATTAGTTATAAGATAAGTATAAGAGTATACTTACAAGACTCTGCAATTCGCAGAAATATAAAAAATAGCGAATTTGACAAAGAGTGGGGGAACTGAAGCCAAAGACAGTTTCTAACATGTCGATTTCGGATCACTGCAGGGTGTCGACCAAGACATGGGTATAAATAGGACACGCAAGCTGCAGTGGTTCTCTTTCTTGAATCATCCACGATGCAGCGGGAGCTTATGCCCGTCAACACGGCATATTTATTTTTTTTTTATAAACAGTTAAATTTGCCAGTTACGTACAAATACGTAACTAAGCTGTAAAGACAATCATTTTAATTAATAACAGCACTACTTAAGAAGATCCATTAATGATTCGACACTGGACAAGAGAAGAGTTCCATAGAGAGATACGACGCTGGACAAGAGGAGAGTTCCAGAGAGAGATACGACGCTGGACAAGAGGAGAGTTCCAGAGAGAGATACGACGCTGGACAAGAGGAGAGTTCCAGAGAGAGAGACAGCCGACGCTGGACAAGAGGAGAAGAGAGACAGCCGACGCTGGAGGCGAGACGAGGACGAACACCGATGGGACAAAAATGATCGAGTATGATTGACGACAATAAGGTGATAGACAACTTATTCATATCTTAATCATACAAAGAATTCAAAGACAGTTAAAGACATTAATATTTTATTTAAAAGTAAGAGCAATATTTCTTGTATAGTAGAGTTAAAACCATAGATGTTTTAGAAATACGATTAACGTAACAAGAGCTCAAATTAATATGATATAAAATGATTGCAAAGCATTTAAATAAAAATAATTAGTATTTGAGAAAACAGTACTGAGAAACAATAACTATTAATATTTTGAGTACGTTACAATATAGAAAAAAAGATTTAAAAATTGATTTTGAAACATATTAATAGACTGAGTAGTCTGAAGATGAGATTTATCTTTTATATAATAATTAGTAGCATAGAATATTTAGTCAGTAAGGATGTATATATCTTAAGCCTTACGGCATAATAACAAATAATAACTAATGTTTTAAAATCGAAGTCAGTGCCATGTGCACATATTTTTTTATAGTATCAAATAAATTTTAATTACCGTTTCAAGTTACATAGAGTTCTTATTGCAGATACACCTGACACCCAATTTAAATGTTAGATTGTTTAAAGAATTTGTCAATCTTGAACGTGAGATCGTTCACGCCTATTATGTGTATGTAACGTTGCATAAATTTGGTGCTCCAAGATCGTGGGGCTCCACAAATTTAAATTATAATAAATTTGCAAATTGTCACGTTGCATAATAATGTCGCTTCCAACGTGGGGCATCACAAACATAAATTACATGTAAATTTGTACACATACAATATAATATTATGCAACTTTGCAACGTTGTCACGTTGCATAATAATGTCGCCCTGAACGTGGGGCCCGACATGCCTAAATTTACGTACAAAAATTTGTTACATAAATTATAGCTCATGAACGTATGACCCGATCCCCATCATTTAACTATTAAAATTTTTTATGTAGCTAAATGGTTGCTCTAAAATATAAAGAGTGTGTTAAATGAAAAATGTATAATATGTAATTATTATTTATATTAAACAGTAACTGAATGTAATGTTAATTGTTGTGTAATCACACAGCTGGCGCCCACAAATAATATTGTTTGTCTATGTAACAGGTGTAACTGTAATGAGTATTAATAATAACTATTAATAAAAATACAGAAATAAATAAATAAGTAGGGAACGGTTATCAATAATAATTGTTAAAGAATTATTACTAAATAAATATTTTAATAATTATTCAACGTGGCAGAACCAGGAGGGTTGAATTTAGAAGCATTTAAAAATACGATACTCGCCATGATGGACGAATTAGTCATAAAACAAGCCGAAAAATTTAAAGAGGATGTGAAAGAGGAGAATGTCAAACAAATAAGAAAAATAGATGAAATAAATACAAAACAAACAGAAAGTTTAGAAAAGAAATTAGAAAAACAAACAGAAAATTTAGAAAATAAATTAGAGCTACAGTCCGAAAATTTTAGACAGGACACCATAAAAATTACAGAGAGTCTAGAAGAGTTAAAAATTGATAATATTGAAATAAAACAAAGTATAATTGACAGTAATGCGCAGTTAACCGAAAAAATTAGTGACACCAACATACGTATTGATACTCTAGAGAATAATTTTAAACAAGCCTTACATGAACAAGTTGTATGGATTGAAAATAAACAAAAAGAATTACGTCTCGAGTGGAGAAAAGATTTAAAAGAAACGCATAAACAAATAAATGATAATTTAACTACTATAACGCGAGAACAGGATGATAAAATCCAAACTATTAATAATGTATCCCAAGTAAATACCAGTAAACTTAGAGAAATAGAAACACGTACTGTAATTATTGAGAATAAAATTGAAGAAACTACGAAAGACCGTTCGGGAGACGTATCACATATGAAAGAAGAGATTCAAGAGGAAATGAACCAACTACGAAGTGAGTTAAGAAGACGACAGAACCAAATGACCATATTTCCTACACCAACAGAAGAAAGGAGCAGACTTAAGTTCTCAGGTGGTAAAGGGGAGAACAGTATGGAATTCCTAGCAAGAGTAGAGAAGGAAATAGAAACAATTGGGAGTGCAATAAATGACGACGAGAAGATAGACTTCGTCACGCGATATCTTAGAGATTCAGCCAGCCAATGGTACTCTATTATTAGAGATAACGTTAGTACATATCAGCAGTTTCGTGAAGCATTCGAGAACCGATACTGGAATCTACATACCCAACGACAAGTACAGGATCAACTCGAATATGGAAAGTTCAATCCACAAGGACAGCAGAGTATTGAACAATACACAATTACACAAATAGAACGTGTAAAGCATCTCAAACCTAAATTCTCAGAATATGAAATTGTTTAAAAATTATCTTACCATTTTCAGCGAGATATCCAGTTAGCAGTTTATACACAAGGGATCAAAACCATAGAAGAATTTTTAATCCTTGTAACACAGTCGGAGAATATCAATACAGGTAAGAACACACAATACTGGGAGCAAAAACACGCAAATCATCACCATAATTATCACAGAGATGACAAGAAAGCAATACAAAACACTATACCGCACCGTGATAATTATAAAATAAATTATTCGCCACCAATGTACAACACTACAACACGCACAGCTAAAGAAACTGAACAAAAAATTACAGCTAGACGACAAGGAGACGTTACATGGTCATCCAATCGTAAACAGTTTTCAAAACCAGCTGACAAACGCGTTGCCGCAGTACGAGGGGACGACGAAAAAAAATTGAAGAGAGAAGGCCAAGGAATGAATGAGACAGTAACAGTCCACTGCCGACCATCTACATCAAAGGCATCACAATGACTGAATAAACGGAAGCAAAATTATAAAATAAACAACATATACCCCTGCGATATTAGGGAAGACTTATTAAGCACCGAACAGGATATAAAGCGAGACGCGCAGCAAACACAATGCCCTATTGTGACTGTGAAAATAAACAGGTGTAAAATACGAATGCTAGTTGATACCGGCAGCCAGCTGTCTGTTCTTAACGCTGCATGGGTTCAACGCAACAAGAAATATTTTAAAAATACTGGAATTTTGCCCGTAAATAATTTAAATATTACAACAGCTACCAATACAAAAGAAAGAGTTAAACAACAAGCATATGTAACTCTAACATATAAAAATCTAGAGTTAGAACACCCTATGATAATTATGCATAAATTGATTTATGATGGAATTTTAGGTATCGATATACTAAATACAATAAATGCTAAGATTAATATTAATGATAATATAATTATGTGTAATTATAAAAATGTTCAATATGAAGTAAACATGAACAGCGAGGAAGAAGAGTGCAAGGTAAGTGAAACACCTATTACTTTGTACAAGCCACAAATACAATATGGTCCAACTCGACATGTGAATGCGGTAGATGAAGGGATGACGACACAGGAAGAAGAGAGACTGCACGAATTAATAGAAGAATATAGTGATGTATTTAGTGAAGTACCGACGCAGACGACAGTATACGAACATTCTATAGTTGTGTCAGACCCTACAAAAGTCATTAGGAAGACATACCCTATCCCAATGCGATATGAAGAAGAGGTTGAACTCGAAATTCGGCGTATGATCGAAAGTGGAGTCATAGAGCGATCGAACAGCAACTTCCTGAATCCTCTAGTGGTAGTGAAGAAGAAAAATGGAGAGATACGTCTATGCCTTGACATGAGGGAGCTGAACAGCATTGTATTAATGGAGTATGACTGTGCACCAACTGCGGACGAACTATTTACTAAGTGTGAAGGAGCAAGGTATCTGACGAAGCTAGATTTACGCTCAAGTTTCTGGCAGATTCCAATTCGGGAAGAGAATAGAAAGTACACTGCTTTCCTGTATAAAAATAAATGCTACCAACACAGGGTAGTACCCTTTGGATTAAGCACGAGTTTAACAGCCATCGTAAAGTGTCTAGAAAAAGCCCTAGGACCTGAAGTGGAACCCTACACCATGATATTTGTAGATGATATCTTAGTTGTATCTAAAACGTTAGATGAACATATAAAACATCTAAGCACGATATTCCACAAGTTTAGGCAAGCGAACATATCCCTTAACCTAGACAAATGTGAATTTATCAAAACCTCTATCCAATTCCTAGGTCACATTATTTCATCCTCTGGTATTCGACCCGATCCTATCAAAATTTCCAGCATAACTAATTCCCCTATACCCGGAAATCTCAAAGAGTTAAGAGCATTCTTAGGACTCACAGGATACTACAGAATGATATATAATTACCTTAATATCCACTTTAGTGATACACAGTTTCGTCACTGATGACGCGTTTCGGGACTAAGTCCCATCCCCAGATACATAATTAATAAACTAAAATATTAAAATCACGACCATGATACTGGTCAAGTCAAAAATAAATAAAATAAAATAAATTATAAATCGCATGTAATAAGTTTTGCTAACCACGGCTGGAGCTCCCGCATGCGTTCACCCGCAACCGCGATTGTCACGCGACTGGTCAAAGATTAAGACAAACTGATTGCAGTGTCGAACAGGTAATTTGACGCAAAATTTACCTGGTCATTTAATAAACTGTTTTTGGTGTTACTATCTTTTAAAGCTTTATAAATTTCAAATTCCTCCAGACTATCCATCCGTCTACCCTTTTTACAAATATGCAACGCTGTTAAATTTTCTTCGAAGTTCGTATAATTATGTCCGCTTGATATTAAATGTTGTGCAAAGTTGGACTTATTATTACTTGGCTTAGGAATATGTTCTAAAAATCTTTTATAAAAACATCTGCCAGATTGACCGATATAGAACGCATCACAATCATCACATTTTGTTTTATATATACCACATTGCTTTTTTAATGGTAATTTGTTTTTGTTTTTGAAATAACTTCCTAAATTATTATTTGTTTTAAATGATAAAATATAGTTATTATCTTTAAGAACGGGTCTTAAAATATTTGGCATAATACCTGTGAAATTAGCCGAAAGATATTTATAATTTTTGTTACTTGCTTTTATAGAGTTTGAATTTTTATTTTCTAAACGTTTCCTATGCCTATTTATTATTTTGTCAACTATTGTAGATTTATACCCGTTATTTATTGCTATTTGTTTGATAGTGCTAACCTCATTTAAGTAGTCCTCCTTTTCTAGGGGAACATTTAAAAGTCTGTTGACAAGACTGTTAAACACTGCCACTTTTTGTGTAATGGGATGATATGAATCATAGTGTATTACTGTGTCAGTACTAGTGTGTTTTCTAAAGATTTTGTATTTTAAATTATTCCCGTTGTGTAATACAGTGAGGTCTAAAAAATTGATACTTTTGTTGTTTTCGATCTCCATAGTAAATTTTAATTTGTTATGAATTTTTAAATAATTCTATTTGTCTGGCATTCCCGTTAAAAATAATAAAGGTATCATCTACATATCTGAAGTAATGGATGATTTTACTGGCGAAATAATTATCTTTTAAAATTGTTGTATTTTCTAAATGGTTTAGATATAGGTCCGCCAGGATGCCAGAAAGTGGAGATCCCATGGCAAGTCCTTCATTCTGTTTATAATATGCATTTTCAAATGAAAAATAGTTTTGATGAAGAATGGTTTTTAGTATCATCATCAGTTGGTTAACTTTCTGTATTTCTAAAGAACCTTTATTCATTAAATTATGCCTGAGTAAAATTAAAGTTTCATCAATAGGCACATTAGTGTATAAATCTACTATGTCGAATGATACTAGTTTGTAGTTTGGTTGAATTGTAACGTGGTTTATATTTTTGATAAAATCCTTATAGCTTTTAACACTCCGATTATTTTCTAAGTTGGTGTGCTCTCTGATGATTTTTACTAAGGTTTTAGCTATTTTATAACCGGGGGCAGTTGTAAAATTAACTAATGGTCTAATTGGAGTGTTCTGTTTATGTACTTTCGGAAGACCCCTTAAACAAGGCGCACTAGCATTTATTGGTTTTAGTGAGGATTGTTTGCGTTTATCAAATAGTTGCGTGCATTTATTTATTGTTTTATTCAGTTCTAAAGTGTACTTCTTAGTGGGGTCAGATGTCAACTTAGTAATATTGTTGTCATTTATAAAGTTGTGTACTTTTTGTGTGTATTCGTCAAGTTTCAGCATGGCTATAGAATTTCCCTTATCTACCTTGGTTATGTAAATATTATTATTAGAAAGTTTTTTATTTAGTTGTATAGCTATGCGTTGTTCGTGTTGTGCTTTAGTGTAATTAACTTTATTTTGTATAAGCTTATTGTTCTTGTTTTTAATGATTTTATTAAACTTATTATTTACTAATACTCTTATTTCATTTTGTTTACCTGGGTCAGGAATGTTTTTTATCACTGACTCGGCTTCAATTATTTCTTTAATTAAGTTATGTTTATTTTTAAGGTTGGGGGGAAAATTGTAATTTAGACCTTTGCTGATAAGTTTTGTCTCTGCGTCAGTTAAAGTGACGTCAGTTGTATTTATTACTCTAGGGTAGAAAATGTGCGTGCGTTCGATGTTATCTTTATATTTACTATTACTTAACTGGCTGATTTTAATTGCCTGTTTATGTTTGTGAAGTATAATCTTATTTGTAACGTATTTGTTAATTTGCGCTATGATACTATCGATCAAAGCAGGATGTACCATGTTATATAATTCCAATTGAGATTTATACATAGCCAAATTCAATGATATTTTTTTGCTATATAGAAATTTAATCTCTTCTTTGATTCTAAACGTGCTAGCATATTGTTCGGTTTTTCTGGCTAGTTTGGAAGAATTATTAATCTTAATTTTAGCATAATTTGGGATTAAATTTTGTCGTAAACATGTTTTATTAAATTTTATATGTAAATTGGTTTTGAATAATTTAAGTTTAAGATTTTGATATTTATACGCGATACTTGCCTTGTATGGCTCCATGTTAATTACTTATTTTTTGCGTACGGTATCACTTATTATATGATATATAATTTACCTTAATATCCACTTTAGTGATACACAGTTTCGTCACTGATGACGCGTTTCGGGACTAAGTCCCATCCTCAGATACATAATTAATAAACTAAAATATTAAAATCACGACCATGATACTGGTCAAGTCAAAAATAAATTATAAATCGCATGTAATAAGTTTTGCTAACCACAGCTGGAGCTATCGCATGCGTTCACCCGCAACCGCGATTGTCACGCGACTGGTCAAAGATTAAGACAAACTGATTGCAGTGTCGAACAGGTAATTTGACGCAAAATTTACCTGGTCATTTAATAAACTGTTTTTGGTGTTACTATCTTTTAAAGCTTTATAAATTTCAAATTCCTCCAGACTATCCATCCGTCTACCCTTTTTACAAATATGCAACGCTGTTAAATTTTCTTCGAAGTTCGTATAATTATGTCCGCTTGATATTAAATGTTGTGCAAAGTTGGACTTATTATTACTTGGCTTAGGAATATGTTCTAAAAATCTTTTATAAAAACATCTGCCAGATTGACCGATATAGAACGCATCACAATCATCACATTTTATTTTATATATACCACATTGCTTTTTTAATGGTAATTTGTTTTTGTTTTTGAAATAACTTCCTAAATTATTATTTGTTTTAAATGATAAAATATAGTTATTATCTTTAAGAACGGGTCTTAAAATATTTGGCATAATACCTGTGAAATTAGCCGAAAGATATTTATAATTTTTGTTACTTGCTTTTATAGAGTTTGAATTTTTATTTTCTAAACGTTTCCTATGCCTATTTATTATTTTGTCAACTATTGTAGATTTATACCCGTTATTTATTGCTATTTGTTTGATAGTGCTAACCTCATTTAAGTAGTCCTCCTTTTCGAGGGGAACATTTAAAAGTCTGTTGACAAGACTGTTAAACACTGCCACTTTTTGTGTAATGGGATGATATGAATCATAGTGTATTACTGTGTCAGTACTAGTGTGTTTTCTAAAGATTTTGTATTTTTAATTATTCCCGTTGTGTAATACAGTGAGGTCTAAAAAATTGATACTTTTGTTGTTTTCGATCTCCATAGTAAATTTTAATTTGTTATGATTTTTTAAATAATTCTATTTGTCTGGCAAACCCGTTAAAAATAATAAAGGTATCATCTACATATCTGGAGTAATGGATGATTTTACTGGCGAAATAATTATCTTTTAAAATTTTTGTATTTTCTAAATGGTTTAGATATAGGTCCGCCAGGATGCCAGAAAGTGGAGATCCCATGGCAAGTCCTTCATTCTGTTTATAATATGCATTTTCAAATGAAAAATAGTTTTGATGAAGAATGGTTTTTAGTATCATCATCAGTTGGTTAACTTTCTGTATTTCTAAAGAACCTTTATTCATTAAATTATGCCTGAGTAAAATTAAAGTTTCATCAATAGGCACATTAGTGTATAAATCTACTATGTCGAATGATACTAGTTTGTAGTTTGGTTGAATTGTAACGTGGTTTATATTTTTGATAAAATCCTTATAGCTTTTAACACTCCGATTATTTTCTAAGTTGGTGTGCTCTCTGATGATTTTTACTAAGGTTTTAGCTATTTTATAACCGGGGGCAGTTGTAAAATTAACTAATGGTCTAATTGGAGTGTTCTGTTTATGTACTTTCGGAAGACCCCTTAAACAAGGCGCACTAGCATTTATTGGTTTTAGTGAGGATTGTGTGCGTTTATCAAATAGTTGCGTGCATTTATTTATTGTTTTATTCAGTTCTAAAGTGTACTTCTTAGTGGGGTCAGATGTCAACTTAGTAATATTGTTGTCATTTATAAAGTTGTGTACTTTTTGTGTGTATTCGTCAAGTTTCAGCATGGCTATAGAATTTCCCTTATCTACCTTGGTTATGTAAATATTATTATTAGAAAGTTTTTTATTTAGTTGTATAGCTATGCGTTGTTCGTGTTGTGCTTTAGTGTAATTAACTTTATTTTGTATAAGCTTATTGTTCTTGTTTTTAATGATTTTATTAAACTTATTATTTACTAATACTCTTATTTCATTTTGTTTACCTGGGTCAGGAATGTTTTTTATCACTGACTCGGCTTCAATTATTTCTTTAATTAAGTTATGTTTATTTTTAAGGTTGGGGGGAAAATTGTAATTTAGACCTTTGCTGATAAGTTTTGTCTCTGCGTCAGTTAAAGTGACGTCAGTTGTATTTATTACTCTAGGGTAGAAAATGTGCGTGCGTTCGATGTTATCTTTATATTTACTATTACTTAACTGGCTGATTTTAATTGCCTGTTTATGTTTGTGAAGTCTAATCTTATTTGTAACGTATTTGTTAATTTGCTCTATGATACTATCGATCAAAGCAGGATGTACCATGTTATATAATTCCAATTGAGATTTATACATAGCCAAATTCAATGATATTTTTTTGCTATATAGAAATTTAATCTCTTCTTTGATTCTAAACGTGCTAGCATATTGTTCGGTTTTTCTGGCTAGTTTGGAAGAATTATTAATCTTAATTTTAGCATAATTTGGGATTAAATTTTGTCGTAAACATGTTTTATTAAATTTTATATGTAAATTGGTTTTGAATAATTTAAGTTTAAGATTTTGATATTTATACGCGATACTTGCCTTGTATGGCTCCATGTTAATTACTTATTTTTTGCGTACGGTATCACTTATTATATGATATATAATTTACCTTAATATCCACTTTAGTGATACACAGTTTCGTCACTGATGACGCGTTTCGGGACTAAGTCCCATCCTCAGATACATAATTAATAAACTAAAATATTAAAATCACGACCATGATACTGGTCAAGTCAAAAATAAATTATAAATCGCATGTAATAAGTTTTGCTAACCACAGCTGGAGCTATCGCATGCGTTCACCCGCAACCGCGATTGTCACGCGACTGGTCAAAGATTAAGACAAACTGATTGCAGTGTCGAACAGGTAATTTGACGCAAAATTTACCTGGTCATTTAATAAACTGTTTTTGGTGTTACTATCTTTTAAAGCTTTATAAATTTCAAATTCCTCCAGACTATCCATCCGTCTACCCTTTTTACAAATATGCAACGCTGTTAAATTTTCTTCGAAGTTCGTATAATTATGTCCGCTTGATATTAAATGTTGTGCAAAGTTGGACTTATTATTACTTGGCTTAGGAATATGTTCTAAAAATCTTTTATAAAAACATCTGCCAGATTGACCGATATAGAACGCATCACAATCATCACATTTTATTTTATATATACCACATTGCTTTTTTAATGGTAATTTGTTTTTGTTTTTGAAATAACTTCCTAAATTATTATTTGTTTTAAATGATAAAATATAGTTATTATCTTTAAGAACGGGTCTTAAAATATTTGGCATAATACCTGTGAAATTAGCCGAAAGATATTTATAATTTTTGTTACTTGCTTTTATAGAGTTTGAATTTTTATTTTCTAAACGTTTCCTATGCCTATTTATTATTTTGTCAACTATTGTAGATTTATACCCGTTATTTATTGCTATTTGTTTGATAGTGCTAACCTCATTTAAGTAGTCCTCCTTTTCGAGGGGAACATTTAAAAGTCTGTTGACAAGACTGTTAAACACTGCCACTTTTTGTGTAATGGGATGATATGAATCATAGTGTATTACTGTGTCAGTACTAGTGTGTTTTCTAAAGATTTTGTATTTTAAATTATTCCCGTTGTGTAATACAGTGAGGTCTAAAAAATTGATATTTTTGTTGTTTTCGATCTCCATAGTAAATTTTAATTTGTTATGAATTTTGTTTAGGTAATTTTTAAATAATTCTATTTGTCTGGCATTCCCGTTAAAAATAATAAAGGTATCATCTACATATCTGGAGTAATGGATGATTTTACTGGCGAAATAATTATCTTTTAAAATTGTTGTATTTTCTAAATGGTTTAGATATAGCACAACACGAACAACGCATAGGTATACAACTAAATAAAAAACTTTCTAATAATAATATTTACATAACCAAGGTAGATAAGGGAAATTCTATAGCCATGCTGAAACTTGACGAATACACACAAAAAGTACACAACTTTATAAATGACAACATATTACTAAGTTGACATCCGACCCCACTAAGAAGTACACTTTAGAACTGAATAAAACAATAAATAAATGCACGCAACTATTTGATAAACGCACACAATCCTCACTAAAACCAATAAATGCTAGTGCGCCTTTTTAAGGGGTCTTCCGAAAGTACATAAACAGAACACTCCAATTAGACCATTAGTTAATTTTACAACTGCCTCCGGTTAAAAAATAGCTAAAACCTTAGTAAAAATCATCAGAGAGCACACCAACTTAGAAAATAATCGGAGTGTTAAAAGCTATAAGGATTTTATCAAAAATATAAACCACGTTACAATTCAACCAAACTACAAACTAGTATCATTTGACATAGTAGATTTATACACTAATGTGCCTATTGATGAAACTTTAATTTTACTCAGGCATAATTTAATGAATAAAGGTTCTTTAGAAATACAGAAAGTTAACCAACTGATGATGATACTAAAAACCATTCTTCATCAAAACTATTTTTCATTTGAAAATGCATATTATAAACAGAATGAAGGACTTGCCATGGGATCTCCACTTTCTGGCATCCTGGCGGACCTATATCTAAACCATTTAGAAAATACAAAAATTTTAAAAGATAATTATTTCGCCAGTAAAATCATCCATTACTCCAGATATGTAGATGATACCTTTATTATTTTTAACGGGAATGCCAGACAAATAGAATTATTTAAAAATTACCTAAACAAAATTCATAACAAATTAAAATTTACTATGGAGATCGAAAACAACAAAAGTATCAATTTTTTAGACCTCACTGTATTACACAACGGGAATAATTTAAAATACAAAATCTTTAGAAAACACACTAGTACTGACACAGTAATACACTATGATTCATATCATCCCATTACACAAAAAGTGGCAGTGTTTAACAGTCTTGTCAACAGACTTTTAAATGTTCCCCTCAAAAAGGAGGACTACTTAAATGAGGTTAGCACTATCAAACAAATAGCAATAAATAACGGGTATAAATCTACAATAGTTGACAAAATAATAAATAGGCATAGGAAACGTTTAGAAAATAAAAATTCAAACTCTATAAAAGCAAGTAACAAAAATTATAAATATCTTTCGGCTAATTTCACAGGTATTATGCCAAATATTTTAAGACCCGTTCTTAAAGATAATAACTATATTTTATCATTTAAAACAAATAATAATTTAGGAAGTTATTTCAAAAACAAAAACAAATTACCATTAAAAAAGCAATGTGGTGTATATAAAATAAAATGTGATGATTGTGATGCGTTCTATATCGGTCAATCTGGCAGATGTTTTTATAAAAGATTTTTAGAACATATTCCTAAGCCAAGTAATAATAAGTCCAACTTTGCACAACATTTAATATCAAGCGGACATAAATATACGAACTTCGAAGAAAATTTAACAGCGTTGCATATTTGTAAAAAGGGTAGACGGATGGATAGTCTGGAGGAATTTGAAATTTATAAAGCTTTAAAAGATAGTAACACCAAAAACAGTTTATTAAATGACCAGGTAAATTTTGCGTCAAATTACCTGTTCGACACTGCAATCAGTTTGTCTTAATCTTTGACCAGTCGCGTGACAATCGCGGTTGCGGGTGAACGCATGCGGGAGCTCCAGCCGTGGTTAGCAAAACTTATTACATGCGATTTATAATTTATTTTATTTTATTTATTTTTGACTTGACCAGTATCATGGTCGTGATTTTAATATTTTAGTTTATTAATTATGTATCTGAGGATGGGACTTAGTCCCGAAACGCGTCATCAGTGACGAAACTGTGTATCACTAAAGTGGATATTAAGGTAATTATATATCATATAATAAGTGATACGGTACGCACAAAATAAGTAATTAATACTACAGAAGATTCTCACCATTATATGCAAGATATACGCAACCGCTTCTAGAGCTGACGAAGAAAGAAAAAAAATGGAAGTGGGAGAAAAAACATCAAGATGCCTTTAACCAAGTGAAAGAGTTGTTCATCGAAAATATTATGTTACATCATCCTCAACGAGAAGGAAAATTCGTAATATACTCCGATGCTAGTGACTACGCAGTAGGAAGTGTACTATATCAACAAGATACTATGGGAGAGCATCGAGTTATTGCCTACGCCAGTAGAGTCTTCAAAGGAGCTGAAAAAGACTACTCCACATCAGAAAAAGAAATACTTGCTATAGTATACGCTCTTAAGCAATTCAGATATTATGTTTATGGTACTCATTTTGAGATACATACGGACCACCAAGCATTATCATTTTTATTAAAATGCAAAGTAACAAATGCCCGATTATTAAGATGGATTTTAGCCATTAGCAAATACTCATTTACCATTAAATACTGTAAAGGTAAAGACAATATTGTAGCGGACACACTAAGCCGATACATCAAAGAAGAATGTGAAGAAGTTTATGTGAGCGAAAAGAAAGAAGTACGATTGTTATCAATTAAATTCAAAGAGAATGATGAAGTACAACAAATGCTGAAAAACTTAGCACATCAACAAGATTTGGACGTGACGATAAGGGAGATGAAGAACCAAGAACAGCTACCAAATCATTATAAGGTACTAAGTGGAATTCTTTTCAGGTTAGTAAGACAAGACTGGAAGATAGTACTAATGAATGACATGCTACAAAAATTAATTCGACCAGCACATGAGAGTTTAGCACATGCTGCCGCTCTGAAATGTTATTTGAGTCTACGAGAAGATTTTACGATCAATAATATGTATCGAAAGATAAAGAAAGAAGTAAAGAAGTGTTATAAGTGTCAAACAGTGAAAGGGCCGAATTTACACACATATGTAGGAATGCAAAGTATACAGAAGGAGAACAAAGGAGAGCTAATTGCAGTGGATTTTCTGGACCATTACCACGATCAAGTCGAGGTGTGAAGCACATATTGGTATGTATCGATGTGTTTTCCAAGGCAGTCCGACTGTACCCAATTATGCGACCCACAACCAAAGTTGTTCTAAAGATACTACTGCAGAAATACATTCTGTTATATGGAAAAATGAAGAAGATACTCAGTGATCAAGGTGTACAATTCCAAAGTGAAAAATGGGAGAGGACGTTAAGGGAAAATGGAATACAACCAGTACTCACATCCATAAGACATCCTCAAGGAAACCTTGCTGAGAGAGTTAACAAAGAATTAGGTAAATATTTACGAATATATTGCCATAATCAACACAATAAATGGGCAGAATATTTACCATTTCTTGAAAAAGCCATTAACGAAAATTATAGTGAAGCAACAGGATACACTCCAATGGAATTAGAAGAAGATAAGAAGCCAACCAGATTTAGGACTAAATATATAAACAAACCTAATAACCAAAATGTACCTGTACCAATAAGTGTGAAAATTGGATACGCAAGACAACGGATAACAGAAAGGGGTAACAAAAGAGTAGAGAGATTTAATCTAACTCACAAGCTACAACAATTCAACGTGGGAGAAAGTATACTACTCAAAGCAAATCCAGTGGGAAAACGGAGTGATAATACGGCGAAGAAATCCTTCAGACTTTATAATGGACCGTATACATTAAGACAGCAAGTAGGACAGAACACTTTCATCGTATATGATGAGATACAGAAGAAAGAAATTGGTAAATTCCACGCAACGTCATTTAGGAAGTTCTACACATGAAAACAGAGGTCAATGAAACCAGTTAAATCAGCTGTTTGTAAAGCCACCCTACTACAAGGTCGCGAGCAGTGAGCGTACGAAGAGGGGAGGTAAGACATTTGTATACACTCCAATGAAGGGTGAAATGACGAATATTATTCTTTATTATTTGTTACATTTTTTTTGCAAATAATAATAATAAATAAATTAAAAAAAAAATTGTAATAAATAAATTTATTAAATTTTTTTTTGTTACCAAGCAGAGGAATAATGCGACAGTACAAATAAGTGATGTACTGAGCATGAAATATAAAAATTTAAATTTACTTAATAAACTGTATATATTTAATAATATATTAGAAATAAGCATGTTAGGGATTGCAAGCTTGGCTCAGACAAAAATATGAACAGGTGTTTCGACCTGAATCAACGTGCACACACACACAAATGTAACTGAAAGTGTGTACACCAGTATTTTGCTAGTGTGTGTGAACGCAGGTCTCTGCAGGCGAGTTTGCCACCCCAAGATGAATAATTGCACAATTACTGTTTTTCCATAATTATTCATAAACTAGAATTAAGAATTAAAATCCAAAAGCACCATAAAATGTAAATAAATTTACTAAATACTGTGTACGAAAACCACGCGAAAGTGACACACCGTACAAGTGCAATAGTGAAATAACTGTGTACAAATCGAAAGGGTTAAGTTGCAATGTCCAAAATTACAGTGAACATGTGTTATAAAATTAGTTATAAGATAAGTATAAGAGTATACTTACAAGACTCTGCAATTCGCAGAAATATAAAAAATAGCGAATTTGACAAAGAGTGGGGGAACTGAAGCCAAAGACAGTTTCTAACATGTCGATTTCGGATCACTGCAGGGTGTCGACCAAGACATGGGTATAATAGGACACGCAAGCTGCAGTGGTTCTCTTTCTTGAATCATCCACGATGCAGCGGGAGCTTATGCCCGTCAACACGGCATATTTATTTTTTTTTTATAAACAGTTAAATTTGCCAGTTACGTACAAATACGTAACTAAGCTGTAAAGACAATCATTTTAGTTAATAACAGCACTACATAAGAAGATCCATTAATGATTCGACACTGGACAAGAGAAGAGTTCCATAGAGAGATACGACGCTGGACAAGAGGAGAGTTCCAGAGAGAGATACGACGCTGGACAAGAGGAGAGTTCCAGAGAGAGATACGACGCTGGACAAGAGGAGAGTTCCAGAGAGAGAGACAGCCGACGCTGGACAAGAGGAGAAGAGAGACAGCCGACGCTGGAGGCGAGACGAGGACGAACACCGATGGGACAAAAATGATCGAGTATGATTGACGACAATAAGGTGATAGACAACTTATTCATATCTTAATCATACAAAGAATTCAAAGACAGTTAAAGACATTAATATTTTATTTAAAAATAAGAGCAATATTTCTTGTATAGTAGAGTTAAAACCATAGATGTTTTAGAAATACGATTAACGTAACAAGAGCTCAAATTAATATGATATAAAATGATTGCAAAGCATTTAAATAAAAATAATTAGTATTTGAGAAAGCAGTACTGAGAAACAATAACTATTAACATTTTGAGTACGTTACAATATAGAAAAAAAGATTTAAAAATTGATTTTGAAACATATTAATAGACTGAGTAGTCTGAAGATGAGATTTATCTTTTATATAATAATTAGTAGCATAGAATATTTAGTCAGTAAGGATGTATATATCTTAAGCCTTACGGCATAATAACAAATAATAACTAATGTTTTGAAATCGAAGTCAGTGCCATGTGCACATATTTTTTTATAGTATCAAATAAATTTTAATTACCGTTTCAAGTTACATAGAGTTCTTATTGCAGATACACCTGACACCCAATTTAAATGTTAGATTGTTTAAAGAATTTGTCAATCTTGAACGTGAGATCGTTCACGCCTATTTATGTGTATGTAATGTTGCATAAATTTGGTGCTCCAAGATCGTGGGGCTCCACAAATTTAAATTATAATAAATTTGCAAATTGTCACGTTGCATAATAATGTCGCTTCCAACGTGGGGCATCACAAACATAAATTACATGTAAATTTGTACACATACAATATAATATTATGCAACTTTGCAACGTTGTCACGTTGCATAATAATGTCGCCCTGAACGTGGGGCCCGACATGCCTAAATTTACGTACAAAAATTTGTTACATAAATTATAGCTCATGAACGTATGACCCGATCCCCATCATTTAACTATTAAAATTTTTTATGTAGCTAAATGGTTGCTCTAAAATATAAAGAGTGTGTTAAATGAAAAATGTATAATATGTAATTATTATTTATATTAAACAGTAACTGAATGTAATGTTAATTGTTGTGTAATCACACAGCTGGCGCCCACAAAGAATATTGTTTGTCTATGTAACATGTGTAACTGTAATGAGTATTAATAATAACTATTAATAAAAATACAGAAATAAATAAATAAGTAGGGAACGGTTATCAATAATAATTGTTAAAGAATTATTACTAAATAAATATTTTAATAATTATTCAACGTGGCAGAACCAGGAGGGTTGAATTTAGAAGCATTTAAAAATACGATACTCGCCATGATGGACGAATTAGTCATAAAACAAGCCGAAAAATTTAAAGAGGATGTGAAAGAGGAGAATGTCAAACAAATAAGAAAAATAGATGAAATAAATACAAAACAAACAGAAAGTTTAGAAAAGAAATTAGCAAAACAACCAGAAAATTTAGAAAATAAATTGGAGCTACAGTCCGAAAATTTTAGACAGGACACCATAAAAATTACAGAGAGTCTAGAAGAGTTAAAAATTGATAATATTGAAATAAAACAAAGTATAATTGACAGTAATGCGCAGTTAACCGAAAAAATTAGTGACACCAACATACGTATTGATACTCTAGAGAATAATTTTAAACAAGCCTTACATGAACAAGTTGTACGGATTGAAAATAAACAAAAAGAATTACGTCTCGAGTGGAGAAAAGATTTAAAAGAAACGCATAAACAAATAAATGATAATTTAACTACTATAACGCGAGAACAGGATGATAAAATCCAAACTATTAATAATGTATCCCAAGTAAATACCAGTAAACTTAGAGAAATAGAAACACGTACTGTAATTATTGAGAATAAAATTGAAGAAACTACGAAAGACCGTTCGGGAGACGTATCACATATGAAAGAAGAGATTCAAGAGGAAATGAACCAACTACGAAGTGAGTTAAGAAGACGACAGAACCAAATGACCATATTTCCTACACCAACAGAAGAAAGGAGCAGACTTAAGTTCTCAGGTGGTAAAGGGGAGAACAGTATGGAATTCCTAGCAAGAGTAGAGAAGGAAATAGAAAAAATTGGGAGTGCAATAAATGACGACGAGAAGATAGACTTCGTCACGCGATATCTTAGAGATTCAGCCAGCCAATGGTACTCTATTATTAGAGATAACGTTAGTACATATCAGCAGTTTCGTGAAGCATTCGAGAACCGATACTGGAATCTACATACCCAACGACAAGTACAGGATCAACTCGAATATGGAAAGTTCAATCCACAAGGACAGCAGAGTATTGAACAATACACAATTACACAAATAGAACGTGTAAAGCATCTCAAACCTAAATTCTCAGAATATGAAATTGTTTCAAAATTATCTTACCATTTTCAGCGAGATATCCAGTTAGCAGTTTATACATAAGGGATCAAAACCATAGAAGAATTTTTAATCCTTGTAACACAGTCGGAGAATATCAATAAAGGTAAGAACACACAATACTGGGAGCAAAAACACGCAAATCATCACCATAATTATCACAGAGATGACAAGAAAGCAATACAAAACACTATACCGCACCGTGATAATTATAAAATAAATTATTCGCCACCAATGTACAACACTACAACACGCACAGCTAAAGAAACTGAACAAAAATTTACAGCTAGACGACAAGGAGACGTTACATGGTCATCCAATCGTAAACAGTTTTCAAAACCAGCTGACAAACGCGTTGCCGCAGTACGAGGGGACGACGAAAAAAAATTGAAGAGAGAAGGCCAAGGAATGAATGAGACAGTAACAGTCCACTGCCGACCATCTACATCAAAGGCATCACAATGACTGAATAAACGGAAGCAAAATTATAAAATAAACAACATATACCCCTGCGATATTAGGGAAGACTTATTAAGCACCGAACAGTATATAAAGCGAGACGCGCAGCAAACACAATGCCCTATTGTGACTGTGAAAATAAACAGGTGTAAAATACGAATGCTAGTTGATACCAGCAGCCAGCTGTCTGTTCTTAACGCTGCATGGGTTCAACGCAACAAGAAATATTTTAAAAATACTGCAATTTTGCCCGTAAATAATTTAAATATTACAACAGCTACCAATACAAAAGAAAGAGTTAAACAACAAGCATATGTAACTCTAACATATAAAAATCTAGAGTTAGAACACCCTATGATAATTATGCATAAATTGATTTATGATGGAATTTTAGGTATCGATATACTAAATACAATAAATGCTAAGATTAATATTAATGATAATATAATTATGTGTAATTATAAAAATGTTCAATATGAAGTAAACATGAACAGCGAGGAAGAAGAGTGCAAGGTAAGTGAAACACCTATTACTTTGTACAAGCCACAAATACAATATGGTCCAACTCGACATGTGAATGCGGTAGATGAAGGGATGACGACACAGGAAGAAGAGAGACTGCACGAATTAATAGAAGAATATAGTGATGTATTTAGTGAAGTACCGACGCAGACGACAGTATACGAACATTCTATAGTTGTGTCAGACCCTACAAAAGTCATTAGGAAGACATACCCTATCCCAATGCGATATGAAGAAGAGGTTGAACTCGAAATTCGGCGTATGATCGAAAGTGGAGTCATAGAGCGATCGAACAGCAACTTCTTGAATCCTCTAGTGGTAGTGAAGAAGAAAAATGGAGAGATACGTCTATGCCTTGACATGAGGGAGCTGAACAGCATTGTATTAAAGGAGTATGACTGTGCACCAACTGCGGACGAACTATTTACTAAGTGTGAAGGAGCAAGGTATCTGACGAAGCTAGATTTACGCTCAAGTTTCTGGCAGATTCCAATTCGGGAAGAGAATAGAAAGTACACTGCTTTCCTGTATAAAAATAAATGCTACCAACACAGGGTAGTACCCTTTGGATTAAGCACGAGTTTAGCAGCCATCGTAAAGTGTCTAGAAAGAGCCCTAGGACCTGAAGTGGAACCCTACACCATGATATTTGTAGATGATATCTTAGTTGTATCTAAAACGTTAGATGAACATATAAAACATCTAAGCACGATATTCCACAAGTTTAGGCAAGCGAACATATCCCTTAACCTAGACAAATGTGAATTTATCAAAACCTCTATCCAATTCCTAGGTCACATTATTTCATCCTCTGGTATTCGACCCGATCCTATCAAAATTTCCAGCATAACTAATTCCCCTATACCCGGAAATCTCAAAGAGTTAAGAGCATTCTTAGGACTCACAGGATACTACAGAATGATATATAATTACCTTAATATCCACTTTAGTGATACACAGTTTCGTCACTGATGACGCGTTTCGGGACTAAGTCCCATCCTCAGATACATAATTAATAAACTAAAATATTAAAATCACGACCATGATACTGGTCAAGTAAAAAATAGATAAAATAAAATAAATTATAATTCGCATGTAATAAGTTTTCTAACCACGGCTGGAGCTCCCGCATGCGTTCACCCGCAACCGCAATTGTCACGCGACTGGTCAAAGATTAAGACAAACTGATTGCAGTGTCGAACAGGTAATGTGATGCAAAATTTACCTGGTCATTTAATAAACTGTTTTTGGTGTTACTATCTTTTAAAGCTTTATAAATTTCAAATTCCTCCAGACTATCCATCCGTCTACCCTTTTTACAAATATGCAACGCTGTTAAATTTTCTTCGAAGTTCGTATAATTATGTCCGCTTGATATTAAATGTTGTGCAAAGTTGGACTTATTATTACTTGGCTTAGGAATATGTTCTAAAAATCTTTTATAAAAACATCTGCCAGATTGACCGATATAGAACGCATCACAATCATCATCACATTTTATTTTATATATACCACATTGCTTTTTTAATGGTAATTTGTTTTTGTTTTTGAAATAATTTCCTAAATTAATATTTGTTTTAAATGATAAAATATAGTTATTATCTTTAAGAATGGGTCTTAAAATATTTGGCATAATACCTGTGAAATTAGCCGAAAGATATTTATAATTTTTGTTACTTGCTTTTATAGAGTTTGAATTTTTATTTTCTAAACGTTTCCTATGCCTATTTATTATTTTGTCAACTATTGTAGATTTATACCCGTTATTTATTGCTATTTGTTTGATAGTGCTAACCTCATTTAAGTAGTCCTCCTTTTCGAGGGGAACATTTAAAAGTCTGTTGACAAGACTGTTAAACACTGCCACTTTTTGTGTAATGGGATGATATGAATCATAGTGTATTACTGTGTCAGTACTAGTGTGTTTTCTAAAGATTTTGTATTTTTAATTATTCCCGTTGTGTAATACAGTGAGGTCTAAAAAATTGATACTTTTGTTGTTTTCGATCTCCATAGTAAATTTTAATTTGTTATGAATTTTGTTTAGGTAATTTTTAAATAATTCTATTTGTCTGGCATTCCCGTTAAAATAATAAAGGTATCATCTACATATCTGGAGCAATGGATGATTTTACTGGCGAAATAATTATCTTTTAAAATTTTTGTATTCTCTAAATGGTTTAGATATAGGTCCGCCAGGATGCCAGAAAGTGGAGATCCCATGGCAAGTCCTTCATTCTGTTTATAATATGCATTTTCAAATGAAAAATAGGTTTGATGAAGAATGGTTTTTAGTATCATCATCAGTTGGTTAACTTTCTGTATTTCTAAAGAACCTTTATTCATTAAATTATGCCTGAGTAAAATTAAAGTTTCATCAATAGGCACATTAGTGTATAAATCTACTATGTCGAATGATACTAGTTTGTAGTTTGGTTGAATTGTAACGTGGTTTATATTTTTGATAAAATCCTTATAGCTTTTAACACTCCGATTATTTTCTAAGTTGGTGTGCTCTCTGATGATTTTTACTAAGGTTTTAGCTATTTTATAACCGGAGGCAGTTGTAAAATTAACTAATGGTCTAATTGGAGTGTTCTGTTTATGTACTTTCGGAAGACCCCTTAAACAAGGCGCACTAGCATTTATTGGTTTTAGTGAGGATTGTGTGCGTTTATCAAATAGTTGCGTGCATTTATTTATTGTTTTATTCAGTTCTAAAGTGTACTTCTTAGTGGGGTCGGATGTCAACTTAGTAATATTGTTGTCATTTATAAAGTTGTGTACTTTTTGTGTGTATTCGTCAAGTTTCAGCATGGCTATAGAATTTCCCTTATCTACCTTGGTTATGTAAATATTATTATTAGAAAGTTTTTTATTTAGTTGTATAGCTATGCGTTGTTCGTGTTGTGCTTTAGTGTAATTAACTTTATTTTGTATAAGCTTATTGGTCTTGTTTTTAATGATTTTATTAAACTTATTATTTACTAATACTCTTATTTCATTTTGTTTACCTGGGTCAGGAATGTTTTTTATCACTGACTCGGCTTCAATTATTTCTTTAATTAAGTTATGTTTATTTTTAAGGTTGGGGGGAAAATTGTAATTTAGACCTTTGCTGATAAGTTTTGTCTCTGCGTCAGTTAAAGTGACGTCAGTTGTATTTATTACTCTAGGGTAGAAAATGTGCGTGCGTTCGATGTTATCTTTATATTTACTATTACTTAACTGGCTGATTTTAATCGCCTGTTTATGTTTGTGAAGTCTAATCTTATTTGTAACGTATTTGTTAATTTGCTCTATGATACTATCGATCAAAGCAGGATGTACCATGTTATATAATTCCAATTGAGATTTATACATAGCCAAATTCAATGATATTTTTTTGCTATATAGAAATTTAATCTCTTCTTTGATTCTAAACGTTGTAATCCCACGAATAACGTGTGTGTGTTTCGTGGTTACTTCTGCCACCCGTTGGATGCGTCAATTTATAACGTGTTATTCTTCTTCGGGGTGTTATCTTAAAAGTTATTATTATGTTTATTATTATAATCGAATTTACGTTACGTTTAATTAACTTGAACCAAAATAAATAAAAGAGTGGTTATTGTTTAAATTTAAATTTGTGGTTAAAGTATTAAAAGTCTCATTAAAACAAAAGTCATCTATGGGTGAAGTGTTCCTTGGAGATAACTCAATGTTGAGAATGGTTGTTTCTACTTGAAGGTGACCAATGTAGTAAAATATTTTACCATACAACATTCAAGTTACTCACAGTGTTTACAATGGTTTGAATACTCTTGTTTTTAAAGAATTCCCTTGTATTAAACAAAAAATAATAAAGTTGGTTATTTTTTAAATGTTAGATTATCTTAAATTAAAACATGAAATATGGCAGTTGATTACTTGATAGTAGATCTCGTCTGGTTGAAACTGGTTGTAGAAACTTCTTCTGATTACAGGTAGTCTGAGTAAGTCAAGTCCTGTAAAGTCTGGACAATATCATAAACAAACATATACTTTTACGTACCTGATTGCGTTTACTTGAAGCTCACTATACTGTCAACTCAGCTTACATTCATCAACTCCCTTTAGTTGCAAGGTTATGTCACCTTGTTTATTAAATTAATGGGCGCCACACAGATTTATTCAGGGAAAATCCCGTGTAAAACCCGTTCATAAAAATTAATAGATGAATTGAAAATTTAAAATAGTTGAATACCACTTTTTGACTATGTTATTCCAATGTGTCAAACACAACAGAAGGTTGTTTAAGTTTAATAAAAGAAACTATTTAATTATTCAGAAAAAATAAAATAAATCAAATCAGGTGATGCTGTTAATAATGGGTTTATTTGCACCCTTCTAGTGAATTCAAAAAATACACATAATATAACATATAAAGTTGTACAATGAAAACTTAATTATTATATGCCTCATACGGCTGGCTCAGAACATGAGTTATAAATTTGGTTAAGTCAAGATACTATTTATTGTAATATAAAATTATTATAATTGTTAATATTAGTATTATTATTGTTATTATCGTTATTATTATTATTATTATCTCAGTAGTGAATTCTTTGAGACACGAAAGAAAACAATTATGCCTACACAGTATCCAATGATACAATTGATCAAAAAAGTTGAAGTTACTTTGACCAAGTAATTAAAATAAAAAAACGATCTATTGTAAGATCGTGCGTTTCTTTAACGCTTGCTTTTCTAATGACAATATTATTCAATTGAGGACCCTTACCACTAACATATAGCTTACTTACTAATAACAAATTTGAATAAAAAATTGAAACGTGGTGTAATCGTAGATACTGTTTTTGTGTTTTGCGTCAGTACAGGTTATGGTAGCAAAATACAAGTTATTGCGCTCAGATCAAGTATAATAATGATTGCACTTTTACCTTCGTGGTTTTAATTATTTTAATTAAAACCTTTTATCACTTAAGTAATCGGATTATAGAGATTACTTTCTTTCAGCACTAATTCGCACAAGAACAGAAATTCGATCCTCTTCTGATAAAAATGGATCGTGAATACTGACAATAAATTCTTTTCTGTTCGTTATTCCCGCACAAAATTAAAATAAACTGCACTTGAACACTGTAGATGATTGATGATGCACTTGAAGTAAAGTTTCCCGTTGTTAACTATTGGTTCCAGAGTACAAGGTAAATGACGCTATGTTATAAGATGAAACATGACGGAGACGAGCGTACGTCTGTTCAGCTCGTTAGATGATAAAGGTCTCTCTCAAAATTCGCCGGTCTGTCTTTTTATACCCACCTGTTGGATTGGGCTTAGGTAAAATTATCATTTTATAACTAATTTTCCTATTGGTCCAGACAGGTAAGACGAAAAATGACGTATCACTTTTTGGCGGTTGGTAACGGTTTTCTAACCGTCGAATGTTGAGATGATTGACAGGTCGCGTCTGTTGTCATTGTTATTATTATTGGTACAAGATTCCTGATATACATTTATAAAATGATGCTAACAGTTGTCATACACTTAATACCGTCACGATTGAGTTGATATTATTATCAAATTAAAGATTGTTTTGTTTCCTTTAAATTGATATCACTCGATCTCGGATTATCTTCACCTTAACCGACATTGTTAGGAAATCAATGTTCGGGTACACTATTCTTACTGTCGTCTGCTCTTTATGAGTCGCCGATTTTACACTTTTTAGTTAACCTTTCTCGTTTCCACATAACATTTTATTAAACAAATGTTTATGTGTGGACTCCATTAATACTGTACTGACGTTTTTTTTTTTTCACTGAACTTTACTTTTACACCTTAATTCTATACATAGTAATAAATGAACCTACTGACTAATGACATTTTGTTTACTGTTAGTTAGTTTTGAACTACTATTTACAAATAAAATCATGGCTAAACCTATCGTTTTAATATCATTTTTCGTTATGTTAATGCATAACCATTGTTCTGGTGCATTTTATTTTGCACTGGTGATAATTATTAATAGTCACTTTATTGACTGATGTTTGGTCTAAGTTTGTTAAGTGTAGAATATCGCCTACACTGAAATTTGGCCTTTATAATGCCTATGGGTTCTCAATTTGGTAAATTACAGAGACATCTTATTGGTATAAGATTCTCTTATATAGTTAGCTCTCTTTTCTGACAGGTATATTTGATGCAGAAATACATCTTAGTTCCTACAATATAGCCATTGTTAACATTGGTTTTGGCCTTCATTATCTACTGTTCATAGTCACATTTATTATCAGAAAAATGCTGATTTTGCTTTCACAGTATTTAACTGCTAATTCGTCTGTTTTTTGTTTATAAATGACATTCAGTTTACATTAACCATTTACTGAATTGACAGTTGAATTTAAATCTATTCTGTCCATTAGTTCGTTTTAGTCTCAGTCTAGTTGTAGTGTCAAACAGCTATTGCGTTACTGTTTCCCATGGCACTTCTGCTTTATTCTTCTCTCTTGGTTTCTTCTTTCTTGTTTATTTTGACTAGTCTATACCTATTTACATGTTTATCTTGTTTTATGAAATCTAATAACATACACTTAGGTTAGGTGACATCTTGTGATGTTACATAATACACCCTCTTTAAAATTGATCATTTGAAAAATTTATATTTTGTAAAATTATCAATTCATGTCAGTTTCTTAGTATACTTCAATAAAGATATTTTCTCTTGTATTCCTAGATTTTTTTAAACATATTATTGGTGTCTTACTCTAGGTTGGCTTTTTATACAATAGTACAATTCTTAATTTACTAGTAATTTCAAGCTGCGTACTCTCTAAATCATTTAACTATAATGGATCTTGTTTCTCAAGTTAATTATTCCCTGTTTTATTTACATTCTACTTTCTCACTACATATCTTTGCATTCGTGATCATTTGATGGTTATCATAATTTATACCTCGCAGATTCTTTTATAATATTCCTTGATATAATAAAACAATATAATTCCCTAACTGTAGTAGAGGTTCTGGAATCAGGGTGGCTCACTATGGCTAACATCCTCTGCCGTTCCTCCCTACACATTCTCAGATTCAGAGGCATTACTCTTCTCTGTCTGAGTAAAAATAAACATTGCACCTGGCAATAGTTGCACTATCACAACTCAAAAAAATATCACATATCATTTGTATTCAATAATATAATATATTCCCTATAATATACAAGGTATCAGAGGTTTTCATTTAGATCACATTTCTATCTTTATACTTGCTAACATACTTTCTTTTTTTACAGGTAATTACTTCCTTTAGACTTGGTGTTTTTTAGCTATGCCTTTATCAGCTATATAGTTACTTATTTACTAGTTAACAATTTGTTATGGTTCATTTAAATATTTTTTAAGATTATACACTTGTTTGGATGCTTATAATACTTAGGCATCTGTTTGTTCTGTCTAGAGTTCACAATATATTTCTGTTTTCACTATAGTCTATTAAATCTTTCTTAACGAGTTATATTCCTCCTGAACTATCAGGCTTACATTGTTTGTATACTAAATGGTTTACTTTTTTTTCTGATGTTCTCTGACATATTCTTATGATGTATCAAATTTGATAATTGACAAACATTGTTCTTTCCTTTCATTTCATTATAACAATAGTTATTCTTACAATTAATACTCTTTGTTATATTTCTTCTCTACTCCTTCAAGTGATGGTGGTTTTCACTTATTCTGGATGATTTTATACACTATATACTATACTGTAATTACAATTTTATTTAACAATATTCTAATATCTAATATCTAATTTCATAGACATGCTTGGGGTTTTCATGGTTTGTTTCACAAATATTAATTTCTCTTTCCTTACATTCCATAATAATGTCCTTCTTTTTATTTTACACACTTTGTTATACTGCCTCTCTACTCCTTCAAAGGTTAGTTGGGTGAACCTTTATTCTGGACGATTTTATACACTTTATACTTGAGTTTTATGAGAGGTATACTATAATCATTTTATAAACATTATGTCATATAGAATATTCATCTGGATACATATTTTTTCTAGGTATAGTACAGTAATTGCATTTTCTTATTAAATCATTTGATTGACCTTATCTAATATTCTATCCCCTAGGGTAATAGGTTTTGTACATTTTCATCATTAACAAATGGTTTGGTTTACATCTTAAACCTACACACTTTTGTAACTTGGTAAGGTAGATTGACTAGTTATAGCTAATTGGTTACCTTCAATATTTTTGGTAATTTAACAACAAATGAGTTTGTTTATAGTAGTGGTTTTTTTTTTTTTTTTTTAATATAGATCTTTTACTTTTTTATAACATAAACGTTTGGGTGAGGAATGTTGCTTCCTATTACATATTATCTCTCCTTAACATTCATCATTTCTTATCCGTCGATATTCATGGGGTTATTTGTGCTCTTCCACTCTATTGGGTCTATAATTGGGATATCTGACATATGTTCCGTACTAGTGGTTTTGGAGATACCTTGCTATCAAGCGGTTCTTCCACTTAGCGGCTACCAGATAGTCATTGGCTCCCCGTTTCCTTGCCTTCCTCCTCTCATCATCTTTGGTATTATTGTGTTCATTGTACTCCGGGCCTTGGCTATTATTGATGTCTGGCCCATCTTCTAATCCGGGTTGATCTTTGTTCTCCTGGTTGGACTCTTCCACCGCTTGGTCCCTCTTCTTCCGCATTTCCCTTATCCTTTGGGCGTACCTTTCAATAAGCTGGTCCAGTCGTTCTTGATCATTTTCCTTCTCCCTGTGAAGCCTCTTTCTTCTAGGAGTATTCACCTTAAATACCTCGTTGTTTATGACCTTCTCCGTCATAACATAGTCAATGGCATGTAACGTTGTTTTAATCGTTCCGTCATCTGGGTCATTACTTAAATGGTTTAATGATCGGTCATGCACTAAGGAATCGATTGATTTTGTTTGGTGTATTTTATTTGGTGGTATATTTAATTTAATCAGATTTTTATTTAATTTTTTACCCACGGGTTTATGGTGGTTTATTTTTAATATTTTCATGAAGTCTTGTTTATACTTCTTACCATTGGTTCTTGTTCTATGACGAATAATTGGGTTGTCTACGAAGTTAATTAATCCACTCCTAGTCATTTCTAATATTTCCTTTGTAATCCTTGTTTTCTTAGAGCGTATTATTCTTTTTATCTTTGTCTCTTTCTCTCCTGTCTTCTTAATTATCTTGTTCCTTACATTTTTAATGATAGTTTCTTTATGCTGAGTGTTCTCTTCATTCCTATGGTGTGTATCCTCAGGCACCAATGCTTTCGAGTCTTCTTTATCCTTAGTTTGGTTATCAGTGTCTTTGAATTGTATACTTAATTCTTCCATGGATTCATCATTTGATACTTCTCCTATCTCTGAGTCGTCATCGTCCTTTCCTTCTTCATTGTTCTCTGGCTCTGGACTCATTTGTTCCATGTTCTTGTCTTCGGATACCTTCCGTTCTTCTCCCCACTTTCGGTTATTCATGTCATCCATTTTTTGGCTAATTTTCATTAAGGTGGTGTTCAATTCTTTTCTAATGGCTTGGCAGTTATTGTCGATTTTATTGTTCAGTGCGTCCATAGACTTATGAGTATTGTCAATCCTTTTATTTAGGTCCTCCTTCAGTGATTCCATATTTTTATTCATTGATCGACTATCTTCCTTCACCTGTCCGAATTGTTCCATCATCATTCTCATCATTTGATCCCATTTTGCCTCTTCGGATGGTCTGTTTGGTTGTGGGAGTTCTTCAGACCGTCTGGGTTGGTTGTCAACAGTCACTTCTATCTCTGGTGCTACGTGAGGTGTTTCGTCGTTACTAGTTTCGATGTTATTGATTGTAATAACCTCCATCTCGTCTGTGGGTTGCGCTTCGTATGTATCTACCTCCCGTTGCATCTCTCCTACCCTACTGTCCTTATATCTTGTATCGTACTGATGGGTGTGCGGCATGTTAATTTTTTCGTGTCTACCGGGCTAATATAAAATATAAAAATATATTTATTTAATATTTTTTAAGCCACACTAGTTGGTGCGCCAACTTGTAATCCCACGAATAACGTGTGTGTGTTTCGTGGTTACTTCTGCCACCCGTTGGATGCGTCAATTTATAACGTGTTATTCTTCTTCGGGGTGTTATCTTAAAAGTTATTATTATGTTTATTATTATAATCGAATTTACGTTACGTTTAATTAACTTGAACCAAAATAAATAAAAGAGTGGTTATTGTTTAAATTTAAATTTGTGGTTAAAGTATTAAAAGTCTCATTAAAACAAAAGTCATCTATGGGTGAAGTGTTCCTTGGAGATAACTCAATGTTGAGAATGGTTGTTTCTACTTGAAGGTGACCAATGTAGTAAAATATTTTACCATACAACATTCAAGTTACTCACAGTGTTTACAATGGTTTGAATACTCTTGTTTTTAAAGAATTCCCTTGTATTAAACAAAAAATAATAAAGTTGGTTATTTTTTAAATGTTAGATTATCTTAAATTAAAACATGAAATATGGCAGTTGATTACTTGATAGTAGATCTCGTCTGGTTGAAACTGGTTGTAGAAACTTCTTCTGATTACAGGTAGTCTGAGTAAGTCAAGTCCTGTAAAGTCTGGACAATATCATAAACAAACATATACTTTTACGTACCTGATTGCGTTTACTTGAAGCTCACTATACTGTCAACTCAGCTTACATTCATCAACTCCCTTTAGTTGCAAGGTTATGTCACCTTGTTTATTAAATTAATGGGCGCCACACAGATTTATTCAGGGAAAATCCCGTGTAAAACCCGTTCATAAAAATTAATAGATGAATTGAAAATTTAAAATAGTTGAATACCACTTTTTGACTATGTTATTCCAATGTGTCAAACACAACAGAAGGTTGTTTAAGTTTAATAAAAGAAACTATTTAATTATTCAGAAAAAATAAAATAAATCAAATCAGGTGATGCTGTTAATAATGGGTTTATTTGCACCCTTCTAGTGAATTCAAAAAATACACATAATATAACATATAAAGTTGTACAATGAAAACTTAATTATTATATGCCTCATACGGCTGGCTCAGAACATGAGTTATAAATTTGGTTAAGTCAAGATACTATTTATTGTAATATAAAATTATTATAATTGTTAATATTAGTATTATTATTGTTATTATCGTTATTATTATTATTATTTTTATTATCTCAGTAGTGAATTCTTTGAGACACGAAAGAAAACAATTATGCCTACACAGTATCCAATGATACAATTGATCAAAAAAGTTGAAGTTACTTTGACCAAGTAATTAAAATAAAAAAACGATCTATTGTAAGATCGTGCGTTTCTTTAACGCTTGCTTTTCTAATGACAATATTATTCAATTGAGGACCCTTACCACTAACATATAGCTTACTTACTAATAACAAATTTGAATAAAAAATTGAAACGTGGTGTAATCGTAGATACTGTTTTTGTGTTTTGCGTCAGTACAGGTTATGGTAGCAAAATACAAGTTATTGCGCTCAGATCAAGTATAATAATGATTGCACTTTTACCTTCGTGGTTTTAATTATTTTAATTAAAACCTTTTATCACTTAAGTAATCGGATTATAGAGATTACTTTCTTTCAGCACTAATTCGCACAAGAACAGAAATTCGATCCTCTTCTGATAAAAATGGATCGTGAATACTGACAATAAATTCTTTTCTGTTCGTTATTCCCGCACAAAATTAAAATAAACTGCACTTGAACACTGTAGATGATTGATGATGCACTTGAAGTAAAGTTTCCCGTTGTTAACTATTGGTTCCAGAGTACAAGGTAAATGACGCTATGTTATAAGATGAAACATGACGGAGACGAGCGTACGTCTGTTCAGCTCGTTAGATGATAAAGGTCTCTCTCAAAATTCGCCGGTCTGTCTTTTTATACCCACCTGTTGGATTGGGCTTAGGTAAAATTATCATTTTATAACTAATTTTCCTATTGGTCCAGACAGGTAAGACGAAAAATGACGTATCACTTTTTGGCGGTTGGTAACGGTTTTCTAACCGTCGAATGTTGAGATGATTGACAGGTCGCGTCTGTTGTCATTGTTATTATTATTGGTACAAGATTCCTGATATACATTTATAAAATGATGCTAACAGTTGTCATACACTTAATACCGTCACGATTGAGTTGATATTATTATCAAATTAAAGATTGTTTTGTTTCCTTTAAATTGATATCACTCGATCTCGGATTATCTTCACCTTAACCGACATTGTTAGGAAATCAATGTTCGGGTACACTATTCTTACTGTCGTCTGCTCTTTATGAGTCGCCGATTTTACACTTTTTAGTTAACCTTTCTCGTTTCCACATAACATTTTATTAAACAAATGTTTATGTGTGGACTCCATTAATACTGTACTGACGTTTTTTTTTTTCACTGAACTTTACTTTTACACCTTAATTCTATACATAGTAATAAATGAACCTACTGACTAATGACATTTTGTTTACTGTTAGTTAGTTTTGAACTACTATTTACAAATAAAATCGTGGCTAAACCTATCGTTTTAATATCATTTTTCGTTATGTTAATGCATAACCATTGTTCTGGTGCATTTTATTTTGCACTGGTGATAATTATTAATAGTCACTTTATTGACTGATGTTTGGTCTAAGTTTGTTAAGTGTAGAATATCGCCTACACTGAAATTTGGCCTTTATAATGCCTATGGGTTCTCAATTTGGTAAATTACAGAGACATCTTATTGGTATAAGATTCTCTTATATAGTTAGCTCTCTTTTCTGACAGGTATATTTGATGCAGAAATACATCTTAGTTCCTACAATATAGCCATTGTTAACATTGGTTTTGGCCTTCATTATCTACTGTTCATAGTCACATTTATTATCAGAAAAATGCTGATTTTGCTTTCACAGTATTTAACTGCTAATTCGTCTGTTTTTTGTTTATAAATGACATTCAGTTTACATTAACCATTTACTGAATTGACAGTTGAATTTAAATCTATTCTGTCCATTAGTTCGTTTTAGTCTCAGTCTAGTTGTAGTGTCAAACAGCTATTGCGTTACTGTTTCCCATGGCACTTCTGCTTTATTCTTCTCTCTTGGTTTCTTCTTTCTTGTTTATTTTGACTAGTCTATACCTATTTACATGTTTATCTTGTTTTATGAAATCTAATAACATACACTTAGGTTAGGTGACATCTTGTGATGTTACATAATACACCCTCTTTAAAATTGATCATTTGAAAAATTTATATTTTGTAAAATTATCAATTCATGTCAGTTTCTTAGTATACTTCAATAAAGATATTTTCTCTTGTATTCCTAGATTTTTTTAAACATATTATTGGTGTCTTACTCTAGGTTGGCTTTTTATACAATAGTACAATTCTTAATTTACTAGTAATTTCAAGCTGCGTACTCTCTAAATCATTTAACTATAATGGATCTTGTTTCTCAAGTTAATTATTCCCTGTTTTATTTACATTCTACTTTCTCACTACATATCTTTGCATTCGTGATCATTTGATGGTTATCATAATTTATACCTCGCAGATTCTTTTATAATATTCCTTGATATAATAAAACAATATAATTCCCTAACTGTAGTAGAGGTTCTGGAATCAGGGTGGCTCACTATGGCTAACATCCTCTGCCGTTCCTCCCTACACATTCTCAGATTCAGAGGCATTACTCTTCTCTGTCTGAGTAAAAATAAACATTGCACCTGGCAATAGTTGCACTATCACAACTCAAAAAAATATCACATATCATTTGTATTCAATAATATAATATATTCCCTATAATATACAAGGTATCAGAGGTTTTCATTTAGATCACATTTCTATCTTTATACTTGCTAACATACTTTCTTTTTTTACAGGTAATTACTTCCTTTAGACTTGGTGTTTTTTAGCTATGCCTTTATCAGCTATATAGTTACTTATTTACTAGTTAACAATTTGTTATGGTTCATTTAAATATTTTTTAAGATTATACACTTGTTTGGATGCTTATAATACTTAGGCATCTGTTTGTTCTATCTAGAGTTCACAATATATTTCTGTTTTCACTATAGTCTATTAAATCTTTCTTAACGAGTTATATTCCTCCTGAACTATCAGGCTTACATTGTTTGTATACTAAATGGTTTACTTTTTTTTTTCTGAAGTTCTCTGACATATTCTTATGATGTATCAAATTTGATAATTGACAAACATTGTTCTTTCCTTTCATTTCATTATAACAATAGTTATTCTTACAATTAATACTCTTTGTTATATTTCTTCTCTACTCCTTCAAGTGATGGTGGTTTTCACTTATTCTGGATGATTTTATACACTATATACTATACTGTAATTACAATTTTATTTAACAATATTCTAATATCTAATATCTAATTTCATAGACATGCTTGGGGTTTTCATGGTTTGTTTCACAAATATTAATTTCTCTTTCCTTACATTCCATAATAATGTCCTTCTTTTTATTTTACACACTTTGTTATACTGCCTCTCTACTCCTTCAAAGGTTAGTTGGGTGAACCTTTATTCTGGACGATTTTATACACTTTATACTTGAGTTTTATGAGAGGTATACTATAATCATTTTATAAACATTATGTCATATAGAATATTCATCTGGATACATATTTTTTCTAGGTATAGTACAGTAATTGCATTTTCTTATTAAATCATTTGATTGACCTTATCTAATATTCTATCCCCTAGGGTAATAGGTTTTGTACATTTTCATCATTAACAAATGGTTTGGTTTACATCTTAAACCTACACACTTTTGTAACTTGGTAAGGTAGATTGACTAGTTATAGCTAATTGGTTACCTTCAATATTTTTGGTAATTTAACAACAAATGAGTTTGTTTATAGTAGTGGTTTTTTTTTTTTTTTAATATAGATCTTTTACTTTTTTATAACATAAACGTTTGGGTGAGGAATGTTGCTTCCTATTACATATTATCTCTCCTTAACATTCATCATTTCTTATCCGTCGATATTCATGGGGTTATTTGTGCTCTTCCACTCTATTGGGTCTATAATTGGGATATCTGACATATGTTCCGTACTAGTGGTTTTGGAGATACCTTGCTATCAAGCGGTTCTTCCACTTAGCGGCTACCAGATAGTCATTGGCTCCCCGTTTCCTTGCCTTCCTCCTCTCATCATCTTTGGTATTATTGTGTTCATTGTACTCCGGGCCTTGGCTATTATTGATGTCTGGCCCATCTTCTAATCCGGGTTGATCTTTGTTCTCCTGGTTGGACTCTTCCACCGCTTGGTCCCTCTTCTTCCGCATTTCCCTTATCCTTTGGGCGTACCTTTCAATAAGCTGGTCCAGTCGTTCTTGATCATTTTCCTTCTCCCTGTGAAGCCTCTTTCTTCTAGGAGTATTCACCTTAAATACCTCGTTGTTTATGACCTTCTCCGTCATAACATAGTCAATGGCATGTAACGTTGTTTTAATCGTTCCGTCATCTGGGTCATTACTTAAATGGTTTAATGATCGGTCATGCACTAAGGAATCGATTGATTTTGTTTGGTGTATTTTATTTGGTGGTATATTTAATTTAATCAGATTTTTATTTAATTTTTTACCCACGGGTTTATGGTGGTTTATTTTTAATATTTTCATGAAGTCTTGTTTATACTTCTTACCATTGGTTCTTGTTCTATGACGAATAATTGGGTTGTCTACGAAGTTAATTAATCCACTCCTAGTCATTTCTAATATTTCCTTTGTAATCCTTGTTTTCTTAGAGCGTATTATTCTTTTTATCTTTGTCTCTTTCTCTCCTGTCTTCTTAATTATCTTGTTCCTTACATTTTTAATGATAGTTTCTTTATGCTGAGTGTTCTCTTCATTCCTATGGTGTGTATCCTCAGGCACCAATGCTTTCGAGTCTTCTTTATCCTTAGTTTGGTTATCAGTGTCTTTGAATTGTATACTTAATTCTTCCATGGATTCATCATTTGATACTTCTCCTATCTCTGAGTCGTCATCGTCCTTTCCTTCTTCATTGTTCTCTGGCTCTGGACTCATTTGTTCCATGTTCTTGTCTTCGGATACCTTCCGTTCTTCTCCCCACTTTCGGTTATTCATGTCATCCATTTTTTGGCTAATTTTCATTAAGGTGGTGTTCAATTCTTTTCTAATGGCTTGGCAGTTATTGTCGATTTTATTGTTCAGTGCGTCCATAGACTTATGAGTATTGTCAATCCTTTTATTTAGGTCCTCCTTCAGTGATTCCATATTTTTATTCATTGATCGACTATCTTCCTTCACCTGTCCGAATTGTTCCATCATCATTCTCATCATTTGATCCCATTTTGCCTCTTCGGATGGTCTGTTTGGTTGTGGGAGTTCTTCAGACCGTCTGGGTTGGTTGTCAACAGTCACTTCTATCTCTGGTGCTACGTGAGGTGTTTCGTCGTTACTAGTTTCGATGTTATTGATTGTAATAACCTCCATCTCGTCTGTGGGTTGCGCTTCGTATGTATCTACCTCCCGTTGCATCTCTCCTACCCTACTGTCCTTATATCTTGTATCGTACTGATGGGTGTGCGGCATGTTAATTTTTTTGTGTCTACCGGGCTAATATAAAATATAAAAATATATTTATTTAATATTTTTTAAGCCACACTAGTTGGTGCGCCAACTTGTAATCCCACGAATAACGTGTGTGTGTTTCGTGGTTACTTCTGCCACCCGTTGGATGCGTCAATTTATAACGTGTTATTCTTCTTCGGGGTGTTATCTTAAAAGTTATTATTATGTTTATTATTATAATCGAATTTACGTTACGTTTAATTAACTTGAACCAAAATAAATAAAAGAGTGGTTATTGTTTAAATTTAAATTTGTGGTTAAAGTATTAAAAGTCTCATTAAAACAAAAGTCATCTATGGGTGAAGTGTTCCTTGGAGATAACTCAATGTTGAGAATGGTTGTTTCTACTTGAAGGTGACCAATGTAGTAAAATATTTTACCATACAACATTCAAGTTACTCACAGTGTTTACAATGGTTTGAATACTCTTGTTTTTAAAGAATTCCCTTGTATTAAACAAAAAATAATAAAGTTGGTTATTTTTTAAATGTTAGATTATCTTAAATTAAAACATGAAATATGGCAGTTGATTACTTGATAGTAGATCTCGTCTGGTTGAAACTGGTTGTAGAAACTTCTTCTGATTACAGGTAGTCTGAGTAAGTCAAGTCCTGTAAAGTCTGGACAATATCATAAACAAACATATACTTTTACGTACCTGATTGCGTTTACTTGAAGCTCACTATACTGTCAACTCAGCTTACATTCATCAACTCCCTTTAGTTGCAAGGTTATGTCACCTTGTTTATTAAATTAATGGGCGCCACACAGATTTATTCAGGGAAAATCCCGTGTAAAACCCGTTCATAAAAATTAATAGATGAATTGAAAATTTAAAATAGTTGAATACCACTTTTTGACTATGTTATTCCAATGTGTCAAACACAACAGAAGGTTGTTTAAGTTTAATAAAAGAAACTATTTAATTATTCAGAAAAAATAAAATAAATCAAATCAGGTGATGCTGTTAATAATGGGTTTATTTGCACCCTTCTAGTGAATTCAAAAAATACACATAATATAACATATAAAGTTGTACAATGAAAACTTAATTATTATATTCCTCATACGGCTGGCTCAGAACATGAGTTATAAATTTGGTTAAGTCAAGATACTATTTATTGTAATATAAAATTATTATAATTGTTAATATTAGTATTATTATTGTTATTATCGTTATTATTATTATTATTATTATCTCAGTAGTGAATTCTTTGAGACACGAAAGAAAACAATTATGCCTACACAGTATCCAATGATACAATTGATCAAAAAAGTTGAAGTTACTTTGACCAAGTAATTAAAATAAAAAAACGATCTATTGTAAGATCGTGCGTTTCTTTAACGCTTGCTTTTCTAATGACAATATTATTCAATTGAGGACCCTTACCACTAACATATAGCTTACTTACTAATAACAAATTTGAATAAAAAATTGAAACGTGGTGTAATCGTAGATACTGTTTTTGTGTTTTGCGTCAGTACAGGTTATGGTAGCAAAATACAAGTTATTGCGCTCAGATCAAGTATAATAATGATTGCACTTTTACCTTCGTGGTTTTAATTATTTTAATTAAAACCTTTTATCACTTAAGTAATCGGATTATAGAGATTACTTTCTTTCAGCACTAATTCGCACAAGAACAGAAATTCGATCCTCTTCTGATAAAAATGGATCGTGAATACTGACAATAAATTCTTTTCTGTTCGTTATTCCCGCACAAAATTAAAATAAACTGCACTTGAACACTGTAGATGATTGATGATGCACTTGAAGTAAAGTTTCCCGTTGTTAACTATTGGTTCCAGAGTACAAGGTAAATGACGCTATGTTATAAGATGAAACATGACGGAGACGAGCGTACGTCTGTTCAGCTCGTTAGATGATAAAGGTCTCTCTCAAAATTCGCCGGTCTGTCTTTTTATACCCACCTGTTGGATTGGGCTTAGGTAAAATTATCATTTTATAACTAATTTTCCTATTGGTCCAGACAGGTAAGACGAAAAATGACGTATCACTTTTTGGCGGTTGGTAACGGTTTTCTAACCGTCGAATGTTGAGATGATTGACAGGTCGCGTCTGTTGTCATTGTTATTATTATTGGTACAAGATTCCTGATATACATTTATAAAATGATGCTAACAGTTGTCATACACTTAATACCGTCACGATTGAGTTGATATTATTATCAAATTAAAGATTGTTTTGTTTCCTTTAAATTGATATCACTCGATCTCGGATTATCTTCACCTTAACCGACATTGTTAGGAAATCAATGTTCGGGTACACTATTCTTACTGTCGTCTGCTCTTTATGAGTCGCCGATTTTACACTTTTTAGTTAACCTTTCTCGTTTCCACATAACATTTTATTAAACAAATGTTTATGTGTGGACTCCATTAATACTGTACTGACGTTTTTTTTTTTCACTGAACTTTACTTTTACACCTTAATTCTATACATAGTAATAAATGAACCTACTGACTAATGACATTTTGTTTACTGTTAGTTAGTTTTGAACTACTATTTACAAATAAAATCGTGGCTAAACCTATCGTTTTAATATCATTTTTCGTTATGTTAATGCATAACCATTGTTCTGGTGCATTTTATTTTGCACTGGTGATAATTATTAATAGTCACTTTATTGACTGATGTTTGGTCTAAGTTTGTTAAGTGTAGAATATCGCCTACACTGAAATTTGGCCTTTATAATGCCTATGGGTTCTCAATTTGGTAAATTACAGAGACATCTTATTGGTATAAGATTCTCTTATATAGTTAGCTCTCTTTTCTGACAGGTATATTTGATGCAGAAATACATCTTAGTTCCTACAATATAGCCATTGTTAACATTGGTTTTGGCCTTCATTATCTACTGTTCATAGTCACATTTATTATCAGAAAAATGCTGATTTTGCTTTCACAGTATTTAACTGCTAATTCGTCTGTTTTTTGTTTATAAATGACATTCAGTTTACATTAACCATTTACTGAATTGACAGTTGAATTTAAATCTATTCTGTCCATTAGTTCGTTTTAGTCTCAGTCTAGTTGTAGTGTCAAACAGCTATTGCGTTACTGTTTCCCATGGCACTTCTGCTTTATTCTTCTCTCTTGGTTTCTTCTTTCTTGTTTATTTTGACTAGTCTATACCTATTTACATGTTTATCTTGTTTTATGAAATCTAATAACATACACTTAGGTTAGGTGACATCTTGTGATGTTACATAATACACCCTCTTTAAAATTGATCATTTGAAAAATTTATATTTTGTAAAATTATCAATTCATGTCAGTTTCTTAGTATACTTCAATAAAGATATTTTCTCTTGTATTCCTAGATTTTTTTAAACATATTATTGGTGTCTTACTCTAGGTTGGCTTTTTATACAATAGTACAATTCTTAATTTACTAGTAATTTCAAGCTGCGTACTCTCTAAATCATTTAACTATAATGGATCTTGTTTCTCAAGTTAATTATTCCCTGTTTTATTTACATTCTACTTTCTCACTACATATCTTTGCATTCGTGATCATTTGATGGTTATCATAATTTATACCTCGCAGATTCTTTTATAATATTCCTTGATATAATAAAACAATATAATTCCCTAACTGTAGTAGAGGTTCTGGAATCAGGGTGGCTCACTATGGCTAACATCCTCTGCCGTTCCTCCCTACACATTCTCAGATTCAGAGGCATTACTCTTCTCTGTCTGAGTAAAAATAAACATTGCACCTGGCAATAGTTGCACTATCACAACTCAAAAAAATATCACATATCATTTGTATTCAATAATATAATATATTCCCTATAATATACAAGGTATCAGAGGTTTTCATTTAGATCACATTTCTATCTTTATACTTGCTAACATACTTTCTTTTTTTACAGGTAATTACTTCCTTTAGACTTGGTGTTTTTTAGCTATGCCTTTATCAGCTATATAGTTACTTATTTACTAGTTAACAATTTGTTATGGTTCATTTAAATATTTTTTAAGATTATACACTTGTTTGGATGCTTATAATACTTAGGCATCTGTTTGTTCTATCTAGAGTTCACAATATATTTCTGTTTTCACTATAGTCTATTAAATCTTTCTTAACGAGTTATATTCCTCCTGAACTATCAGGCTTACATTGTTTGTATACTAAATGGTTTACTTTTTTTTTTCTGAAGTTCTCTGACATATTCTTATGATGTATCAAATTTGATAATTGACAAACATTGTTCTTTCCTTTCATTTCATTATAACAATAGTTATTCTTACAATTAATACTCTTTGTTATATTTCTTCTCTACTCCTTCAAGTGATGGTGGTTTTCACTTATTCTGGATGATTTTATACACTATATACTATACTGTAATTACAATTTTATTTAACAATATTCTAATATCTAATATCTAATTTCATAGACATGCTTGGGGTTTTCATGGTTTGTTTCACAAATATTAATTTCTCTTTCCTTACATTCCATAATAATGTCCTTCTTTTTATTTTACACACTTTGTTATACTGCCTCTCTACTCCTTCAAAGGTTAGTTGGGTGAACCTTTATTCTGGACGATTTTATACACTTTATACTTGAGTTTTATGAGAGGTATACTATAATCATTTTATAAACATTATGTCATATAGAATATTCATCTGGATACATATTTTTTCTAGGTATAGTACAGTAATTGCATTTTCTTATTAAATCATTTGATTGACCTTATCTAATATTCTATCCCCTAGGGTAATAGGTTTTGTACATTTTCATCATTAACAAATGGTTTGGTTTACATCTTAAACCTACACACTTTTGTAACTTGGTAAGGTAGATTGACTAGTTATAGCTAATTGGTTACCTTCAATATTTTTGGTAATTTAACAACAAATGAGTTTGTTTATAGTAGTGGTTTTTTTTTTTTTTTAATATAGATCTTTTACTTTTTTATAACATAAATGTTTGGGTGAGGAATGTTGCTTCCTATTACATATTATCTCTCCTTAACATTCATCATTTCTTATCCGTCGATATTCATGGGGTTATTTGTGCTCTTCCACTCTATTGGGTCTATAATTGGGATATCTGACATATGTTCCGTACTAGTGGTTTTGGAGATACCTTGCTATCAAGCGGTTCTTCCACTTAGCGGCTACCAGATAGTCATTGGCTCCCCGTTTCCTTGCCTTCCTCCTCTCATCATCTTTGGTATTATTGTGTTCATTGTACTCCGGGCCTTGGCTATTATTGATGTCTGGCCCATCTTCTAATCCGGGTTGATCTTTGTTCTCCTGGTTGGACTCTTCCACCGCTTGGTCCCTCTTCTTCCGCATTTCCCTTATCCTTTGGGCGTACCTTTCAATAAGCTGGTCCAGTCGTTCTTGATCATTTTCCTTCTCCCTGTGAAGCCTCTTTCTTCTAGGAGTATTCACCTTAAATACCTCGTTGTTTATGACCTTCTCCGTCATAACATAGTCAATGGCATGTAACGTTGTTTTAATCGTTCCGTCATCTGGGTCATTACTTAAATGGTTTAATGATCGGTCATGCACTAAGGAATCGATTGATTTTGTTTGGTGTATTTTATTTGATGGTATATTTAATTTAATCAGATTTTTATTTAATTTTTTACCCACGGGTTTATGGTGGTTTATTTTTAATATTTTCATGAAGTCTTGTTTATACTTCTTACCATTGGTTCTTGTTCTATGACGAATAATTGGGTTGTCTACGAAGTTAATTAATCCACTCCTAGTCATTTCTAATATTTCCTTTGTAATCCTTGTTTTCTTAGAGCGTATTATTCTTTTTATCTTTGTCTCTTTCTCTCCTGTCTTCTTAATTATCTTGTTCCTTACATTTTTAATGATAGTTTCTTTATGCTGAGTGTTCTCTTCATTCCTATGGTGTGTATCCTCAGGCACCAATGCTTTCGAGTCTTCTTTATCCTTAGTTTGGTTATCAGTGTCTTTGAATTGTATACTTAATTCTTCCATGGATTCATCATTTGATACTTCTCCTATCTCTGAGTCGTCATCGTCCTTTCCTTCTTCATTGTTCTCTGGCTCTGGACTCATTTGTTCCATGTTCTTGTCTTCGGATACCTTCCGTTCTTCTCCCCACTTTCGGTTATTCATGTCATCCATTTTTTGGCTAATTTTCATTAAGGTGGTGTTCAATTCTTTTCTAATGGCTTGGCAGTTATTGTCGATTTTATTGTTCAGTGCGTCCATAGACTTATGAGTATTGTCAATCCTTTTATTTAGGTCCTCCTTCAGTGATTCCATATTTTTATTCATTGATCGACTATCTTCCTTCACCTGTCCGAATTGTTCCATCATCATTCTCATCATTTGATCCCATTTTGCCTCTTCGGATGGTCTGTTTGGTTGTGGGAGTTCTTCAGACCGTCTGGGTTGGTTGTCAACAGTCACTTCTATCTCTGGTGCTACGTGAGGTGTTTCGTCGTTACTAGTTTCGATGTTATTGATTGTAATAACCTCCATCTCGTCTGTGGGTTGCGCTTCGTATGTATCCACCTCCCGTTGCATCTCTCCTACCCTACTGTCCTTATATCTTGTATCGTACTGATGGGTGTGCGGCATGTTAATTTTTTCGTGTCTACCGGGCTAATATAAAATATAAAAATATATTTATTTAATATTTTTTAAGCCACACTAGTTGGTGCGCCAACTTGTAATCCCACGAATAACGTGTGTGTGTTTCGTGGTTACTTCTGCCACCCGTTGGATGCGTCAATTTATAACGTGTTATTCTTCTTCGGGGTGTTATCTTAAAAGTTATTATTATGTTTATTATTATAATCGAATTTACGTTACGTTTAATTAACTTGAACCAAAATAAATAAAAGAGTGGTTATTGTTTAAATTTAAATTTGTGGTTAAAGTATTAAAAGTCTCATTAAAACAAAAGTCATCTATGGGTGAAGTGTTCCTTGGAGATAACTCAATGTTGAGAATGGTTGTTTCTACTTGAAGGTGACCAATGTAGTAAAATATTTTACCATACAACATTCAAGTTACTCACAGTGTTTACAATGGTTTGAATACTCTTGTTTTTAAAGAATTCCCTTGTATTAAACAAAAAATAATAAAGTTGGTTATTTTTTAAATGTTAGATTATCTTAAATTAAAACATGAAATATGGCAGTTGATTACTTGATAGTAGATCTCGTCTGGTTGAAACTGGTTGTAGAAACTTCTTCTGATTACAGGTAGTCTGAGTAAGTCAAGTCCTGTAAAGTCTGGACAATATCATAAACAAACATATACTTTTACGTACCTGATTGCGTTTACTTGAAGCTCACTATACTGTCAACTCAGCTTACATTCATCAACTCCCTTTAGTTGCAAGGTTATGTCACCTTGTTTATTAAATTAATGGGCGCCACACAGATTTATTCAGGGAAAATCCCGTGTAAAACCCGTTCATAAAAATTAATAGATGAATTGAAAATTTAAAATAGTTGAATACCACTTTTTGACTATGTTATTCCAATGTGTCAAACACAACAGAAGGTTGTTTAAGTTTAATAAAAGAAACTATTTAATTATTCAGAAAAAATAAAATAAATCAAATCAGGTGATGCTGTTAATAATGGGTTTATTTGCACCCTTCTAGTGAATTCAAAAAATACACATAATATAACATATAAAGTTGTACAATGAAAACTTAATTATTATATGCCTCATACGGCTGGCTCAGAACATGAGTTATAAATTTGGTTAAGTCAAGATACTATTTATTGTAATATAAAATTATTATAATTGTTAATATTAGTATTATTATTGTTATTATCGTTATTATTATTATTATTATTATCTCAGTAGTGAATTCTTTGAGACACGAAAGAAAACAATTATGCCTACACAGTATCCAATGATACAATTGATCAAAAAAGTTGAAGTTACTTTGACCAAGTAATTAAAATAAAAAAACGATCTATTGTAAGATCGTGCGTTTCTTTAACGCTTGCTTTTCTAATGACAATATTATTCAATTGAGGACCCTTACCACTAACATATAGCTTACTTACTAATAACAAATTTGAATAAAAAATTGAAACGTGGTGTAATCGTAGATACTGTTTTTGTGTTTTGCGTCAGTACAGGTTATGGTAGCAAAATACAAGTTATTGCGCTCAGATCAAGTATAATAATGATTGCACTTTTACCTTCGTGGTTTTAATTATTTTAATTAAAACCTTTTATCACTTAAGTAATCGGATTATAGAGATTACTTTCTTTCAGCACTAATTCGCACAAGAACAGAAATTCGATCCTCTTCTGATAAAAATGGATCGTGAATACTGACAATAAATTCTTTTCTGTTCGTTATTCCCGCACAAAATTAAAATAAACTGCACTTGAACACTGTAGATGATTGATGATGCACTTGAAGTAAAGTTTCCCGTTGTTAACTATTGGTTCCAGAGTACAAGGTAAATGACGCTATGTTATAAGATGAAACATGACGGAGACGAGCGTACGTCTGTTCAGCTCGTTAGATGATAAAGGTCTCTCTCAAAATTCGCCGGTCTGTCTTTTTATACCCACCTGTTGGATTGGGCTTAGGTAAAATTATCATTTTATAACTAATTTTCCTATTGGTCCAGACAGGTAAGACGAAAAATGACGTATCACTTTTTGGCGGTTGGTAACGGTTTTCTAACCGTCGAATGTTGAGATGATTGACAGGTCGCGTCTGTTGTCATTGTTATTATTATTGGTACAAGATTCCTGATATACATTTATAAAATGATGCTAACAGTTGTCATACACTTAATACCGTCACGATTGAGTTGATATTATTATCAAATTAAAGATTGTTTTGTTTCCTTTAAATTGATATCACTCGATCTCGGATTATCTTCACCTTAACCGACATTGTTAGGAAATCAATGTTCGGGTACACTATTCTTACTGTCGTCTGCTCTTTATGAGTCGCCGATTTTACACTTTTTAGTTAACCTTTCTCGTTTCCACATAACATTTTATTAAACAAATGTTTATGTGTGGACTCCATTAATACTGTACTGACGTTTTTTTTTTTCACTGAACTTTACTTTTACACCTTAATTCTATACATAGTAATAAATGAACCTACTGACTAATGACATTTTGTTTACTGTTAGTTAGTTTTGAACTACTATTTACAAATAAAATCGTGGCTAAACCTATCGTTTTAATATCATTTTTCGTTATGTTAATGCATAACCATTGTTCTGGTGCATTTTATTTTGCACTGGTGATAATTATTAATAGTCACTTTATTGACTGATGTTTGGTCTAAGTTTGTTAAGTGTAGAATATCGCCTACACTGAAATTTGGCCTTTATAATGCCTATGGGTTCTCAATTTGGTAAATTACAGAGACATCTTATTGGTATAAGATTCTCTTATATAGTTAGCTCTCTTTTCTGACAGGTATATTTGATGCAGAAATACATCTTAGTTCCTACAATATAGCCATTGTTAACATTGGTTTTGGCCTTCATTATCTACTGTTCATAGTCACATTTATTATCAGAAAAATGCTGATTTTGCTTTCACAGTATTTAACTGCTAATTCGTCTGTTTTTTGTTTATAAATGACATTCAGTTTACATTAACCATTTACTGAATTGACAGTTGAATTTAAATCTATTCTGTCCATTAGTTCGTTTTAGTCTCAGTCTAGTTGTAGTGTCAAACAGCTATTGCGTTACTGTTTCCCATGGCACTTCTGCTTTATTCTTCTCTCTTGGTTTCTTCTTTCTTGTTTATTTTGACTAGTCTATACCTATTTACATGTTTATCTTGTTTTATGAAATCTAATAACATACACTTAGGTTAGGTGACATCTTGTGATGTTACATAATACACCCTCTTTAAAATTGATCATTTGAAAAATTTATATTTTGTAAAATTATCAATTCATGTCAGTTTCTTAGTATACTTCAATAAAGATATTTTCTCTTGTATTCCTAGATTTTTTTAAACATATTATTGGTGTCTTACTCTAGGTTGGCTTTTTATACAATAGTACAATTCTTAATTTACTAGTAATTTCAAGCTGCGTACTCTCTAAATCATTTAACTATAATGGATCTTGTTTCTCAAGTTAATTATTCCCTGTTTTATTTACATTCTACTTTCTCACTACATATCTTTGCATTCGTGATCATTTGATGGTTATCATAATTTATACCTCGCAGATTCTTTTATAATATTCCTTGATATAATAAAACAATATAATTCCCTAACTGTAGTAGAGGTTCTGGAATCAGGGTGGCTCACTATGGCTAACATCCTCTGCCGTTCCTCCCTACACATTCTCAGATTCAGAGGCATTACTCTTCTCTGTCTGAGTAAAAATAAACATTGCACCTGGCAATAGTTGCACTATCACAACTCAAAAAAATATCACATATCATTTGTATTCAATAATATAATATATTCCCTATAATATACAAGGTATCAGAGGTTTTCATTTAGATCACATTTCTATCTTTATACTTGCTAACATACTTTCTTTTTTTACAGGTAATTACTTCCTTTAGACTTGGTGTTTTTTAGCTATGCCTTTATCAGCTATATAGTTACTTATTTACTAGTTAACAATTTGTTATGGTTCATTTAAATATTTTTTAAGATTATACACTTGTTTGGATGCTTATAATACTTAGGCATCTGTTTGTTCTATCTAGAGTTCACAATATATTTCTGTTTTCACTATAGTCTATTAAATCTTTCTTAACGAGTTATATTCCTCCTGAACTATCAGGCTTACATTGTTTGTATACTAAATGGTTTACTTTTTTTTTTCTGAAGTTCTCTGACATATTCTTATGATGTATCAAATTTGATAATTGACAAACATTGTTCTTTCCTTTCATTTCATTATAACAATAGTTATTCTTACAATTAATACTCTTTGTTATATTTCTTCTCTACTCCTTCAAGTGATGGTGGTTTTCACTTATTCTGGATGATTTTATACACTATATACTATACTGTAATTACAATTTTATTTAACAATATTCTAATATCTAATATCTAATTTCATAGACATGCTTGGGGTTTTCATGGTTTGTTTCACAAATATTAATTTCTCTTTCCTTACATTCCATAATAATGTCCTTCTTTTTATTTTACACACTTTGTTATACTGCCTCTCTACTCCTTCAAAGGTTAGTTGGGTGAACCTTTATTCTGGACGATTTTATACACTTTATACTTGAGTTTTATGAGAGGTATACTATAATCATTTTATAAACATTATGTCATATAGAATATTCATCTGGATACATATTTTTTCTAGGTATAGTACAGTAATTGCATTTTCTTATTAAATCATTTGATTGACCTTATCTAATATTCTATCCCCTAGGGTAATAGGTTTTGTACATTTTCATCATTAACAAATGGTTTGGTTTACATCTTAAACCTACACACTTTTGTAACTTGGTAAGGTAGATTGACTAGTTATAGCTAATTGGTTACCTTCAATATTTTTGGTAATTTAACAACAAATGAGTTTGTTTATAGTAGTGTTTTTTTTTTTTTTAATATAGATCTTTTACTTTTTTATAACATAAATGTTTGGGTGAGGAATGTTGCTTCCTATTACATATTATCTCTCCTTAACATTCATCATTTCTTATCCGTCGATATTCATGGGGTTATTTGTGCTCTTCCACTCTATTGGGTCTATAATTGGGATATCTGACATATGTTCCGTACTAGTGGTTTTGGAGATACCTTGCTATCAAGCGGTTCTTCCACTTAGCGGCTACCAGATAGTCATTGGCTCCCCGTTTCCTTGCCTTCCTCCTCTCATCATCTTTGGTATTATTGTGTTCATTGTACTCCGGGCCTTGGCTATTATTGATGTCTGGCCCATCTTCTAATCCGGGTTGATCTTTGTTCTCCTGGTTGGACTCTTCCACCGCTTGGTCCCTCTTCTTCCGCATTTCCCTTATCCTTTGGGCGTACCTTTCAATAAGCTGGTCCAGTCGTTCTTGATCATTTTCCTTCTCCCTGTGAAGCCTCTTTCTTCTAGGAGTATTCACCTTAAATACCTCGTTGTTTATGACCTTCTCTGTCATAACATAGTCAATGGCATGTAACGTTGTTTTAATCGTTCCGTCATCTGGGTCATTACTTAAATGGTTTAATGATCGGTCATGCACTAAGGAATCGATTGATTTTGTTTGGTGTATTTTATTTGGTGGTATATTTAATTTAATCAGATTTTTATTTAATTTTTTACCCATGGGTTTATGGTGGTTTATTTTTAATATTTTCATGAAGTCTTGTTTATACTTCTTACCATTGGTTCTTGTTCTATGACGAATAATTGGGTTGTCTACGAAGTTAATTAATCCACTCCTAGTCATTTCTAATATTTCCTTTGTAATCCTTGTTTTCTTAGAGCGTATTATTCTTTTTATCTTTGTCTCTTTCTCTCCTGTCTTCTTAATTATCTTGTTCCTTACATTTTTAATGATAGTTTCTTTATGCTGAGTGTTCTCTTCATTCCTATGGTGTGTATCCTCAGGCACCAATGCTTTCGAGTCTTCTTTATCCTTAGTTTGGTTATCAGTGTCTTTGAATTGTATACTTAATTCTTCCATGGATTCATCATTTGATACTTCTCCTATCTCTGAGTCGTCATCGTCCTTTCCTTCTTCATTGTTCTCTGGCTCTGGACTCATTTGTTCCATGTTCTTGTCTTCGGATACCTTCCGTTCTTCTCCCCACTTTCGGTTATTCATGTCATCCATTTTTTGGCTAATTTTCATTAAGGTGGTGTTCAATTCTTTTCTAATGGCTTGGCAGTTATTGTCGATTTTATTGTTCAGTGCGTCCATAGACTTATGAGTATTGTCAATCCTTTTATTTAGGTCCTCCTTCAGTGATTCCATATTTTTATTCATTGATCGACTATCTTCCTTCACCTGTCCGAATTGTTCCATCATCATTCTCATCATTTGATCCCATTTTGCCTCTTCGGATGGTCTGTTTGGTTGTGGGAGTTCTTCAGACCGTCTGGGTTGGTTGTCAACAGTCACTTCTATCTCTGGTGCTACGTGAGGTGTTTCGTCGTTACTAGTTTCGATGTTATTGATTGTAATAACCTCCATCTCGTCTGTGGGTTGCGCTTCGTATGTATCTACCTCCCGTTGCATCTCTCCTACCCTACTGTCCTTATATCTTGTATCGTACTGATGGGTGTGCGGCATGTTAATTTTTTCGTGTCTACCGGGCTAATATAAAATATAAAAATATATTTATTTAATATTTTTTAAGCCACACTAGTTGGTGCGCCAACTTGTAATCCCACGAATAACGTGTGTGTGTTTCGTGGTTACTTCTGCCACCCGTTGGATGCGTCAATTTATAACGTGTTATTCTTCTTCGGGGTGTTATCTTAAAAGTTATTATTATGTTTATTATTATAATCGAATTTATGTTACGTTTAATTAACTTGAACCAAAATAAATAAAAGAGTGGTTATTGTTTAAATTTAAATTTGTGGTTAAAGTATTAAAAGTCTCATTAAAACAAAAGTCATCTATGGGTGAAGTGTTCCTTGGAGATAACTCAATGTTGAGAATGGTTGTTTCTACTTGAAGGTGACCAATGTAGTAAAATATTTTACCATACAACATTCAAGTTACTCACAGTGTTTACAATGGTTTGAATACTCTTGTTTTTAAAGAATTCCCTTGTATTAAACAAAAAATAATAAAGTTGGTTATTTTTTAAATGTTAGATTATCTTAAATTAAAACATGAAATATGGCAGTTGATTACTTGATAGTAGATCTCGTCTGGTTGAAACTGGTTGTAGAAACTTCTTCTGATTACAGGTAGTCTGAGTAAGTCAAGTCCTGTAAAGTCTGGACAATATCATAAACAAACATATACTTTTACGTACCTGATTGCGTTTACTTGAAGCTCACTATACTGTCAACTCAGCTTACATTCATCAACTCCCTTTAGTTGCAAGGTTATGTCACCTTGTTTATTAAATTAATGGGCGCCACACAGATTTATTCAGGGAAAATCCCGTGTAAAACCCGTTCATAAAAATTAATAGATGAATTGAAAATTTAAAATAGTTGAATACCACTTTTTGACTATGTTATTCCAATGTGTCAAACACAACAGAAGGTTGTTTAAGTTTAATAAAAGAAACTATTTAATATAGATATACATAATATATAAGTATACAGTACAGAACATAACATAATTATTATATTAAATATAAGTATATTAATATAAGTATACAGAAGGAGAACAAAGGAGAGCTAATTGCAGTGGATTTTCTGGACCATTACCACGATCAAGTCGAGGTGTGAAGCACATATTGGTATGTATCGATGTGTTTTCCAAGGCAGTCCGACTGTACCCAATTATGCGACCCACAACCAAAGTTGTTCTAAAGATACTACTGCAGAAATACATTCTGTTATATGGAAAAATGAAGAAGATACTCAGTGATCAAGGTGTACAATTCCAAAGTGAAAAATGGGAGAGGACGTTAAGGGAAAATGGAATACAACCAGTACTCACATCCATAAGACATCCTCAAGGAAACCTTGCTGAGAGAGTTAACAAAGAATTAGGTAAATATTTACGAATATATTGCCATAATCAACACAATAAATGGGCAGAATATTTACCATTTCTTGAAAAAGCCATTAACGAAAATTATAGTGAAGCAACAGGATACACTCCAATGGAATTAGAAGAAGATAAGAAGCCAACCAGATTTAGGACTAAATATATAAACAAACCTAATAACCAAAATGTACCTGTACCAATAAGTGTGAAAATTGGATACGCAAGACAACGGATAACAGAAAGGGGTAACAAAAGAGTAGAGAGATTTAATCTAACTCACAAGCTACAACAATTCAACGTGGGAGAAAGTATACTACTCAAAGCAAATCCAGTGGGAAAACGGAGTGATAATACGGCGAAGAAATCCTTCAGACTTTATAATGGACCGTATACATTAAGACAGCAAGTAGGACAGAACACTTTCATCGTATATGATGAGATACAGAAGAAAGAAATTGGTAAATTCCACGCAACGTCATTTAGGAAGTTCTACACATGAAAACAGAGGTCAATGAAACCAGTTAAATCAGCTGTTTGTAAAGCCACCCTACTACAAGGTCGCGAGAAGTGAGCGTACGAAGAGGGGAGGTAAGACATTTGTATACACTCCAATGAAGGGTGAAATGACGAATATTATTCTTTATTATTTGTTACTTTTTTTTTGCAAATAATAATAATAAATAAATTTAAAAAAAAATTGTAATAAATAAATTTATTAAATTTTTTTTTGTTACCAAGCAGAGGAATAATGCGACAGTACAAATAAGTGATGTACTGAGCATGAAATATAAAAATTTAAATTTACTTAATAAACTGTATATAATTAATAATATATTAGAAATAAGCATGTTAGGGATTGCAAGCTTGGCTCAGACAAAAATATGAACAGGTGTTTCGACCTGAATCAACGTGCACACACACACAAATGTAACTGAAAGTGTGTACACCAGTATTTTGCTAGTGTGTGTGAACGCAGGTCTCTGCAGGCGAGTTTGCCACCCCAAGATGAATAATTGCACAATTACTGTTTTTCCATAATTATTCATAAACTAGAATTAAGAATTAAAATCCAAAAGCACCATAAAATGTAAATAAATTTACTAAATACTGTGTACGAAAACCACGCGAAAGTGACACACCGTACAAGTGCAATAGTGAAATAACTGTGTACAAATCGAAAGGGTTAAGTTGCAATGTCCAAAATTACAGTGAACATGTGTTATAAAATTAGTTATAAGATAAGTATAAGAGTATACTTACAAGACTCTGCAATTCGCAGAAATATAAAAAATAGCGAATTTGACAAAGAGTGGGGGAACTGAAGCCAAAGACAGTTTCTAACATGTCGATTTCGGATCACTGCAGGGTGTCGACCAAGACATGGGTATAAATAGGACACGCAAGCTGCAGTGGTTCTCTTTCTTGAATCATCCACGATGCAGCGGGAGCTTATGCCCGTCAACACGGCATATTTATTTTTTTTTTATAAACAGTTAAATTTGCCAGTTACGTACAAATACGTAACTAAGCTGTAAAGACAATCATTTTAGTTAATAACAGCACTACTTAAGAAGATCCATTAATGATTCGACACTGGACAAGAGAAGAGTTCCATAGAGAGATACGACGCTGGACAAGAGGAGAGTTCCAGAGAGATATACGACGCTGGACAAGAGGAGAGTTCCAGAGAGAGATACGACGCTGGACAAGAGGAGAGTTCCAGAGAGAGAGACAGCCAACGCTGGACAAGAGGAGAAGAGAGACAGCCGACGCTGGAGGCGAGACGAGGACGAACACCGATGGGACAAAAATGATCGAGTATGATTGACGACAATAAGGTGATAGACAACTTATTCATATCTTAATCATACAAAGAATTCAAAGACAGTTAAAGACATTAATATTTTATTTAAAAATAAGAGCAATATTTCTTGTATAGTAGAGTTAAAACCATAGATGTATTAGAAATACGATTAACGTAACAAGAGCTCAAATTAATATGATATAAAATGATTGCAAAGCATTTAAATAAAAATAATTAGTATTTGAGAAAACAGTACTGAGAAACAATAACTATTAATATTTTGAGTACGTTACAATATAGAAAAAAAGATTTAAAAATTGATTTTGAAACATATTAATAGACTGAGTAGTCTGAAGATGAGATTTATCTTTTATATAATAATTAGTAGCATAGAATATTTAGTCAGTAAGGATGTATATATCTTAAGCCTTACGGCATAATAACAAATAATAACTAATGTTTTAAAATCGAAGTCAGTGCCATGTGCACATATTTTTTTATAGTATCAAATAAATTTTAATTACCGTTTCAAGTTACATAGAGTTCTTATTGCAGATACACCTGACACCCAATTTAAATGTTAGATTGTTTAAAGAATTTGACAATCTTGAACGTGAGATCGTTCACGCCTATTTATGTGTATGTAACTTTGCATAAATTTGGTGCTCCAAGATCGTGGGGCTCCACAAATTTAAATTATAATAAATTTGCAAATTGTCACGTTGCATAATAATGTCGCTTCCAACGTGGGGCATCACAAACATAAATTACATGTAAATTTGTACACATACAATATAATATTATGCAACTTTGCAACGTTGTCACGTTGCATAATAATGTCGCCCTGAACGTGGGGCCCGACATGCCTAAATTTACGTACAAAAATTTGTTACATAAATTATAGCTCATGAACGTATGACCCGATCCCCATCATTTAACTATTAAAATTTTTTATGTAGCTAAATGGTTGCTCTAAAATATAAAGAGTGTGTTAAATGAAAAATGTATAATATGTAATTATTATTTATATTAAACAGTAACTGAATGTAATGTTAATTGTTGTGTAATCACACAGCTGGCGCCCACAAATAATATTGTTTGTCTATGTAACAGGTGTAACTGTAATGAGTATTAATAATAACTATTAATAAAAATACAGAAATAAATAAATAAGTAGGGAACGGTTATCAATAATAATTGTTAAAGAATTATTACTAAATAAATATTTTAATAATTATTCAACGTGGCAGAACCAGGAGGGTTGAATTTAGAAGCATTTAAAAATACGATACTCGCCATGATGGACGAATTAGTCATAAAACAAGCCGAAAAATTTAAAGAGGATGTGAAAGAGGAGAATGTCAAACAAATAAGAAAAATAGATGAAATAAATACAAAACAAACAGAAAGTTTAGAAAAGAAATTAGCAAAACAAACAGAAAATTTAGAAAATAAATTAGAGCTACAGTCCGAAAATTTTAGACAGGACACCATAAAAATTACAGAGAGTCTAGAAGAGTTAAAAATTGATAATATTGAAATAAAACAAAGTATAATTGACAGTAATGCGCAGTTAACCGAAAAAATTAGTGACACCAACATATGTATTGATACGCTAGAGAATAATTTTAAACAAGCCTTACATGAACAAGTTGTATGGATTGAAAATAAACAAAAAGAATTACGTCTCGAGTGGAGAAAAGATTTAAAAGAAACGCGTAAACAAATAAATGATAATTTAACTACTATAACGCGAGAACAGGATGATAAAATCCAAACTATTAATAATGTATCCCAAGTAAATACCAGTAAACTTAGAGAAATAGAAACACGTACTGTAATTATTGAGAATAAAATTGAAGAAACTACGAAAGACCGTTCGGGAGACGTATCACATATGAAAGAAGAGATTCAAGAGGAAATGAACCAACTACGAAGTGAGTTAAGAAGACGACAGAACCAAATGACCATATTTCCTACACCAACAGAAGAAAGGAGCAGACTTAAGTTCTCAGGTGGTAAAGGGGAGAACAGTATGGAATTCCTAGCAAGAGTAGAGAAGGAAATAGAAAAAATTGGGAGTGCAATAAATGACGACGAGAAGATAGACTTCGTCACGCGATATCTTAGAGATTCAGCCAGCCAATGGTACTCTATTATTAGAGATAACGTTAGTACATATCAGCAGTTTTGTGAAGCATTCGAGAACCGATACTGGAATCTACATACCCAACGACAAGTACAGGATCAACTCGAATATGGAAAGTTCAATCCACAAGGACAGCAGAGTATTGAACAATACACAATTACGCAAATAGAACGTGTAAAGCATCTCAAACCTAAATTCTCAGAATATGAAATTGTTTTAAAATTATCTTACCATTTTCAGCGAGATATCCAGTTAGCAGTTTATACACAAGGGATCAAAACCATAGAAGAATTTTTAATCCTTGTAACACAGTCGGAGAATATCAATAAAGGTAAGAACACACAATACTGGGAGCAAAAACACGCAAATCATCACCATAATTATCACAGAGATGACAAGAAAGCAATACAAAACACTATACCGCTCCGTGATAATTATAAAATAAATTATTCGCCACCAATGTACAACACTACAACACGCACAGCTAAAGAAACTGAACAAAAAATACAGCTAGACGACAAGGAGACGTTACATGGTCATCCAATCGTAAACAGTTTTCAAAACCAGCTGACAAACGCGTTGCCGCAGTACGAGGGGACGACGAAAAAAAATTGAAGAGAGAAGGCCAAGGAATGAATGAGACAGTAACAGTCCACTGCCGACCATCTACATCAAAGGCATCACAATGACTGAATAAACGGAAGCAAAATTATAAAATAAACAACATATACCCCTGCGATATTAGGGAAGACTTATTAAGCACCGAACAGGATATAAAGCGAGACGCGCAGCAAACACAATGCCCTATTGTGACTGTGAAAATAAACAGGTGTAAAATACGAATGCTAGTTGATACCGGCAGCCAGCTGTCTGTTCTTAACGCTGCATGGGTTCAACGCAACAAGAAATATTTTAAAAATACTGCAATTTTGCCCGTAAATAATTTAAATATTACAACAGCTACCAATACAAAAGAAAGAGTTAAACAACAAGCATATGTAACTCTAACATATAAAAATCTAGAGTTAGAACACCCTATGATAATTATGCATAAATTGATTTATGATGGAATTTTAGGTATCGATATACTAAATACAATAAATGCTAAGATTAATATTAATGATAATATAATTATGTGTAATTATAAAAATGTTCAATATGAAGTAAACATGAACAGCGAGGAAGAAGAGTGCAAGGTAAGTGAAACACCTATTACTTTGTACAAGTCACAAATACAATATGGTCCAACTCGACATGTGAATGCGGTAGATGAAGAGATGACGACACAGGAAGAAGAGAGACTGCACGAATTAATAGAAGAATATAGTGATGTATTTAGTGAAGTACCGACGCAGACGACAGTATACGAACATTCTATAGTTGTGCCAGACCCTACAAAAGTCATTAGGAAGACATACCCTATCCCAATGCGATATGAAGAAGAGGTTGAACTCGAAATTCGGCGTATGATCGAAAGTGGAGTCATAGAGCGATCGAACAGCAACTTCCTGAATCCTCTAGTGGTAGTGAAGAAGAAAAATGGAGAGATACGTCTATGCCTTGACATGAGGGAGCTGAACAGCATTGTATTAAAGGAGTATGACTGTGCACCAACTGCGGACGAACTATTTACTAAGTGTGAAGGAGCAAGGTATCTGACGAAGCTAGATTTACGCTCAAGTTTCTGGCAGATTCCAATTTGGGAAGAGAATAGAAAGTACACTGCTTTCCTGTATAAAAATAAATGCTACCAACACAGGGTAGTACCCTTTGGATTAAGCACGAGTTTAGCAGCCATCGTAAATTGTCTAGAAAGAGCCCTAGGACCTGAAGTGGAACCCTACACCATGATATTTGTAGATGATATCTTAGTTGTATCTAAAACATTAGATGAAAATATAAAACATCTAAGCAAGATATTCCACAAGTTTAGGCAAGCGAACATATCCCTTAACCTAGACAAATGTGAATTTATCAAAACCTCTATCCAATTCCTAGGTCACATTATTTCATCCTCTGGTATTCGACCCGATCCTATCAAAATTTCCAGCATAACTAATTCCCCTATACCCGGAAATCTCAAAGAGTTAAGAGCATTCTTAGGACTCACAGGATACTACAGAAAATTCTCACCGTTATATGCAAGATATACGCAACCGCTTCTAGAGCTGACGAAGAAAGAAAAAAAATGGAAGTGGGAGAAAAAACATCAAGATGCCTTTAACCAAGTGAAAGAGTTGTTCATCGAAAATATTATGTTACATCATCCTCAACGAGAAGGAAAATTTGTAATATACTCCGATGCTAGTGACTACGCAGTAGGAAGTGTACTATATCAACAAGATACTATGGGAGAGCACAGAGTTATTGCCTACGCCAGTAGAGTCTTCAAAGGAGCTGAAAAACACTACTCCACATCAGAAAAAGAAATACTTGCTATAGTATACGCTCTTAAGCAATTCGGATATTATGTTTATGGTACTCATTTTGAGATACATACGGACCACCAAGCATTATCATTTTTATTAAAATGCAAAGTAACAAATGCTCGATTATTAAGATGGATTTTAGCCATTAGCGAATACTCATTTACCATTAAATACTGTAAAGGTAAAGACAATATTGTAGCGGACACACTAAGCCAATACATCAAAGAAGAATGTGAAGAAGTTTATGTGAGCGAAAAGAAAGAAGTACAATTGTTATCAATTAAATTCAAAGAGAATGATGAAGTAAAACAAATGCTGAAAAACTTAGCACATCAACAAGATTTGGACGTGACGATAAGGGAGATGAAGAACCAAGAACAGCTACCAAATCATTATAAGGTACTAAGTGGAATTCTTTTCAGGTTAGTAAGACAAGACTGGAAGATAGTACTAATGAATGACATGCTACAAAAATTAATTCGACCAGCACATGAGAGTTTAGCACATGCTGCCGCTCTGAAATGTTATTTGAGTCTACGAGAAGATTTTACGATCAATAATATGTATCGAAAGATAAAGAAAGAAGTAAAGAAGTGTTATAAGTGTCAAACAGCGAAAGGGCCGAATTTACACACATATGTAGGAATGCAAAGTATACAGAAGGAGAACAAAGGAGAGCTAATTGCAGTGGATTTTCTGGACCATTACCACGATCAAGTCGAGGTGTGAAGCACATATTGGTATGTATCGATGTGTTTTCCAAGGCAGTCCGACTGTACCCAATTATGCGACCCACAACCAAAATTGTTCTAAAGATACTACTGCAGAAATACATTCCGTTATATGGAAAAATGAAGAAGATACTCAGTGATCAAGGTGTACAATTCCAAAGTGAAAAATGGGAGAGGACGTTAAGGGAAAATGGAATACAACCAGTACTCACATCCATAAGACATCCTCAAGGAAACCTTGCTGAGAGAGTTAACAAAGAATTAGGTAAATATTTACGAATATATTGCCATAATCAACACAATAAATGGGCAGAATATTTACCATTTCTTGAAAAAGCCATTAACGAAAATTATAGTGAAGCAACAGGATACACTCCAATGGAATTAGAAGAAGATAAGAAGCCAACCAGATTTAGGACTAAATATATAAACAAACCTAATAACCAAAATGTACCTGTACCAATAAGTGTGAAAATTGGATACGCAAGACAACGGATAACAGAAAGGGGTAACAAAAGAGTAGAGAGATTTAATCTAACTCACAAGCTACAACAATTCAACGTGGGAGAAAGTATACTACTCAAAGCAAATCCAGTGGGAAAACGGAGTGATAATACGGCGAAGAAATCCTTCAGACTTTATAATGGACCGTATACATTAAGACAGCAAGTAGGACAGAACACTTTCATCGTATATGATGAGATACAGAAGAAAGAAATTGGTAAATTCCACGCAGCGTCATTTAGGAAGTTCTACACATGAAAACAGAGGTCAATGAAACCAGTTAAATCAGCTGTTTGTAAAGCCACCCTACTACAAGGTCGCGAGAAGTGAGCGTACGAAGAGGGGAGGTAAGACATTTGTATACACTCCAATGAAGGGTGAAATAACGAATATTATTCTTTATTATTTGTTACATTTTTTTTGCAAATAATAATAATAAATAAAAAAAAAAAAATTGTAATAAATAAATTTATTAAATTTTTTTTGTTACCAAGCAGAGGAATAATGCGACAGTACAAATAAGTGATGTACTGAGCATGAAATATAAAAATTTAAATTTACTTAATAAACTGTATATAATTAATAATATATTAGAAATAAGCATGTTAGGGATTGCAAGCTTGGCTCAGACAAAAATATGAACAGGTGTTTCGACCTGAATCAACGTGCACACACACACAAATGTAACTGAAAGTGTGTACACCAGTATTTTGCTAGTGTGTGTGAACGCAGGTCTCTGCAGGCGAGTTTGCCACCCCAAGATGAATAATTGCACAATTACTGTTTTTCCATAATTATTCATAAACTAGAATTAAGAATTAAAATCCAAAAGCACCATAAAATGTAAATAAATTTACTAAATACTGTGTACGAAAACCACGCAAAAGTGACACACCGTACAAGTGCAATAGTGAAATAACTGTGTACAAATCGAAAGGGTTAAGTTGCAATGTCCAAAATTACAGTGAACATGTGTTATAAAATTAGTTATAAGATAAGTATAAGAGTATACTTACAAGACTCTGCAATTCGCAGAAATATAAAAAATAGCGAATTTGACAAAGAGTGGGGGAACTGAAGCCAAAGACAGTTTCTAACATGTCGATTTCGGATCACTGCAGGGTGTCGACCAAGACATGGGTATAAATAGGACACGCAAGCTGCAGTGGTTCTCTTTCTTGAATCATCCACGATGCAGCGGGAGCTTATGCCCGTCAACACGGCATATTTATTTTTTTTTTATAAACAGTTAAATTTGCCAGTTACGTACAAATACGTAACTAAGCTGTAAAGACAATCATTTTAATTAATAACAGCACTACTTAAGAAGATCCATTAATGATTCAACACTGGACAAGAGAAGAGTTCCATAGAGAGATACGACGCTGGACAAGAGGAGAGTTCCAGAGAGAGATACGACGCTGGACAAGAGGAGAGTTCCAGAGAGAGATACGACGCTGGACAAGAGGAGAGTTCCAGAGAGAGAGACAGCCGACGCTGGACAAGAGGAGAAGAGAGACAGCCGACGCTGGAGGCGAGACGAGGACGAACACCGATGGGACAAAAATGATCGAGTATGATTGACGACAATAAGGTGATAGACAACTTATTCATATCTTAATCATACAAAGAATTCAAAGACAGTTAAAGATATTAATATTTTATTTAAAAATAAGAGCAATATTTCTTGTATAGTAGAGTTAAAACCATAGATGTATTAGAAATACGATTAACGTAACAAGAGCTCAAATTAATATGATATAAAATGATTGCAAAGCATTTAAATAAAAATAATTAGTATTTGAGAAAAAAAGTACTGAGAAACAATAACTATTAATATTTTGAGTACGTTACAATATAGAAAAAAAGATTTAAAAATTGATTTTGAAACATATTAATAGACTGAGTAGTCTGAAGATGAGATTTATCTTTTATATAATAATTAGTAGCATAGAATATTTAGTCAGTAAGGATGTATATATCTTAAGCCTTACGGCATAATAACAAATAATAACTAATGTTTTAAAATCGAAGTCAGTGCCATGTGCACATATTTTTTTATAGTATCAAATAAATTTTAATTACCGTTTCAAGTTACATAGAGTTCTTATTGCAGATACACCTGACACCCAATTTAAATGTTAGATTGTTTAAAGAATTTGTCAATCTTGAACGTGAGATCGTTCACGCCTATTTATGTGTATGTAACGTTGCATAAATTTGGTGCTCCAAGATCGTGGGGCTCCACAAATTTAAATTATAATAAATTTGCAAATTGTCACGTTGCAATATATATATATATATATATTATAACGGAACCAAATATTAACTATTTGGGGTTATATGTTTACCGCATGCTGAAACCATATTTAAATAAAAATTAACAGTTAAAACTCCATTTGAATGTAGCGCATTGAAAATAATGCTGTGTAAAGCAACGCACACGTGGTCGTTATGTAATCAGTTCGCTGTACAAGGAAGCGACCACACCCAAACTGTTAATTATTAATATCTCGGAAACTAATAAATAAAGGCGAAATCTAACATAGCCAAAATGTTTGCCGAGATATTAATAATGACGTGTGCAAATTTGATGCAATATAATTAACAAATGTAAGAGTTAATTAAAATAATTAAATAACTTCTGTTAAAATAGAGTTACAGTAAAGAGATTTTAGTATATTATAAAGATAATAATTTGTAACAGATTGTATATTTTAGATTTCACACAACTTGATTTGCAACCAAGTTATTGCAAAATTAAGTAAGTACAGGATATCCTTAGCGACAAAGTGGTTCCGGCGGATAATTAAATATTAGATAATAATTCTATTCTCCGTCTGTGGGAACCAGACTTCATTCTCACGGACTAAGGGAATTCTAAATTTTATGTGGTAGGGAGAGTGTTTCGACCAATGAAATCATTCCATGCAGCCCCGGCCAAAGCGATGTTTTCTGGTGGAAAAATCACTCTTCTGTCAGTACTCACGAAGTTAAGACGTAGTCCTTCGATCGTCTAGTAGCCAAAGCGGTGAAGATCAACAAGAAGACTCTACGTGGTCAACACACACGCAATTACGAACACACTAACTACAGATCATCTGTATAGCTCGTAATTGCTACGTAAAGGCGAGATACTCTTCAAGACATCAACTAAGCTTATTGTGTACTACCAGATAGTCATAAGCACGCAAGAGATCCACCCGACTTCAAGACCAGACTTCAAGAATACAGCAGAGAGGCCGTCTAAATCATTGGTTAACAGCTGACGAGCAGAGCGACCGCCCGAACGAAGCACACACACACACACGCTGACGTGCAACGTGCAAATCGACGGAGAACAGGAAGCAGTTCCAGCAGACAACAGCAGACGTTAAAATATTCACAAACAGCAGGGAAGCAGAGTGTTGCCGAATTTTGAACTCCACGACCGAATCCAGCAGTTCTAAGCAGATTACTTTCTCTAACCAAGGACTCGAATCGACGAGGGACAAATCGGGACGACATCCTCTTCAGTAACAGGAAAGCAAAATCCACTTATTTATTTTTCAGATCAAATTTTCTATTTTTCAATTAAAACATTGTAATTCAAATAATTCAGGTGCCAAACAAAAAGCAAAGACTCTAGTAATTAAAAAGTAAATTCGTTGTGATAATCTGTATAGCAGTTTAAGGCTTTAGTAAGTTATAGTTAAGAAATAGAAGTAGTATAAAAGCGCTATACAAATCTTAACTGACAACCTAATCTTAGATCATACTGCAGTAGATCAGAAGTAGAATCACTAGAAATGAAATAACGTGAACTTGACTGTCACGTCTAATTTATTTTAACTAATTATTCAAATTAATTTTAGAGTTTTATATTTTGTTTCATGAACACTTAGATTCAAATTAATTAAATAAATTTAATTAAATTCAAATCAATTAATAAAGTCAAATTTAAATTGCAATTAACTCGCAAAGAACGAGTTCAGTTTCTTTCAACTATTAGACAATCGAAAAACATCGATTCATTGTATAGACTATAAGAAAATTCATAACATTATAACCATTCTATTCTTGTGTGTTGTTGGTGTAATAAACAACGTTTTATTACCCCATATAACAGTGTTTTATTGTTGTACGATAAAGCCTACCAGTCTCACAAAACTCTCCCCCTTTAAAGTAACCCATTTCGTGTGTTGTTGTAATAATTTGAGATTACTAGCTTGCGAACTTCAAATCCAAAATCCACACGCCCTAGTCGGAAGAATCTGCAAGATCAGACAGCAGGTGGGTACTCACACACAACATTACATTACAATAACGCGTAGAAGTGAAGTTATAAATGGCGCCCTGTACGTGGGGCCAGAAATTAAATTCAAGTTAAATTTAATTTTCACTTTAAAACAAACTTTGCTGTTTTAATTCGTAAAACAGCTGGCGTCCAACTAAACAATCCCCAAAGAGTTTTGTGACTGGTGTGTGTACAACAGTAAAGTTATTGTGTGTATTTGAAACTGTTCTGTGTATTTTAAATTGTGTATATTTGACATTGTTGTCTATTTAAAATGGATATGGATAAAATACTTAAACAAATACAACAAATGAACGCGGATTTGACCGCTAACATGAACTCGAGATTTGAGAAAATTGACGCGAAATTTGAACTTAGCAACGCAGAAATAACTTCTAAAATCGAGGCACAAAAAGTTAGTCTAACCGAAGCATTAGAACAAAGTAACGCTGACATAAACGCCGAGATTAAGCAAAGTAATAAAGAAAGTAGTAAAGAATTAACCGCGAAAATAGACGAAAGCGTAAACGAGTTGACCGCTAAAGTCACTGAAATCGCGGAGAGCAATGCAAAAATCGCGGAGAGTAATAAACAATTAACGGAGAAGGTCGCAGAGATCGGTGAAAGAGTAAATACGGTCGATACTAAAATCAATGAACGGTTTAAGGTTTTTGAGACCACTATGCAAAAATCGTTCATTGAACAAGTAACACGTATGGAAGGACGGTTTAAGGAACACATAACCCGTTGTGAAAAGCAAACACTAGAGGTTTCCAAAAAGGTCGAATCCCTAGAGGTAAAAATTCACGCGGACGTGACCGAAACGCAACGACGAGTAGATAAATTAGACGCTTCAATTGTAGAGACGCGATCTAACATTGACTCTAATAAGGAGAGTGTTTTACAAACATTAAGCGACGAGATTTTGAAAGTACGACAGGAGGTACGAAGGAGGTCTGCTCCAAATATTTTGGTACAAGGCCCTGTCGACGAGAAAAATCGCGTCTATTTTACGGGGGAAAATAACGAAAACCCCATTGAATTTTTATTAGCGTGTGAGAGTGAGATGGCTAGAGTAGGTTCCCGACTAGAAGATCAAGACAAAATACAGTGGGTGGTTAACGCGATGCGTGATTCGGCGCGTAAGTGGTATAACATTGTACGCGATAGAGTGTCCACATACGCGGAGTTCAAACAAAAATTTGAAAGCCGGTACTGGAACTCGCATACCCAACGACTTCTGCGCAATGAACTGGAATATGGCCGTTTTGACAAGAAAATGAATATTACCGCCGAAAATTATATAATCCAGCAGGTCGAGCGCGCGAAGCATTTAACCCCAGCATTTGCGGAGATTGACATAGTCACCAAGCTTGCCTACCATTTTAATCATAACATTAGAGTAGCTGTATTTACCCAGGGTATTCGCACGGTAGACGAACTCCTCATTCTAGTGTCCCAAAGTGAGACGGTTTTTGATTTTGGTGGGTGGCGGTATAATCCCGATTTTCGCCGAAATAATGAAGGGCAAAATACGCGAGAACAATACCAGCAACCTGACCAGAGACCGAGTACTAGTTCTACTCCACCCCAAACTTCGTCAAAACCCCCAGATAAGACCTTTGAATACAAAGGCAAACAAAATATTGCTAGATCAAAAGGGCAATATAAGGGTAACGACGGGGCCCCGATTAGAGCTATGCAAACGGTTGAATTAGCTAGAACCGATACAATAGAGCAAGACAGCGATACTCCTAGTAATAAAGATCCCAACGAGAAGAGAAAGAATCGTAAGTTTCCAAAAAACTTGGAAACGGGCGCCTCCAGGGGGGAAGCGCCATAAATTATGCCAAACCCTATCGCAATAAAGTAGGTAAAAATAGAAAAAATGCTAGGTTTAAGAAAAGTGAATTTTATACAGAAATTTGTACGCCAGTTGACAAAGTATTTCAACCGGAAGGTAAGGAAACGTGGTTGCCCGTCAACACAATGCAACAATGGGCACCGACAAAAGTACATCCGCCAGAGCAGGAAAGTGACGACGACGTTCCCACACAGTCAGCGTGGGAAGACGTAGAAATCATATCCGGGGACGCGTACGAATTCGACGAGTACGTAGCGGAATATTGTCGAGCCACCCATAAAAATGCATATGATATACTGGATGCACTTTAGAGTTAATAATAATTGTATTATAATAATTAAAATTAAAATAAGTAATTTGTGTTTTATAATATTATTAATAATAATTATAGATAACGTGTGTATTAATAATAATGTTTTTCTATAGCGGTAAATTATAAGCGTATAGAATTGAACGAGCTCGCGGCAGGAAATCGTTACGTCACGCGATAACTACCTGACCCACATATGAAACTAGGTCAAGCAATTAGACGCGCGCCTGGCGATAACGGTTTTAAATACTGTCAGCAAAATTCCTTTCTACGCGTGGCATTATTTATAAACAAAGGCTACTACTCGTTTTAAAACATTATACGCAATAAGTTGCAAATATGATAGTTTAATACATGTATTTAGAGTTAAATGGTATATAATGCAATAACATTAACACTTGTGTACGTGTCTTCAGAATAAGTAATACGATGTATAGCTAGTAAGAATAATTATTACAGAATATGTGTGTAATGATTAAGAAAAAAAAAAATAACTGTAATTATTACATTCATTTTTTTTTTAAAGCGGGTGTGGGAATATATAACGGAACCAAATATTAACTATTTGGGGTTATATGTTTACCGCATGCTGAAACCATATTTAAATAAAAATTAACAGTTAAAACTCCATTTGAATGTAGCGCATTGAAAATAATGCTGTGTAAAGCAACGCACACGTGGTCGTTATGTAATCAGTTCGCTGTACAAGGAAGCGACCACACCCAAACTGTTAATTATTAATATCTCGGAAACTAATAAATAAAGGCGAAATCTAACATAGCCAAAATGTTTGCCGAGATATTAATAATGACGTGTGCAAATTTGATGCAATATAATTAACAAATGTAAGAGTTAATTAAAATAATTAAATAACTTCTGTTAAAATAGAGTTACAGTAAAGAGATTTTAGTATATTATAAAGATAATAATTTGTAACAGATTGTATATTTTAGATTTCACACAACTTGATTTGCAACCAAGTTATTGCAAAATTAAGTAAGTACAGGATATCCTTAGCGACAAAGTGGTTCCGGCGGATAATTAAATATTAGATAATAATTCTATTCTCCGTCTGTGGGAACCAGACTTCATTCTCACGGACTAAGGGAATTCTAAATTTTATGTGGTAGGGAGAGTGTTTCGACCAATGAAATCATTCCATGCAGCCCCGGCCAAAGCGATGTTTTCTGGTGGAAAAATCACTCTTCTGTCAGTACTCACGAAGTTAAGACGTAGTCCTTCGATCGTCTAGTAGCCAAAGCGGTGAAGATCAACAAGAAGACTCTACGTGGTCAACACACACGCAATTACGAACACACTAACTACAGATCATCTGTATAGCTCGTAATTGCTACGTAAAGGCGAGATACTCTTCAAGACATCAACTAAGCTTATTGTGTACTACCAGATAGTCATAAGCACGCAAGAGATCCACCCGACTTCAAGACCAGACTTCAAGAATACAGCAGAGAGGCCGTCTAAATCATTGGTTAACAGCTGACGAGCAGAGCGACCGCCCGAACGAAGCACACACACACACACGCTGACGTGCAACGTGCAAATCGACGGAGAACAGGAAGCAGTTCCAGCAGACAACAGCAGACGTTAAAATATTCACAAACAGCAGGGAAGCAGAGTGTTGCCGAATTTTGAACTCCACGACCGAATCCAGCAGTTCTAAGCAGATTACTTTCTCTAACCAAGGACTCGAATCGACGAGGGACAAATCGGGACGACATCCTCTTCAGTAACAGGAAAGCAAAATCCACTTATTTATTTTTCAGATCAAATTTTCTATTTTTCAATTAAAACATTGTAATTCAAATAATTCAGGTGCCAAACAAAAAGCAAAGACTCTAGTAATTAAAAAGTAAATTCGTTGTGATAATCTGTATAGCAGTTTAAGGCTTTAGTAAGTTATAGTTAAGAAATAGAAGTAGTATAAAAGCGCTATACAAATCTTAACTGACAACCTAATCTTAGATCATACTGCAGTAGATCAGAAGTAGAATCACTAGAAATGAAATAACGTGAACTTGACTGTCACGTCTAATTTATTTTAACTAATTATTCAAATTAATTTTAGAGTTTTATATTTTGTTTCATGAACACTTAGATTCAAATTAATTAAATAAATTTAATTAAATTCAAATCAATTAATAAAGTCAAATTTAAATTGCAATTAACTCGCAAAGAACGAGTTCAGTTTCTTTCAACTATTAGACAATCGAAAAACATCGATTCATTGTATAGACTATAAGAAAATTCATAACATTATAACCATTCTATTCTTGTGTGTTGTTGGTGTAATAAACAACGTTTTATTACCCCATATAACAGTGTTTTATTGTTGTACGATAAAGCCTACCAGTCTCACAAAACTCTCCCCCTTTAAAGTAACCCATTTCGTGTGTTGTTGTAATAATTTGAGATTACTAGCTTGCGAACTTCAAATCCAAAATCCACACGCCCTAGTCGGAAGAATCTGCAAGATCAGACACCAGGTGGGTACTCACACACAACATTACATTACAATAACGCGTAGAAGTGAAGTTATAATATATATATATATATATAATACTATAATACTTATAACTATTTTACCTCAAGATGTATTTTTTCTTTAGGGACATGTTTCGGGAGATCCTGTTCTCCCATCTTCAACCTTCGCCATCTTGCTTCTGGTCTGGTCGCCACCAGAAGCAAGATGGCGAAGGTTGAAGATGGGAGAACAGGATCTCCCGAAACATGTCCCTAAAGAAAAAATACATCTTGAGGTAAAATAGTTATAAGTATTATAGTATTATATACATCAAGAAACGGACTGTAGCAGAAAGTGATTGAAATATATATATATATATATATATATATATATATATATTTATCTTTTTGGGATCATTGTTGATCACGCAGAAAATTTCCATGAATGTTGATTTTTGTATAAAGCTTATTTCTCATTAGGTTTTAGTGCTACAACTTTCATTATTATATTAATGAATTCAGTGGCAAAAACCGTAAAAGAAAAGCATAACATTTTTTAATAATATTGATTGTTGATCACATATAAAACGATATTGTTGATCAGATATGTTGATCTGGGTGAGCGAACATAACCTCAAAATTTAAAAGTCGGGAACCATTTTGTGGCTCTGTACAAAATTCCTCTTGGATCAACCAAGTATGCTTTTTGGCTGAACATTCCCAAAGCGACAGCCAGATATACAAGACTTCAAGGTCACGCCTTCAAACCAAAACAAATGTGATGTAGACAAACGGAACTGACAGCGTTGCCAAGACTTGACAGCGTTGCCAGGAAAACTTTTTTCTTTGCGTGAGTAGTTGACGATTCATATTGTTCGCTCTCTACAGTTTTCGCACAGTTGTATAAATTCAGGTCGGGGCGCAACAGTCAGTTATTGTTGATCATGCGGTAAAGTGCAAAAACATTAACCGATAGTTGATTATTATTAATTTTTGTTTAGGTTATTAATAAAATTTAGAATAACCTCACAATAATAATTAATGTACTACATTAATAAAAAAAGGCAGTTCATTCCTATCACGTAGCAGAGTGGTTAGCGTCTGCCTTTCATATGGTGCTATGGTCCAGCGTTTGAAACTCGGTCAGGCTCGGCGTTTTTCACACGCTAACAAATTTCATCTGTCATTGTTATTAAATAAAACGTTTAGAGAAAACTGTAATGTTCCAAATGATGTTCCATATCAACCGTGCTCGCTAATAACCTCGTACCGGTAGATGATTTCATAAATGGGGTGACATATGCATACTGATTTCTGACAGAAGTGAGGTGGATATATTTTTGTAATATGTATAAATGTTTACTTAATTTTTTCTATTTAGCGGATTTTTCTGTCTTCAGCTAAACGTCAGTCGTTTTATTGTCGTAAACACTAGAAATGATAAAACTTTGTTAGTGTAAATTCGTTAGGGTCAGAAATGTAAAACTAAGCAACCCGTAAAGAATAACGCTGGAAAAACTGCATACACTTATATAGCTGCTTACTTAATCTTAACATGAAAACTCTTTAATAACACTTGTGTTTTATTGTCAGAAAATAGTATTGTTCAAACAGATTGCATTAGGACAACTTTCGGTAATTTGATATTGTTTGGCAAAACACTTTAGTATGCGTCAGAGTACAGATCGTCTTGATATTTCAACCGATTGCAATTAATAAAAGATATTATAATCTGGAGAAAAGTCATATATTCGTTATCAGGCTGATATCACATCAGGTGTTATATCAGCACAGAAAAGATTATTTATTTTCAAAATTTAAGAGTTACAATAAACCCTTATTAAACCTAACATGAAATCACGATACCTATTGACATCACACAATTTCTTAACGTAGCTGGTGTACGGGGTTAACAAATGACAATCTCGCCTATACCTTGGCCAATATTACAGTTATTACCTTTATAAGCATGCTGACATGGAAGACCCTGTCATTCATTCTGTACACATGCATTATTGGTTGAATTTTCATAGTTACAATCCTTTTATAGATGTCAGTCCTTAAAGCTCAAATGGTACACCCTTGCGTGTATTTTGTTTGCCGCCGTATTTTTGTTGTTGTTTTTTTTTTTTGCTAAATTTCATTGTAGGAATAGACTTCATCAAAATGTTTTCCATAAATCTAGATCAATTACTGCATTAAAAATTTGAGGGGTCTGTAATTCATTTTCAAATTGTATTTATGCGCGTTTCAGTGCCAACTTATTATCATTTATTATAGTCGACGCTGTTTTCACCATTTTCAATATGAAGACGTGATCGCATTTTAACGTTGTAACGATGTCTGGCGACCTATTTGTGCTGCTCTTCCTTTTTATGGCGTTTTTTCTATAAACGTGTTTGTAATAAAAACTGAAATACAGGTGAATATCAAAACAACATATAATGAACTGTCTCATAGTTGTGGACTGTGTAATGAACTAGCACAAATTGAAAACGATATTCTACCGTCGGTTGTACAATTTTGTTTAATTCACTACAGAAGGAAAATTATATTTTTCCCACCAAATACCAAATAGTCGCCAATGAAAATCACATATGCACGGTACATCGCTCAATTGTGTACTTACAACAAACGTTTTAAAATATTTTTTGAATCAATTAAATTATTCTCCATGACAACGGAATAACAAGCCGAACAAAAAGCATGTTGCAGATACGATCAACTACATAGACGTAGGCCTGTAGGCCTACACATTTGGTAATATATTTCGAGAAGATAGTTTAAATGATGGATGAGGTTCTTCACTTCAAAAGCTCTTGTGCTTGTATTAAAGAACACAACTCAGATAATAAAAGGAGTTCGTGACTGGTTTGCTTGTTAGGAAATAGTGTTCACTACTTTAAAATCATCAAAACGCACTGACAGAATGCAGAGTTCAAACTAAGATTGAATTATTTTTCAAAAAATGTCAGTAGAATGAATGTCATTAATATTAGCCCGTTTCGTGTTGCATTGTAAGGTAATCGTTTTATTTATATCACGTAAAAAGTTAAACAATTAGGCCTATGAAATAAAAACTTTTAACAAACTTTAGTATGTATGTCACGTCTTCTTCAGTGAACCTTTTTGTCTTGTGTCTACAAACTTTATCGTGTTTAACACAGACAGCATAATTACAGAACGTACTAGAACCGTGTCAACTCGTTTTAAATGTAAACAGGGCCAATAGTCATATTTTCCAAAATTCCGACCCTTACGTGCGTAACACAGGAAAATTTTTCATTATATTTTCGTCTTAGAGTTACATATATTTTCTGTGTTTTCTATAATACCCTATTATGATAATTCTTTACTTGCTCTAGAACCAAACATGAGACACATTATCGAGTTCGTATTGTATATTTATACACAAATATTTTACGCCACCACTTTACGGTAATAGGGTAATAGGTTTACACGATTGTGAATGCTATGTAAACTAACATAAGGTTTCAGGTTGTTGAATAAATAATATAAGACTTTCAGAACCGAATAACCATGAAACGCATATTTGTTTATGGAAAATTCGTTCCCGTTCAGTGCAGTTTCATTTCGTGCGCAAATGTTTGGGAACGAATTAACCGCACGAAACAAAGGATTGGTATCTATTATTATTATTAATTTTTGTTTAGAATATGTACGTAAAGTTGCATCAGCTACAATGGTCATTACAGTCTGGAGCCCATTTGGAACTGTTACAATAGCTTTGCTAGTTAAAAAAATTTCCAGCCTAAACAGGTAATCGCAACCCAAGACCTTCAACGTATTAATGAATGGCGATCAACCGACTGAGCCATCAATCAAGGCATCCATTGATCTAAGACTTCTTACTACGCTATATTATTTGTTTATTTTTATTTCAGCCATCTGAAATAACCAATACACAAGAGCACAACACCGGGCTGTGGACATTTAATTTTTACGTAGATTCAGAACCTTGGAAGTAACGTAAACACTTACCAAATACGAGCCGGTTTTGTTTAGTTCTGCTATACCGCGGGTCTAACACACAATGACAGGCGATGTTTTAACCAATACATCAACCAGTGGCGGCTCGTGAGTACATCTACAGGGGGTTCACAATTAATAATTTGCAGTTTTTGAGATACACCGTGTCAAACACTTGTGTGTTGCTTGCAATATTCATATAATTTAGGCGCTGGTATACCTTGATGTAATGTATTAATTTTGAAACGAAATGTTATTATAGATATTACTGTACTTTAACTATTTCACAACTTAATAATAAAGGATTACTTTATTGATCATACTTGTTATAATATGCTAATTGTTCTTTTTTACTAAAACAATTATTTTCATTTAATTTTAAGTAGTAAAATAAACGCAAAACAGAAAGCTTGTTTTAAGTGTTAAATATTTAGATAGTTAGTCACAAGGCCTCATGCTCTCAATTATTAGATTAGATTATTAAACACACAGAAAAAGGAAAATAATCAAAGCTGCTGCATATGATGGTAAGGTCTAGTATTTACTTACACACATTTACGTGGATGGTAGCTTAGACAAATATTTTCTTTAAGTACAGTTTTTGTAAACAAAGTCCATCCTTCTATCTTTTCTTGACACAAAAACATCAATAACTCTTTCATTGAAATTATGGATGTTAGAAATCATTTCCTTCTCGATTGCAAGCATGGCTAAAGCTGTAAGCCTCTCTTGCCACATCGTAGACCGCAAAAATGTCTTAATCCGTTTTAGGGTTGAAAAACACCTTTCAGCTTCAGCAGTCGTCATTGGTATTGTTGCAATAATTAATAACAGTTTATAACTTTCAGAAAATGATGACAATAAGTTGTTTTCAATAAAAAACTGTAAAAGACTAACAGCACCACGGATGTTTCTGAAATCAGTTCTTTTGTAAATGATTTCAAGCTCTGTCTTGAGACGATTTTTTTTCAAGAAATGAATACACATTTACTGTATCTTCAAGCAATTTCTCGGGGAATTTCTGTTCAAACTCTTCAAACTTTTGTGATTCAAAAAGAGATACAGCTGAGCAAGATGTGAATGAAAATCTTGTTTTATTTGCGTTGTAATAATGTCACAGGTTTCCTTGGCAGCCACTGTTCTACTTAAGTAAAAATCTTCTTCACGCCTCGATCGTTTAGGTGCATTTTCTGGGTACTGATTAACCAGCTCTGTCACTTTGTCCATGTTAGCTCTTTCCTTATCAATGGCGTTGACGAAGTGGTCAACATTGGATTTAGTTCTCACAGCATCAGTGTAAGTTAGCTGTAATTGGTTGTACAAAATATCCACATGTGGCATTAATCTGTGAAAAATAGAAAGCCAAAATATAAACTTATTATCTCTAAGGAGACGAGCTAGAGCACCAGCTTTAATTATGGTGGTTGGTTGCTTAGAGGTTGATTGGATTTCCTCCATACATTCAATTAATTCCCCTCTGTACTCAAAAACAGTATTAACAGTTCTGCTCTTAAAATTCCACCTTGTAGCTGACGCCCGAGGTATTCGTTTGCCAACTATCTTGTCCAAAACTGCCACTCTCTGAGGGGAATTCGAAAAAAAATTTGTTATATCACTTAAGTCCGAAAAAAAATTCTGACATCTTGGTTTTGGCTTGTTGCTTGAGCTACAATCAAGTTCAACTGATGAGCATAACAGTGAACGAAAAAAGCATGTTTATAGGTTTGTTGCACTATGGTCTGCACGCCAGCATGATGCCCACTCATTACATTCGCACCGTCATAGCTTTGAGATACGAGTTTTTCTGGATTTTGCACAACATAATCTAAACTGGTACAAATACATTTGGCTATAGATTCTGCGTCGTGCCCTTCAGGGTTATCAAATTTCCAAAATCTTTCAACTGGTTGGCCATTAGCTAAAATATAGCGGAAAACTATAACTAACTGAAATACAGACGAGATGTCTGATGTTTCGTCCGCAATCAAAGAAACATACTGTGCAGTTTTTATTTCTTCTATTATGTTTTCTTAACATACAAAAAGCATACAATCTAACAATTCATTTTGAATTTATTTCGAGGTACCTTTAAAGACAGTAGCGGTACTCAAGTGTTCTTTCAAAGATGAGTCAAGTTCTGCGGAAAAGTTTACAAGCCCTTTAAATATGCCAGGATTTAAGGAATCGTCATCCTCACGATGACCTCGAAGGGCCAACTCAAATACACCGCAAAATTTAATACAGTGTATAAACTTAGAAAGGACATACCTATTTTTAGTCACTTGTTCATTGTGCTTTTTAATATTTTGTCGATAAGCACTGTCAAGCTGCTGACGAACGTCAACCTTTCCCAGCAAATTAAAATCCAATGTAGCACTTATGTGTCCATGAGAACTTTCGTGTTTTTTAATTTTTTGATTCAAATGAGCTAAGTCACAAACGCTGTTTTTCACCCAAGCAGGATCGCCCTTTTCACGGGAAAATAACAAACAAGGAAAACAAAATATTTTGTTTGTTTGTTCACAACCACAAAGCTAAGGAATTTTTTCGTATAGCTCTTCTTTAAATTCTCTTTTAAAAGTTCTAGATTTTGATGTCGATGTTTGACTTATAGCCTATTAAGTCGGGGCTTTGGCCTACCACTCTCTTTTATTGCTATTTTAACTTCTATGGGTAAATTGGCAAACGCTACTTCGTTTAAATTACTAACTGAGTACTAACTGAGTACTTACAGGTACTTTCCATTATTGTACAGTAAATAAAAACAACAGTTCACTAACTACACTATAATAGATAAACTGTAATTTCAACTAAAACTTTATCACTAAAAAATAATCGAAACTGCAAAACACAAATGTAACACGCGCGCGCCAAGGTAAGGAGCATCCACCGTCAACTACAGCGGGTAGTACAACTACTGATACTGAGCTGAGCTGTGTCAGAGGCAGCTCATCGGTATTCTCCGTTAAGCCGCTTGTAAACATGTTTCCCCCCCTACCGCGAGCAAATGGACTCGCCCGTCTGTCGTATATCCCGTGTGTACAGCATCGAGAGCGGCGCATTCAGTCCGCTCCCAGCCACTGGCGCGTCATTACACTTAACTTCACTTGGCGCGCTCTATGCTGTTTTTCATTGTCCGCTCTTTTAAACTTACTGAAGATAAGCCATTTTAGTACTGCGTCAATAAAGATGTATAATTTATATCGTATAATTATTTTTATAGGGGGTTCACGTGCTCTTGTGCTCTTATGGACGAGCCGCCACTGACAGAGGGTTAGTCGGTTTCGCCACCGCGATTCTTTAACACACAAAAAATCCATTTGTACAAAACAGCATACCTTATGAACACAGTACAGTACTACAAAAAAAAAAGAGTAATCATATAGCTTCGAATATTTTCCTGGTAACTGAAGTTTTTTTCTATTAAGTCTACAATGAAATCCGTTTCCCGATATTCCTCGTAATTCCTAAATAGTTTGCACTCAATTAGCACAAAATTTACTTATTCGTAATACCGTTACAACCAAATATATAGAAGTATTGTCAAACAAAGTTGCATGATTGGGCCAAATTTCTTCTTCTTCTTCACTTCAAGGATTAGGCTTTCAGCCTGTTCCGTCTTCACAACCACCGTTTTCTTGGTGTGCCTCTATCTCGTTCTCCAAGAGGCTTATACTGGATTATCTTTTTTGGTATTATCGAGTCACCCATTCTATTTATGTGTTGTATCCAGTTTTCTTTCTTTTTTTTTAATTTTGTCGTTTATTGAGTATATATCCAGCTCTTGCCTTATGTCTGCATTTCTTATGTGATATCTCAGGCTGGACATGTTGACTCCCTTAAAAATTTTATTTCGGCAGCTTCAATTCGTTTTTTTCTGATTTTGGGTGAGTGTCCACGATTCACTCCCGTACATCAATACTGGTGCAGCCATAAAATTTCATTTCTGTATCTTTTCGTACTTTCTTTCCCAGAGTCTTTCGCATTGTGGTATCTGTTTATTATAGATATCGTCTTCATATTCATAGCTTATGTTGCACCCTAGATAGCCGAAGTGAGATATTTTTCCAATAATTTTATTGTCTATTACTATTTAAATACCACTAGTGGTCGCCCCAGTGGTCGAAATTCGACCGTAATTCATTAAATTTTTAAGTTTGAACGTTATTGAGGTTCTTTTGTCAAAGAGTATGCCTCTATAATCATTGCATATAATTTTTTTGAATTTTGTTCTATTATGTCAGCTGCGAGCGTGTACAAATACGTCATTAGCGTGTGTTGTTTGTCTTAATTCCCTGCAATACCTATGAAATTTAAAATTTAATGTTAGTAACAGTTGAAAAAAAAACACAAAAAACCGGGCGGTTAAAAAAATAAATGTTGTCCATTGAACTTAAAATAGTTTGAAAGTGAATTTAATGATTCAGAACTTCTGTGTAAACGATGTTTTTTGTAAAAACTCTTTCATCATTTGCTAAATGCCCTTGGCCATTATATTCGGAAATATAAAATCTCAAACCATCGAATAATCGAACTCTACTTGCTGCGACGTACAATTGAACATGTGTAAAAACTGGCTACCTCAATAAAATTCCAATTTTTTCGAATGTTTGTCCTTGAGACTTATTTATTGTCATCGCAAATGCAGGTATAATTGGAAATTGAGTTCTTTGAAAGTTAAATGGTAAAACAGTACCGGAATATGTTAAATTTATACGTGGAATCAAAATTCTCTTATTGCGTGCGGTTCCAGTTAAAACTTCGCAATCAATAGCATTACGATGCATACACTTGATGTGCATTCTTGTTCCATTGACTAATGCTTCCTTTGTATTTAAGTTTCTGATCAGTAAAACGATGCAATTAACTTTCAATACTAACTTATGTGGTGGCAAACCACTAATAGTCAAAGAATTCAAAACTCTACTGGATAGTTATTGATTTCATTGTCATCATCACAAATTATTTTATCGTAGCTATGATATGTTTTTTGTTCACCTGGTATTCGATTAAGTATATCAGTATTAATAAAAGTACAATCATCATTTTTAGGTGCTAAAATAACTGACTTCAATATGTTATCTGAGAGTATGTTTTCGGAAATATTTCCATACACCTCATTAATAATATTATTTTCATCTCCTATTAATTGCTGAGGTATTTCAATAATATTTTTACCAAACTGAGGGAATTGTGGGGCTTCATCATTACCAATTTTTTTCAAGAATTCGACAAATTCTATTTCACTTGGTAAGGCTCTCATATTTTGAGTAAACGTTACTTTATGAAAATAAACAAATTTATGCCAACTCGTGACACAATTTTCAATTAAAGTTGCACGTGATCCATGTGGGACAACTGGTAAGATTTGCCGAAAATCACCGCACAGAAGTATCGTTTTCACTCCAAATGGTTTATGTTTATCATTTTCATCGCATAGATCCTGCAATAATCTATCTATGATTTTCAACACTTGCAGTGGGCACATAGAAGTTTCATCAATAATGAATTCAATGATGATGAATTTATGTAACGTCCATAGCTACTATTTGCGGTAATATTCGCTACAGAATTTTCCAAAATGGGTATAGGCAATTTAAACACATTGTGTAAAGTTCTACCTCCAAGTAAGAGTTGAAGCTATGCCACTGAGCGCTGTTGCAATGCAACTAAGATTAAGCGAATTTAATTTGTGAATGATTGCTGTTTGTGTGAATGTTTTTCCGCAACCTGCATGAGCGGTTAAACAAAAAACATTAGATCCAGTATCATGGTGCAAAACTTCACGAATCACACGCTGTTCAATATTTGCAGTTTCATAATGCTCACAAAACAGAAACTCTTGTTCTATTGGATCAATAGCATTTGCTTCGTCTGGTCTCTGCGAATACGTGGGAACTGGTAAACCAAGTTCTTGACATGACAAATTATGAACATTCAAAATATCTTCAATTTCTAATAGAGGTGTGTTAAAGGATACTTCTTCGCTGTAATCTCACAAAAAAACTTCACTAAGATATACTTTAAATTCATTCCATAACGCCAATGCATTGGCTGGCACATTTAATGCACAAATGTAACCAAATAAATTTCGCATTTGTTTTGGTGAATGTAATTCTTTTGCTTCATTTAAACATTCGCGCAATTCATTATCATTTGAAGCAATGCCACGAGCATGGCACGCTTCAACAAAAGAAGTGTGTATAATTCCATTGTATGTTTTAACATCCTCAAATGATTTTGGACCACAGACATGTAATAAAAGCAATCGTAAATGGAAAAGTTTGATGTCTTTTGGTGATACTACATAATATATGCGTGTAATGATTTTATCACCTCCACGCCTTCTCTTCTTCCATTTTTTCGGGAATCTTCCCACACATAATGCAAAGGAATTTCAATATACTTATATTCATGCGCTGATGGATCTGATCGATTCAATTCAAAAAATGCTAATAATTTTGTTTGTCTTGCATTTTCAATTGCTTGACGTTCTTGCCCTTCTCGAAAGTAAACATTCTGTCTACGCGGTAAATGAATGTCAAGTCTAACGATGACATGTGATTGAAAATGCATTGGTAATTCATAGATGCGCCATACAGCTTCAGTTGATCCGACATAATGGCCATTTAAAAAATTTTTTTACTTCATCAATTTGTATTTCTTGACCTGGTTCATTTCTCTCTGAACCTAATTCAACAGATGCACTGTCATAGCCTTTATACACGTATTTATAAATGTATTTAACACTTTTAACTGTAGTGCATACTTCAACATTTATATGGCAATTAAATTTGGCAAGTAAATACGGATTGTATGGTACAACATAACGATTGTCGAGGCAACTACCGCGAACTTCAGCATTAATACCATTATCACGTCTTCTGTATAATGGATATCCATTTAATGATTCACATGTAAATTCATTAAATCGTTTTGGATAATCTTTTGTGCATTTTCCATCTCTCATACATACAGAATTTGGATAAAGTACACCGATTAGGCCATGCATCATGTGTTTTACAACATATTCATGTAATGTAGGATGTGTTTGAATGTTAGGAATCTCCGCAGATACAACTTTATCAATATCGGTAGCATTAACAATTTTATCTTGCTCATTTAGAGAGTAAAATGTGAGCATGAGGCAATCCTCTCTTTTGAAACTCAGTTGTATAAATGAGTGCTTCAACTTTACCGAAGATTTTTTTTAGTGTAAGGCCTTCAGTTAATGCTTTCAGTTTGGACTTGAATACACGCACAACAATATCAGGTCGAAAATTAGCTGACTCACCTACACCAATATTGCTAACTATTTCAGGCCAACTTGGATTGCAAGTCATTGTAATAAACAAAGAAGGCTTTCCGAAATGTTGTACAATTGACATTGCATCTAAATAATTCTGATACATATTTCTTGGAGATCCATTGAATGAAGATGGTAAAATTACTCTACGGCCAACATTATTGGCATTGGGGTTCAATTCTAAATAATCTGTTAAATTGTTGTAAACTTCAGACCTAAGACTTGTTTGATTTTGTCGAATGAAATGTAACCTTGTGCCCTCTATTCTCACATACATATCAACTATCCACTGCAGAAATAATTTTTGTGAATGGTGCAACATGCTAAAATCTTCTCTAATTGCAAGTCGATAGGCTGCATACTGAAGCATGGTTAATTTATTTCTGGGCGCTCTTGAATTAGATGTAGTTGGTACATTATGAGAAATATTGATATGCCACCCAGTATCACCATTTGGAAAAAGTAATGGATACGCTAAAGGGTCCAATGATGAATCCAAAACAGAGATATTTTTAATGGTACCATTAACTTTTGAAAACGAAACCATATTTCGTTCAAAGGGTGGCTCACCATCAACTGTACTAAATATTACTGCTACATCAGTTTGAACTGCATCATTATAACCGCGTAGATCTAAATCACGATTTACTTTATGAGCATACAAATTTCTTTATTTTGATTTTCAACTTCCTGACAATGATCTTTCATTGCAATGAATGACCGAACGAAAGGATTAATGCGTTCAAATTCAAGAGAGATTTCGCGCATTAAATTGTTATTGCATGTCTGATTATAGTGTTCACGTAATCTATAATTGACAGCAGTGTCAACATCATAAAAATATAATTGCGCATAACATGGTGAGCGACCATATCCAGCAGTCATTGGACTTGATCTGCAATAAAAAAACATCATGTATTTTAAAATGATACACTCCACGCGTAACTGTATCTGAAATTTTAGCTTCTGAGCTAACCATAGCAAATGATGAATTGTATTTATGAATGTTTTCAAAATAATTTGTTGACTTTCTTTTTATTGAAGGTTCATTTGAAGTAAGTCCATCATACAATGATTTAAAGTATTCATTTTGACTTAAGGCCGGTAATATTTCTTTACCCTTATGACAACATGAAGTGAATGCATTAATCCACAATCAAAAGTATTAAAATTTCTTGGAATGACATTCAGTGCGCATTTAAATGTATCCCTCAAAATAATTTCATCATTTTGTATACTATTTACACTATTTAAATTTGCATTTGGTCTATTATCATTTTGACTTTCACGCGAATATATATTCCTCCTTCTTTGTCTCTCACTCCGACCCGTCAATGTTCTATGTCAGACAACAAAATAATTTTGTTGCCTGGCAACAAAATTATTTTATTTTTAACAATTACCATTGTTTGAAAAAGTTTAAATGAATTTTCAAGTGCAAATGAATGTTTTATTTAATTTAATTTAATGTATTTGTAACACATATTATATATAAATTTTAGCTTTCTGCACTCCTTCTCCGTATAAACTTTAACTATGCCAAATCTCACACTCCTCCGTGCGCGCAATATGCTTAAAAAGGGGTACAAAGTTTTCTCTTCACGTATTAATATAAAATTATTTTAGTCTTTGTCGTGGAAGTTTTTAAATTACATTCATGGCAAATTTTACTGAGTTGGTACACTGATATTTGTAATCCACTTTCTTTTTCTTGTAGGATGACTTGATCGTCAGCAAGCAAAATAATATTAATGGAGAAATTATCGGGAAGTAAGTAGATTCCAGGACCAGTTCGTTGTTTCCGTTGCCTTACATCGTCAATATATAGCCGTATGTTAAATAAAGTGAGTGACAAAGAAACTGCACCCTTGTCTAATGCCTTTGTTAAGAGTAATAGATTCTCTTTTCTCCTTCTCAGTGTTTATAGTAATGTCCGTTCTTTCATATAGGCTTTTTATTACTTCTATTATATGATGTGGGTATCCTCTTTATTCTAATATTTTCCACAATATATCTCTATTCTCATGATCAAATGCTTTTTCACAGTCTATGTAGGCAATATGTGGCTCTAGATTGAATCTCTTCTTTTTTCGATCAATTGGCGTATAATTGTGACATTGTTACCACAGGATCTTCCTTTTCTAAATCCAGATTGTTCAAGAAGGAGAGCGTTTGCAGTATTCTTCAGTCTGTTATTAATTATCCATGTATATAATTTGTAGGCCGTATTCAAAAGGCTTATTTCTTGATAATTTCCACAGTCATTTCTATCCCTTTTTGAACAGCCTCTGCTATTCTCCAAAAATCTGGAATAGTGTTTGTTTTCCAGCATGCATTAATCAAATGCCAAAGTTGTAGTTTTAATAGCAGTCCACCACCTTTTAAGAGTTCTGTGTTAATTCCATCCGGTCCTATTCTTCATTTGGTCTAGAACATCTGTTAATTCTTCTAAACCTATACTATTAAGAGAGCAATATAATTGTATGTAGCTATGTTTTTCTTTCTCGAAAACGGCTCTAACGATTTTCTTGGAAGTTGGGACTTAAGGGTGTTTTGACACCAGGAATTGATTGGACTCGGTCTCATTCTCCGCAAAATTCGTCAGGGCCACATCTGAGGGCCTTTATTTTAAAATATCGCGGGACCGATACCGCGTAACAATTAATTATTGCTAGGCAACTGTAATTTCTAACCAGCTTTCTTAACCTACAGACAAATAAATTACAGAAACCGTCGATAAATGCAAACGGCGCAGTATCAATATGTATATATATGAAAAAGAATAATTAGCTGTTCCAATCAATGTAAATAAACAAAATAAGAGTTGAGACGAGCAATAATTGTTTACCCTATCTAATTATATTAAGCGAGCAATAACGTATTTAATTTATAACGTGTTCCCTGTACACTGTTGTGTTTTCTGTGTTCTCTGAGGTAAGCATTAATACACGGACTCGTCATGAACAAAAAAATTAAAGGATTGTATCGAAAAATTCGAAAAAGGTTGTTAGTAAGCTAAAGTTAATAATAATTTATGAGTTTTTTGAAACTGTTGCTTTTGCTTCTTTGTGACTTACAACAGAAAGGTACATTTTATTATAGAGTAAAATGCTCGGGTTGGTGCATGGGGTATGTTTCCTAAATATGGATTACACAATATGGATCAAATACGTCATTCTATAGGAAATCCTAATATAGCCTTTGGTGGAAAGATTGTTGTCTTTGGAGGAGATTTCCGGCAATGTTTGCCCGTTCAACCTCGTGCTAACCGCAGTGAGTTGGTAGACCTTTCGATTAAGGAAAACAGACTTTGGCGTCATTTTAACTTCTTTTCACTGACAGAAAATATGCGTGTGAATCCAGAGCAAAGAGACTTTGCTGAATATTTATTAAAAGTTGGCAATGGAGACTTGCCAGTAAATGCTATGCATGAGATTGAACTACCAGAGGATATTCTTTCCAACGCCAATCTTACTGAAGAAGTATTCAGAGACTGTCTGGCTAAAAACAGATATGAAAATACGAAGGACAGGGCTATACTAGAACCAATAATAAAGATGTTAATAAAATTAATGCAGAAATTATTGAAAAGCTTCCTAGAGAGTGCAAAGTTTACAACAGTTATGATTCTGTCAAATATCAACCAGAAGGAGGTCTCGAATTTACTTCTGAATTCCGTTGAAATGGCTGATCTACCACCACATGAACTGAAACTTGTAAAAAATACAATAATAATGCTCTTGCAAAACTTGGATGTCTCCGAAGGACTATGCAATGGAACAAGGTTAATAGTTACTGAGTTGTGTAACAATATTATTAAATCAAAGATTATCACTGGAGAGAATGCAGGCCAAGAAGTCCATATCCCAAGAATCACATTAGATTCTAGCAAAAATCAACTTGGATGTTCTATGCAACGACATCAGTTCCCCATAAGACCTGCTTTTGCTTGACCATCCACACAGCTCAAGGATAAACATTTGAATCCATTGGTATCTACTTACTTATATCAGTTTTTATGCATGGAATGTTGTATGTAGCATTTTCTAGAGTAAAAAGACGAAGCAGCTTAAAAGTTTGTAACTTAATAAAACGTAACAAGTTCTTTTGCCACCAGAAAATCCTCACCATACACAAATGTTGTATGGAAAGAAATACTAAATACTAGAAGACTTTACTCTAACTTTCCAATAATTTTGTATTATACTGTATTTTGTATTATTCTATTTACTTTATTTTTTATATGTGTATAATGCAATTGCTATTATTTTAAATGTTTATACAATACACGTATAGTATCTGTTTACGCTTACAATTTCTGCTTATGTTTACAAATCCTAGACAATTTAATGTAAAAATAATCTGTATATATATATAAATAAATATCAAAACCGAGCAAAGCTCGGTCCCCTGATATTGTTATGTTATCTCCAAGATATATATTGCTATTAACAACCGGAAGAGTGATGGTTATATCTTGTCTTCCTGTATTATTTACCTCCTCATTTGTCATGTGAAATTGTGCATTATCTTTCCCAGTTTTGTTAGGCTGTTTCAGAAGTTAATATGTTACTTCTTGTCTTCCATGAACGTCTGCTTCTATGTTAGATGTCAGTACATCCCCGGAGTCTTGGTGTGTTTTCCTAATTACTAAAAATTGGTCAGAACCTGTCACTACCTCTGAAAAGTCTAACGTCTTGTACACTTGTACGTGTGTGTTCAGTTTCTTATTGACCCTAATATAATCTATTATTCATCTTTGCCCTCTCGCACACCACGAATACTTATGTATGTCCTTTTTTCTAAAAAGCTGTTTGTTATTTTTAATTCATTATAGGAATCAAAAGCACCTCAGCTCATGTCCATTAGAGTTTAAAGTCTGCTCTCCAAACTTGCCTACAACTCCTTGAATTTAATTGGCGAATCTCCTATTCTGGGGTTTAAATCTCCATTTATTACCAAGTAATTGTTGGGATTGACTGTAATTTTCTTCTGCAATTCCTCATAAAATATTGCCGTATTTTAGTACATTCCTTTCTTCCTTCTTCTTGTGTATATACACCTACCACAACAAGATACCTTCTGTCTATCTTAAATCTCACTATTATTATTCTATGATTGAAATAAATATAGTTTTGTATTTTATTTCTCCATCTCTTATTAGTCGTAACTACCACTCCACTCTGAGCTCTTGTTGCTGAGTCTATGGCGCTGTGCAACATCAAACAATCTTTTGTACTTTAAAGTTTCTTCTTTGTCTCTGTTATTACAACAATGTTTATTACAGCTGAAACTTCTATTGTATTTTTTACCCATTTCATTGTTAAAGAAAATATCGGTATGGAGAACCATACATGACTTCCATATTCTAAGATTTATATTTAAAATTATTTTCGAAATGAAATATTACCATAGAAACTACTTCTTTCTACTTACTGTTTCAGCCTTAACCACAGTACTGTGGTCACTAACGTATACCACCTCACGTTATCGCACTCGATTTTCACTGATGATGGAAGTCGATGGCATTGCCGAAATGTCTGGTTTTGTAGAAAACATTGGACTACGGCCAAATATCCCGGGAAGGAATTTTAACAAAAACTACTTCTTTGTTGCCGATAACGTTGTACACATATATATCAGTGGCGAAGTTACATGGAGGCAATTGAGGCAATGCCTACCCTAAAAAATTCTGTAGAATAAAAATTATAAATACGTATGAACTACATAACGTAAAGATTATACATTGTTACTGCAACTGTCAAATTTATTAAACCGAAACGTGCTTTATTGAGCGACCGCTAGATGGTGACAGGTGAGATTCGGCATAGTTCGTTTAAAGCGAATGAGGCAACCTGAACTTGCCTCAGCGTTTTTTGTATACATCGTATGTAAGCAATGTAGTGGTGTGATAGGGAAGTGTAGGGAGGGGGGATTGTCCTGCGCTGTACACATAGAGCGTTGAGGCATGCCTCACTTCTGTGGTCCAAACAGTTAAGTTAAAGCGCCTGTGTTGTTTCTAAGTGTTTATTTTATGCGGTTATTAAAAGTGTCACTGTTATTCCGCTGAACTAACAGATGATCAAGATTGTTATTTGAATTATTTGTAACATTAAACATATATATAGAAACTAATCAAGTTTAAAAATTTGAAGTTCAATCAGTTGTATTATTGTGTATGACTAATACAAGGATTGTTCAATAGACACACGTATAGAGCTGGAAAGCATTTTTTATTCAACGATTTTAAAAGAAGTCTCCAATAACATTAAGACATGAGTTCCACTGTTGCACTAACCTGTAGATCCCCTGCTAGTAAAATTCTTACGGCTGTTTGTGGAACCATTCGGTTACAGCAAACTCTAACTCAGCGTCCGATTTGACCCACCGTCCTTTTAGTGATTCCTTAAAAAAAATTTAAGATAAGATTTTTGCCTACCCATTCATTAACTACTAGCTTCGCCAGTAAGCAAATTGATGTCCATTTTTTCGGCTTGCACGCGTTATGTTGGTGTGGGTTTCGACACTTTCCATTTAAAAAGCGTGCAAACGTAAGAAAATAAACATGAGGGAGGCCAGAAATAACGTGAATTGTGTGTGTGTGTGTGTGTGTGTGTGTGTGTGTGTGTTTGTGTCTTACCTGCCTTTTTATTGCCGTATTAAATGAAAAATATTATATTACATTAAAATGAAAAAATTTTAATTTTATTGCCTGGCAACAAAATTATTTTATTTTTAACAATTACCATTGTTTCAAAAAGTTTAAATAAATTTTCAAGTACTTTACTCTTGTTAAAACGTAAAAGGTTGCAGGTAAACTACCCCTTCCCCTTAACCGATCTTCACCAAAATCAAAAGTCCTTGAGACCTCTACAATTCAGGGACGTATGCAAAAAATTATTTGATTCTGTTTGAATTTGCGGCAGTTATCGTTTGCCATAGAAAATACGCTTGATAAAAAATATTGCAGGTAAACTACCCCTTCCCCTTAACCGATCTTCACCAAAAACAATAGGTCTTGAGTACTCTACAAATCAGGGCTGTATGCAGAAAATTATTTGATTCTGTTTGAATTTGCGGCTGTTATCGTTTGCCATAGAAAATACCCTTGTTAAAAAAACGTTGTAGGTAAACTACCCCTTTCCCTTAACCGATCTTCACCAAAAACAACAGGTCTTGAGAACTCTACAATTTAGGGCTGTATGCAAATAATCTTTTGATTCTGTTTGAATTTGCGGCTGTTATCGTTTGCCATAGGAAATACCCTTGTTAAAACATAAAACGTTACAGGTAAACTACCCCTTTCCCTTAACCGATCTTCACCAACATCAATAAGTATTGAGAACTCTACAATTCAGGGCTGTATGCGAAACATTATTTGATTCTGTTTGAATTTGCGGCTGTTATCGTTGGCAAAAAAAAAAAATTTCCCTTGATAAAAAACCGTTGCCGGTAAACTACCCCTTCCCCTCAACCGATCTTCACCAAAAACAATAGGTCCCGACTACTCTACACATCAGGGCTGTATGCACAAAATTATTTGATTCTGTTTGAATTTGCGGCTGTTATCATTTGCCATAGAAAATACCCTTGTTAAAAAAACGTTGTAGGTAAACTACCCCTTTCCCTTAACCGATCTTCACCAAAAACAACAGGTCTTGAGAACTCTACAATTTAGGGCTGTATGCAAATAATCTTTTGATTCTGTTTGAATTTGCGGCTGTTATCGTTTGCCATAGGAAATACCCTTGTTAAAACATAAAACGTTACAGGTAAACTACCCCTTTCCCTCAACCGATCTTCACTAACATCAATAGGTCTTGAGAACTCTACAATTCAGGGCTGTATGCGAAACATTATTTGATTCTGTTTGAATTTGCGGCTGTTATCGTTTGCCAAAAAAAAAAATTTCCCTTGATAAAAAAAAACCGTTGCAGGTAAACTACCCCTTTCCCTCAACCGATCTTCACCAAAAACAATAGGTCATGAGTCCTCTACAAATCAGGGCTGTATGCAAAAAATTATTTGATTTTGTTTGAATTTGCGGCAGTTATCGTTTGCCATAGAAAAAAAATCTACAGACAGACAGACACACAGACACACAGACACACAGACAGACACACACACAGACACTTTTCGGAAAACGACTTTTTTTCATGTTTTGAGTGTAGTACAATCAGAATCTGCAATAATCTCGAACACGATTTTTTTTGCCATCACCATACTTCCATTCCTTAAGGAATATGGAAGTAAAAATTAAGAGACATTCCATAAAGAATATCTCTTTTTATAGTTTAATATTAATGGTTCCTGCAAACAGAAGTTGAATAGAACTGAATAAAATAATGGTTACTTCATTCAAGTGGAAAAAGTATGGTAGAGTAAAATGTTAATTTTACAATGATCACTGTCCCTTTCATTACAGTAACTAATATAACAAAACGGTTGATTCCCCATTGTGTGATATTTTCTCTTTTCCTGTCAAAGCTGAAATTCGAATCTTTTTACAGAAACTTTCAACTTAAGAGGGTCTTAATAAAAAGAAAAAAGCTGATTAGATTATTGACAAAAAGCTAGGTGGTGGTGTATCCTATTTGTGAGTTAAATAAAATTTTGCATACGATTGATCAAATTAGAAATCATGTACCTAAATTTCGTGGAAACACAATATATTCTCACCAATCTAATCTTTAGCCAACCCTTGTTTGTCACATTTCAGTTGATTCAATAAGCTTATCAGTTTCTATCACAAGTTAAACCCTCTGAATAAAATAAAACGCTTCAATTTAGTTACTAAACTTTGGTTTCCCTATTTTTTCTGAGCTTGTTTTGAACAGATTCTATGTGTTATATAGTCTATTTTGCATGATTGAATGATAAAGTAATTTACGTGGGAACTTATGGGACAAAGAGAACCACTGATAACTAAAGTCACACTATTCTGGAATCAAATCCAATAGCCAATAAGCCTACACCAAGGAAAAAGTTAACACTAAATATAAATCACAGACTTTGGCACACTGTACAGGTTTTTATTACAAGAATCTACAAGGTGCATTAAAAATAACAATTACCTATTTTTTTAAATGTAGGAGTCTTTTGCACTTTTTAGATATTATTATTGAATTTGGAACACTTGTAATCACCATTCCAATTAAGGTTATATAAACATGATAAAAAAATAAAAATACATTTTGAAACATAAAAAATTGTATTCTAACAAAAATAAATTATTATTATTTTAACAAATAACAGTAATTAAATTAAGCATAGCAAAAACTCTAAAATGAAATCTCACAAAAAAGAGAAAACTCCATTACTAATTAGAAAGTAAATATTATTGTCAATAATACAAAAAAATAACTTCTTGTCTTTTAAGACATTAAAAATTAATAAAAAATACAATGAATAATAGATTACAAGCAAAATTAATTTCAAAAACATGAGAAAACAAAAAAATTATTTAAAGTTACTTCGCGTAAAACACCAATTGAGATAATTAGCTGCACTGTCATTTTTTAAGTGTGGTACTAGACAAAGTTTAGAAGAAAAGATTTGTTTGTCTTACAATAAAGTACAATAATAGTAAAAATAATATAAAATTACGTCCAAGTAAAAAAGTTTGCACTAAATATAAATCACACAGACTTTGGCACACTGTACAGATTCTTATTACAAGAATATACAAGGATTCATTAAAAATAACAATTACCTATTTTTTAAATACAGGAGTCTTTTGAACTTTTTAGATATTATTATTTAATTTTAAACACTTGTAATCCTCATTTCAATTAAGGTTATATTAACACGATAAAAAAATAAAATACATTTTTAGACATGGAAAATTGTATTCTAACAAAAAAAATTATAATTATTATTTTAACAAATAACAGTAATTAAATTAAGCATCTCAATAACTGTAAAAAGAAGTGTCACAACAAGAGGAAACTAATTAGACTAACGACTAATTAGAAAGTACATAATTACAAATATTATTAACAATAATACAAAAAATTAACTTCTTGTCTTTTAAGACATTAAAATACTAATAAAAAATATAATAAGTAGTAGATTACACACAAAATTAATTTAAAAAACAATTTTTTCCAGAAACAATTAATTAAAGTTACTTCAAGTAAAACACATAAATTGAGACAATTAGCTGACAATTAGTAATATTTTATATGCTGGTTACTTCTGTGGTTTTTAAAAACTTTGTAGCAAATCGTACAATTAACGGATCAGTTTGAGCGATGAAACTAAATTTATCTTTCAACATTGTTGGAAATATGACTTTTTTCAGTGACTCAGAAACTTCAGGAACATCTGGGATTAACATTAATGAACACGTTTTTGTAACTCTGTTTCTTCTTTCGCAGTTATTATCATCAAATCCTTTATTATTGCAGTGCCTGTAGTGTAGATACATATTTTCTTTTTCGAAAAGTCCAAGACATTTTGTGGAAACAACGTGAGTCAATGAATTAACTGTGTATTTTGAATTAGCTGGTCTCTTCATTGGTATGAGCTTTTCAGTTTCCCTTGTTGGTTACCTTCAAGTTATAATCATAATTACCTTTCTTTCTCAGTTTGTCAGTAATAGCAATTCTTTTCCTTTTTATTTCCTTTAAATTTTCATCTAAAATCATAGTATATTCTTTTACTTTTTCTTCAAATGGATGATGTTTTACAATGTTTCTAGCAAAATTTGTCACTAAAATGTGACAAAACGGGCAACAGTTTTTTCTATCCCATTTTTTTTCTTCTTATTATCATTAATAGTTTCTTTTCTACAATCAGCATTTTCTTGGTCAATAATAATTGATTTTTCTTTTTTTTTACGGATATCTTCCAATATCAAACACCCTGCACAGTTTGGTTCCTCTACAATAGGAGTACAATAATCACTTCCAAAATTTAGAATATTGAATGCATCACTTTCTACAACTTCAACATTGTTATGTTCATCTACACCTTCAACATTGATATGTTCATCTACAACTTCCACTGCCACTTCTGCTTTATTTTACTGAAACAGACACAAAAACGGTAGTTACATTTAATCATTTAATAACAATACAATATAATCTGCAGAACAATGAAAAATAAAATCCCCCTCCCCACCCTAAATCAGGTTACCCTTAAATTAACACTGGTGCTGAACCGCTAAGACAAACAATATTTTCCAATAATGGACTGAAAAATATTTAAATTTATAAAAACTTAATTTGAATTCATGAAACGTAATGATATTATATGTATGCATATACATATATTATGTTATATATATTATGAAATATATTACATATACATTTCGTTTTAATTCAAACAAAAAACAAGGAAATATATCATCCACTTTAGTATTTCTGACTATGACCGGCCTGTAAGTCAAATTAATTCAATTTAGAAATGTATATTTTCTGTTAAATTTGTACAGTACTGTTAGTTTTATAAAGTGAAACTGTTCCATCTTTCCAGATGATGTAAATTGGGGGTGAAGAAACCTTTAAGTCAAGACATAAAAATGATAGCCCTTATACAGTTCACGGTAAGGGTGCAGTTCACGTTGGTAGATAAAAACCATTTCAAAATATGCTGTTTCAAATTTATGTAGGGATAGGTAGGGTAATTGTAAACGCTAGGGAAATTTTAGTTTACAGACAATCACTATTGGCTACAATGTCATTACATCATCTGTTGAAGTTCTCTCCAAAACTGCAGAGTCCTGACAAAAGTTAAAGAAGCTGAAGACAGCATCAAGAAAGAAAGCTAGAACAAATCAAGAAGAAATGTCTAGGAACATAAAAGAAACAAATCTAAGAAGGGACTTAAAAAATAAAAAAAATAAATAAAATCTTAAAACATGAAAAACAAAACAAAGATTCATTGCAATAAGTTTTTTGAAATATAATACCACAGAAGTAACATATGAAATATTAAAGTGGCAAACAATTCAACTAGGAAAATTTATCTTGTTGATTTCATTGGGGGACCAAGAAATAAAACTCACTACAAGTATGTTTGGAATGATGACGATAGATGATGAATGTAGATTTATGTCACAGGATGTCAACGCAAAGATTAAACATTAACACCAACGTTGTCACCACTTACAGTATTCCAAAACTGCTATTCGTTTTGCTCTTGACGAGGCCTTTCGGTGGTTGCACAATCTTTGGGTCTTAGGTCGTTTAAGAGGTCTTTCAGTGTTTCCCACCATCTTTGGTCATTTAAGACTCGAAGATGGTAAAAACACCGAAAGGCCTCGTCGAGAGCGAAGCAACTATCAGTTTTGCAATAAGTGGTGACAAAGTTGGCGTTACGATGCCTGCTAATAAAACTAACTTGACTGAAAAATTAAATTTTTACAAAGTTATATTAAAAGAAAATGATGAAAGTAGTATTAGATTTGAACAAATATTGACAGTTTTACCCAATCCATAAATGAAGGAAATTAATAGACACATTTTCTACGAGTACCCTGGATGTGTTCCTGTTTTTGAAAATGATACATTTTTATTTATTATTTACTAGTGTCATTTCTTTATAATGTTTTTGTGTTTTAAAAATGATAAACTTTTATGCTGTTACTTACATGTTGTATTATGTAACCATAACAACATTTCTTTATGATTTTTAATAACCATAATGTCTGAAGTATCTTGTTTCCATTAACTTTTCATGCAAGCCAAGATTGGATAATTGTAAACATGCAGTTGGGATTAAAAACGCAACACAAAATAGTACAGTGTCAATTAGTTTACAGTTGTTCCAATTTTTGTTTTATAATTACCCCTAAGATGTTGGGGTACTTGTAAATTGAATTTTAGAGGGTTTCATTTAAACAATTTTTTGTATGTAACCTAAGAAGAAAAGACTGAAATAACTATTATTTACAGTTAATTTAATTTTGGAGACCTATACATGATTTTTAATAAATAAAAATATGTTAATCTTTCATATTTCGTTTACAATTACCCACCTAATCTTAATGGAATGATACAATATTTTCATAGCAATATTAAAATAACTTAAAAATACAGCTAGGAGCAAGTTGTGCCAATGCTTCACATGTTATTTGTCTGTTTATTTATTTAATAGGAACATGTAAAAACAATTTTATGCCATTCTAGTAAATCAGTAAAATAATAAATACAGGTATTCTATGTTTTGAATTGGTTAAGTTATATTACTGAATATTTGTAACTTGTTCTGTCTATTTTCATATAACTTGGCTGTAATACTTTGTTTCACAAGAGTTGATAGTCCCTGTCACAAAACAACCTGCTTTTGCCATGATAATGAGCTTTCATTTAGCACAATCTACTCGAGAAACAAATCTACATTTTTATCCAAACAGTTGGTTCAAAATTTCAGAAATGAAATTTACCACAGAATCTATTAATTTTACCCTGAACTGAATATTTACATTAGCTAAACTACACAACACCTAGAAACTTAACGAGAACAAAATTAACTCCGTAGAATATAATTTAAATGACTCGTTCTACCTGACTTGAATAATGCAACTGACTACTTTGCGAATTCTTAGAGGAATTTGGAACTACTGTGTTAGATGTAGGAAACATTCATAAAATATTATGCATAAAATAGATTTCAGCACCAATGTATCGATAGACTTAATAACATCAAGTTGACTTCACTTCATGCAGTAAACATAAATGATAAATACACAGATGTTAATCATAACTTCTATTAGAACAATAACAACTAAAATGAAACAATATAACAATATATGATACTACTTCACTTTATGGCACTCTAATTAACATATTTAAAACTGATACTTTTTTACTTCCATATTCCTTAAGGAAATGGAAGTATGGTGATGGCAAAAAAAATCGTGTTCGAGATTATTGCAGATTCTGATTGTACTACACTCAAAACATGAAAAAAAGTCGTTTTCCGAAAAGTGTCTGTGTGTGTGTCTGTCTGTCTATCTGTGTGTAGATTTTTTTTCTATGGCAAACGATAACTGCCGCAAATTCAAACAGAATCAAATAATTTTTGGCATACAGCCCTGATTTGTAGAGTACTCATGACCTATTGTTTTTGGTGAAGATCGGTTGAGGGAAAGGGGTAGTTTACCTGCAACGGTTTTTTTTTATCAAGGGAATTTTTTTTTTTTTGGCAAACGATAACAGCCGCAAATTCAAACAGAATCAAATAATGTTTCGCATACAGCCCTGAATTGTAGAGTTCTCAAGACCTATTGTTTTTGGTGAAGATCGGTTAAGGGAAAGGGGTAGTTTACCTGCAGCATTTTTTTATCAAGGGTATTTTCTATGGCAAACGATAACAGCCGCAAATTCAAACAGAATCAAATAATTTTTTACATACAGCCGTGATTTGTAGAGTACTCAAGACCTATTGTTTTTGGTGAAGATCGGTTGAGGGGAAAGGGGTAGTTTACCTGCAACGTTTTTTATCAAGCGTATTTTCTATGGCAAACGATAACTGTCGCAAATTCAAACAGAATCAAATAATTTTTTGCATACGTCACTGAATTGTAGAGGACTCAAGGCCTTTTGATTTTGGTGAAGATCGGTTAAGGGGAAGGGGTAGTTTACCTGCAACCTTTTACGTTTTAACAAGAGTAAAGTACTTGAAAATTCATTTAAACTTTTTCAAACAATGGTAATTGTTAAAAATAAAATAATTTTGTTGCCAGGCAATAAAATTATAATTTTTTCATTTTAATGTAAATCTGTACATAGTATAAAGTAAAGTCGGTCCGTTTTCTCTCTGTGTTTGAAATCGCTAATCTCAGGAAGTACTGAACGGATTTTATTCAAGTTTTCGCCAATAGATAGAGTGTCTATCGAGGAACATTTATGTGTATAATTAATACATATATGTTGTACATTAGCTTAGCTATCACGGTTTATGTCAAGTAAGTGGTATAGTTTACATCTTATATATAAAAATGAATGTTTCTTTGTTTGTCCCGTATGCGTTCCTATACCATTCATCCGATTGCGATGAAACTTCAGTGAGTTGTTGTGCGCACGTCCGCGAAGGTTTCTTCCACATCTCCTCCTAAACCACTGCACCGATTTCAACCAAACTTGGCACAAATATTTTACGCAACGGAAGAACCAACATAGGATAGGTGTTTTTTCGATGGGGTCCTTTTGGGGGTTCTTTGGGGTCTTCCACATCGCCTCCTAAACCACTGGACCGATTTCAACCAAACTTGGCACAAATATTTTACGCAAAGGGAGAACCAACATAGGACAAGTGTTTTTTTCGATACGATCCTTTGGGGGGTCCTTTGGGGTCTTCCACGTCTCCACCTAAACCATTGAACCGATTTCAACCAAACTTGGCACAAATATTTTACGCAACGGGAGAACCAACATAGGACAGGTGTTTTTTTCGATACGATCCTCTGGGGGGTCCTTTGCGGTCTTAAAAAACTATTAGATCTGGTTACTATGGCAACCCAATAGAATAGATTCTGTTCTAAATATATTATCGCATTAAATTGAAGACCACGCGAACGAAGTTGTGGGCAACAGCTATTTATTTTTAAGAAGCCTACTTTAATTAAACTTTATTAATTAAACTAACATTTTCATTACGTACAACGTGAAACTCCGTAGCGAAGCACGGGTATTCTGCTAGTAATGTATAAGAGAAAATATATCGTGTGTGGCAGGCAAGCATATCTCAGTTATGTACTGTTTACGTTTCCATTTTATTATTATCACTACCGCAATAAAAAGGCAGGGAAGACACACACACACACACACACACACACACACACACACACACACACACACACACACACACACACACACACACACACACACACACACACACACACACACACACACACACACACACACACACACACACACACACACACACACACACACACACACACACACACACACACACACACACACACACACACACACACACACACACACACACACACACACACACACACACACACACAAAATTCGCGTTATTTCTGGCCTCATTCATGTTTATTTTCTTACATTTGCACGGTTTTTAAATGGAAAGTGCCGAACCCATACCAACATAACGCATGCAAGCCGAAAAAGTGTCCAGCGTGGATAGCGATTTGCTTCCTGTGGATCGCTGGGCAGTGTAACTGCACGTGTTTACAGAGGAACGATTCATAGACAGACTTTTCGTCTTTAGGGAATGAACCCTCTGCAAGATGCTGAGGGTCCATGAGTGACTTCGAAGCGCTCCTTCTTTTCCGCGTGTTTGTTCTGTGAAACGTACACTGTAGATTCGCAGATTTATTCTAAGCAACGCTCAATAGGAAATGTTGAACATTTTTGTCCACGGTGAACCCTCATACACACTAAACCTGCTCTGATGTTTTAATTACGGACATCATAATATTAAAACTTTGGAAACTTGAGCACTACTTAATGGAGATCAATCATTAACTTATACAAGCCATTAATTTTATGCATATTTTTTATATATATGTGTACAACGTTATCGGCAACAAAGAAGTAGTTTTTGTTAAAATTCCTTCCCGGGATATTTGGCCGTAGTCCAATGTTTTCTACAAAACCAGACTTTTCGGCAATGCCATTGACTTCCATCATCAGTGAAAATCGAGTGCGATAACGTGAGGTGGTGTATGTTAGTGACCACAGTACTGTGGTTAAGGCTGAAGCAGTAAGTAGAAAGAAGTAGTTTCTAAGGTAATATTTCATTTCGAAAATGATTTTAAAAATAAATCTTAGAATATGGAAGTCATGTATGGTTCTCCATACTGATATTTATAAGTTTAATATACAACTGTTTTTATTGAAATTTTGTAATGTACTGCTTTAACTTATTAGTTCTGTTCAATAACGGGTATGAAATCAAAGAAGTTGTGGGCAACAACTAATTGTAAAATGTTTTATAAATATAAAATATAAACTTTGTACAGTATGATTATAAAATCTACGATCTCCAGGTATGGGTATGAGATAAGGAAGGAATAAGCATACCAACCTTACAGTGTCAGTTTTTGTTATTCTCCACTATCAACTCTTAAAAGAGAATTTACTTATAACTGATAACTAGCAAAATTGATGTATTGTTAACATATGATCACTAAAATAAATATATCTGTAAATATAATAATAATAAAATTTATAATTATTTAAAAGCAATTCACTGTAGCGCAATGCTAAACCCAGGAACCCAGTGGTCCTGGGTTCGCATCCTGGTCAAGACATGGCATCTTTCCGTAGGCTGTTAAAATTCCATCTATCATTTTTATTAAAAAAACATACAGTTCAAGAACTCAATGCACTAAATCTAATGTCACTGCTAATGACCTATTAGTTGATGCGATGTAAAATAAAGTAAATAAAAAAGAAAATCAAATCAATACACAATTCTTACTTACGAAAAATAGTTATTTAAGTCCTATAAAAAATTTTTCAGTGACATATTGTTTGTCACAATTTACAAAAGAACTTCCAGTTTCATTGGCTGATGATTAGGTAGTTTCATCTGCTGATGTTTGAAACAACTTTTTATGGCAAGAATCTGAAAAAACATCGATTTATTTACAAACTTATAAAAGTTAATTTAATAAAGAAAAAGGTGTATAGTAAAAGCTCCTTTATTACAGCACAAGCTAAAAGTGCTAAAACTTCACTCTTAACTTAATTTAATTCACAACTTATCATTTTAATTATTTATAATATTAAGAATTAACATGAACTGGGAAGAGATTATGGGTCTAATTATTACGTTTCAAATTTAACCATCTGTAATAATATTTTAATAAAATTATTAATGGTGTTTGTACACCTTCTCTACGACCGTTAATAAGTGAAATCTCTTTAATAACACTGGCAACTGCTAATATGTTTACAATGAACATATTAGGAGAAATGAAAATTAATTACAAAATTTCATTATTTTCTGTTTTAATATAAAATTATATTTAGAAATTTGAGTGGATGTTTGGTTGGTCCTTGAACTGAGCCCATACAGTAGCCAATCTATATCTAAAGGGTTTTACTGTAGTGTTTAATAATTTACCCCACTGGAAGTAATGAAATGTCTTAGTTGGAGTAAAGAATTTTCACTTACAAAGAAGTAATAAATACCTAATATCAAAATTTAATAATGCTTCTTTTTATAATTTTAGTGATTATAAAAATGTAAACATTCTGCTCATCTACTATGTATCAAGACTTCAAGACTGAAAATATAAATTCATGAGATTTCTACAATATAATTTTGATGTGCATTATACAATTATAGGGTGATTCAATTAGAGGTTACAATTTTAATGTAAAATAAAATGCATTGGTTTTCGATAAACTCTTAATGTATTTATTTCTATATGTTGTTTAGACATTGACATTAAACATGATAAATGATATAGGCTTAATGGCTGCCACGAGCGGCCCTGCAGACTTCTGCCCTTTTGATGAAATTTTCCATCACTTTCCGGCATAACTCCTGCAGCGGCTCAAGAATAACATGGCGTATGTCGTCCTATAGTTCTCGAATCGTTTTGGGGTCATTGGCATACACCTTCTGCTTCAAATAACCCCAAAGAAAATAATCCAGCGGCGTGAGATCACACGATCTTGGTGGCCAATGTTGATCGCCGAAACGAGAGATGACACAGCCGGGGAACTTTGTGTGCAACGACTGTATTGTGTCTCGCGCTGTGTGGCAAGTGGCACCGTCTTGTTGGAACCATATGTCTTCGACATCAATATCATCCAATTGGTGCAAAAAATAATTTGTTATCATCTTCCGATAACGTTCACCATTGACTGTTACTGCATTACCACGGGCATTTTCAAAAAAGTATGGCCCAATCACGCCGCCGACCCAAAATCCGCACCAAACAGTGACTTTTTATGGCTAAATTGGTTGTCCGAGAATGGCTCATGGATTTTCAAGTCCCCAAATGCGGCAATTTTGTTTGTTTACATACCCATTCAGTTGAAAATGAGCTTCATCGCTGAATATGATTTTCTTCACAAAATCGCCATCAACTTGGTAGTTCTCTAACACCCAATCAACGAAGTCACGACGTTGTCTATGATCTGTTGGCTTCAATTCCTGTGTCAATTGGATCTTATAGGCATCAAAATGCAGATCTTTAGTTAAAATGCGCTGCGTGGTGCTCTAGGAAAGGTCCAACTGCTGGTAACGATGGCGAATGGAGGTCGACGGATTGTCATGGACACTGGCACTCACTCCAGCAATATTTGTGAGTGACTGGCCATTACAAGGATGTACTGGTCTTTGCACATCCAACACTGACCCGGTTCTATTGAATTTTTTGACTAATTTTTTTAACTGTGGCACGAGATGGATGTTTATGGTTACCGAAGTCATTTCACAGTGCGCGAATCGTGTTAGTTAAATTTTCTTCACTTCGAAAATAGGTTTTACCTATTAAAATACGTTCTTGAGTTGAATACCGCTCCATAGCAACAAATGTCAATAACTAAACAATGACTAATTTCAAATATCAGCTGTTCATCTTTCACAAGAAAACAGTATTGCCAACTTGAAATTGTAACCTCCAACTGAATCACCCTATATATGTTTTTCAAAAACACATTTTATGAAAATGTACAGAAAAAATGATATGGAGGTATCTTTACAAAACTTTTAGTTCTGTTGTTATTATTTCTTTACCAATTAAAACGTGGGTTTAAATCCATTATAAGCCCAGCACCTTGAAAAGCATTATTATGTACTATGACACGAAAAACAGCGATCTATACATATAATGAGATGTTTTAATTAAGCAGGTTACGACAAGAGGGATTCATTAGTTTATTTTGCCGAAGAGAGCGATGGGCCTATTGACCCAATAATCTGCGTAGACCGAAGAAACAGATTAAAGAGGACCTTATTCTTTGATTAGGTTTTAGTGATTCTACTGTTTATCTGGATCAATTACTACATAGTCCCTTGCTCGTTCCAGCAATAATAAACTAAAGAAACACTCTTGACATGGCCAACTAAAGTAAAGCATAACTCATGTCGTTACATGCGTAGATCACAGGTATGCATTTCATTCCTTGCCAGATTTACTAAGAGATTTTAACCAAAGTGTGGAGTCATTCCTTTCCATGTAAAACCATAAAAATGACAGTTAAAATCATAAAAATAACTGTCATTTGTTATAAAATCAAGTAAAGGAAAACTCTAAAAAACAATGTGCGAAATCAGTTTTTCATTATAAAAATAATTATTCTAAATTGGAAAAGTTTAAATTAAACCAATCAGTAAGCTTATTTAGGTCTATAAACATATTATCCTAAGAATATAATGAAATAGGTTATGGTATATAAAATACAATTTTTCTGTCAAAAAATTAAAATTTTAATTGATTCGATTATTCATTTAACACTAAAAGATGAACAGTGTACCAATCGTAATTCACACAGATATTTAAACTGCAGTGAATTTTAATTCATCAGAAATTGATGGAAATGAAGAAATTGTTTATTCATAGAACACTAGGTTAAATTACCGTAAATAAATTTTAAAAATAAACTTGGATTAAGTTACCACGTCAAATGCTTAATTAAACAGTTAGAAAATTCATTATTTTATCATTAAGCATAAATGTGAAATATTAGGTTATGTAATCAAGGCAAAAGTGAATATACAGCATTAACAGTGACCGTAAAAAACCGTAAACGTTTTAACCTAACAAAGTCCAAGAGATATTCATTACGATTGTAACAAAACTAAATAAGCAATTCAATTTACACAATTTTCAACACTGCTATTAATAAAAGCTATATAGACATTTGACAGTTCTGAAACCTTTCATTCATTGTTACATAATTATAGCACTCTTAAGATTATAGATCCCGTAGAAATAAAGTATAAATATGTTACAAAAGGTGTTTTACTTACCAGATAATGTAAAATTTGAAGAACACTCCAAACAAAGCGTGCAGTACATCGTAATAAGAGCAGGCTTAGTAGACAGATTTCCCGCTTCACATAACACGTCTAACCTCAAATTCGAAGAGATTTATTTAGTAATAATTTTTGTGAATTTGACGACGAAAAAAACCAAAAGCAAAATAATTTTCAGAAAAATAAAACAAAAACTTTATTAAAGACGTTTTAATTTTGTATTAAAATAAGGTTTGTATAAAATGTGATCAACATTAATTGTTTTCAGATGAATATTTTTTATATATATATACAAATATCCGGAGCCACAATCGATTTACTGAGATACAGCCACTGAAATGTATATATAAGAATTTATCCATCCTTCGTTGATCTCACCCCAACAGAGCCACACTAGAAGTGGCTCTTTTTGTGCCACATTGTAAGGTAGAAAATAACCGCAAAATCAACAAATGATTGAGGGAGAAAACTACACACACACACACACACACACACATGCGCGCGCATGCACGCACACACAGAGAGAGTAGAGTCTCGTTTATCCGACCTTCGCTTATCCGACATTCCATATTATCCGACGTCCCACCGCAAAAAAAGAAAACGCATTAATCGGCAACAAGAACTGCAAGTTGTGAGCGTAGTCTATTTTTTGTTGCTCCCGACTCTATCGCAGCTAATTAGTTACCCTGACTGTACAGTCTACACTATGACTCATGTGTCTGTCATTCGCCCCACCGTCACTCACTCACTGTCACAACTCACTACTCAGTGCAGTGCAGTTTATCATTGTATGCGGATCGGTTTATCGTCTGTTACATGCGTATGTGTCTGTGTGTGTTAATTTGACAAACATTGTTGTGTTGTTTAAAAGTTGAAATTTACGAAAGTATGGCGACGAAAAGAAAGAAAGTTGTTGTATCGATGGAACAAAAACTTGAGGCAATCAAGAGACTGGAGAAGGGAGAGACAATGCAGAAGGTAGCTGACGACTTTGGCGTTGGACGGGTAACAGTAGGTGACTAGAAAAAAACGAATAGAAATAGAAAAATGGTGTGCATCAAGAGTTACGGAGGGTGCATTAAAAGAAAGAAAAACTATGAAAAAATGTGACTATGAAAAAGTTAGTGAAGCTTTGTATGTTTGGTTTACACAGTTCAGGGACAAAGGTGTGCCTATTTCAGGGCCTATTTTACAGCAAAAGGTGTTGCATTTTTGTAATGAATTAAATGAAGGGGACCCAGATTTCACAGCAAGTGTCGGTGGCTCGACAGATGGAAGAAACGCTACGGTATCCGTCAGTTAAGTGTTTGTGGTGAAAAACTATCATCGAATTTTGAAGAATTCAAGAAAAGGTTTCTGGAATTTATTGAAACTGAAAGCCTAACGGGTGATCAAATATTTAACTGTGATGAGTCAGGCCTTAATTACAAAATGTTACCTAGTAAGAGTCTTACAGCCAGAACTGAAGCGGCAGCCCCTGGCTACAAGCGTAGTAAGGAAAGGCTGACAATTTTAGCATGCAGCAATGCTACAGCAAACCTCAGAATGGACCTCGCAATGATTGGAAAGTTCAAAAATCCTAGAGCCTTTAAAACAGTTCCAAAAAACGCTCTTCCTGTAAAATACTACAGTCAGAAAAGCGCATGGATGAGCAGTGAAATTTTCAAAGACTGGTTTTTTAAGGAATTCGTTCCTTCAACAGATAAGTTTTTGAAAGAAAATAATTTACCCAGAAAAACAGTTTTGTTGGTAGATAATGCTCCAATGCACCTTGATGCAGAGGAGCTTCATGATGGTGACATTAAGGCAATGTTTCTGCCCCCCAAATGTAACCGCCATATGCCAACCTATGGATCAGGGCGTTTTGGAAACGATAAAAAGTAACTATCGCAGGAAGCTACTGTCCACAGTGATAGAAGAAATTGAAGAAGGACAAGACATGATTGAAAAATTGAAACGCATCAATGTAAAGGATGTTGCTTATTGGGTCGCAAGGGCCTGGGCTGACGTGAGGGCTCCAACAATTGCCAAATCATGGAAGAAGCTGCTAGGCGATGATGAAAGTATGGAAACGGAAAGCACAGATGAAACCGAAGAAACCATTCTACCTTTAGTGCAACGTATCCTTGGATGTGAGGATGCATCTTTGCAAGAAATCGAACATTGGATGAAGGGTGATGATCAGTTTGTAACTGATGGAGAAATTGTCGCTCTTGTCAATTGCGATGACAACGAAATTGAAGATCAAGATCAAGCACCAACTGTTGAGCCTCTCACAATTTCACATAACAACGGAGTTAAGGCTCTAGAAACTGCAATTAAATACATTGAGCAACAAGAAGAAGCTACAGGAATCGACAGGTTTCCTGTGTTGTGGTGAATAACATCACAAATTTACACACACACACACACACACACACGCACACACACACACACACACACACACACATATTGTAACGTACCAAATTGGCAGTTACATAAAATAACTAATTATTACGTCAAGTAACGGGAGATCATGAAAATATTTCAAAGTACATAAAATAAGGAACAGGAGAATATAGACAAAGTGTGTATCTACAAAGGTATATTATTGAAACAATCCAACAAAGAAGAAGGAAGAGTAATATAGCATCATCGAGTACAAAAGAGAGAGAAAATGACAACGAGCCAATATAATATGTTAGAAACTAGGCCCAATAGGTCCAAATAGTGAGGGGAAATGACAAAAATAACTATTAAAATGAAGAGGAGCCAACGGATCCCGAATAGTGAGGGGAAACAACGAAAATAATCATTAAAATGAAGAGGAGCCAATTCAAGAACAACCGCAATGATGATAAAACAAACAAATTTATTTATTAGTATAAAATACTATGGAACAATGACAACCACGAATAGAAATATTGAAGAATATGACAAGACTAAGGGAACATCGATTATCACAAGTAATGTATAACCCAGGAGAACACCGACAGTGAACAACAATTAACCAGAAGAAGAAAGGAAGAAGAAGAGCAAAGGAAACATACCACGAAGAATGAAGATAATGTATGGACAGTACAAGAAATCACCATTCACCAGGTATACAAGGAACTATATTAGTGACCGGAAGAAGTGTAATGATTATTCGAAGATCAACTACAAAGAAACCAGTGTTTAGCATAATTGAGTAATCACAAACAATAACAGTGAAAACTTAATATAAGTGTGACAACCTGTAACATGATAACAATTTTTACCCCAAACAAACACCACAGACAATACAAGTGAGAATGTTTATAACAGAGGAAAATGAGTTACCATTATACGTGAAAGAATCCAAGATTAACTAGTTAAAATGCACAGACAATTAGTGTGACCAGTTTAATCAAGATTGTAACACAACATAGATAATCATTAAGACCACCAAGAGAAATGTGAGATAGAACAGTAAATTAATTGTTCATAGGGACTGATAATAAAAGCTTTGTAAGCCTTAAAATGAAATGTAACTGAATGCCACGGCAAGACAGAATAAAATATAAATAAAATCCAGAACAAATAGTAGCAAATAAGCTAGTTTGTTAGGTATAAAACAATCAATGTACCAAAAACTAGGTACAACCCAACAAGAAATGTAATACTATTAGACTAAGAATACTGTACTTGTGTTATTGTTTCAACAAATAGTGAAAACATGTGTATTACTTAATAATTAAACCATTGTAGTAGAATGCCATAATGAAATGGTAATAGTAGAGTCAAATACTGCATAAGAATATGTTGCACATTGTTACCAGATAACTGACACATAACCTCATAGAAAGTGCACCTATAACATAAAATCATGTATATTAATTAAACCAAGCAACTATCAACAATTGTTTCAAACAAAGACTAATTATGAATAGTAATGCAAACCAATAAATAACATATGTACTGAAATACACAGCAAATGAATCAGATTGAATATGATGTCATAAAGCCAAAAGAACAGAAACCCAATGTGACAAGATAGTTAATCAAAAAGCAATTTCAAAACTTATTAAAAGATTACTGAAAATGTTATCAGTAGTTAGAGAAATATCTGATACTGCTATGAGAACACATCACAAATGTAATAGTAGTAGTTTAGTAATTGAAATATTAGAAACTAACTAACTACCATTGTAAAACCAGATGTAAACAAACACTATACTAAGAATTGGAAAGCTTTCAGATAACGAAAGACTGATAAATGCATTAAACCAACAAGGTACTACAATTGTACACTATTTTAATTTATAACATTATATACCTTGTGTGATAAAATAATTAAAAAAGTGACAAATTAGAGAAATGAGAACAGAAGGTATTTTTGATAATACTATACGTATATGAAAAATAACATTTTTGCAAAATAAGATGTGAACAAATGTGAATAAATGTATATATTAGTGTTAGAATGTCAAACAAATGTAATTAGGTAAGGAATAATAGCGTTACATGTAATTATAAACAATCGAATATGGTCGCTAGGGACGCCATTACCAAATATTGTTTAAATGGTAATTACAACTATTTTATGTACTAAAACGAAAGAGAAATGGACTCGAGACGTTTAGTAATGAGTGTTATAATGTAATTGGAACAAAATATGGTGAAACAAACTTATTTATATTAAGAATCACCATATGAGTTTGTGAAATGACTAAGTGAGTTAATAATGAACGGATTTAATCCTTGTTTAGACTTAAAATAAAGCCACAAGTGTCCGCGATTTAATGCCACTAACCATTCGACGATACGATAATTGATAAAAAAGTTATGACACTTATAAACTTTTCAGTCATTTTGTGTATCGATGCATACGTCACCCGTAGCCTCGAACCCAAGCGATAAATTGTAAAAAATTAAAAGTTTTATTTAACCAAAGTGTTTTGGGGTTGAGAGTTTGACCCGTGGAACCAATCAAATAGCTTAAAATGACCAGACGAGAAGGAGACGCTTTGGTGAAGAAAGCATTCGTTCTGCATCATTCGACACGCAAGGTTCACGCAAGAAGTCATCAAAATTATTTCAAAATGTGCGCGTCACTAACATTAGTTAGCCTACATACACCAACCTATACATGACAACATACTAACGAGTGTCCAGTGCATTAAGTGAACAGTGAAAATAACTCGACCAGTGTGTAATAAAGGTCGTGTTTTGTGTTTTTTAAATCAGGGAGTACTCTATTTTAATTATTTTAACGAATTGAATTAAAATAATAACTTTCGTTAGTAAACGACAGATACTGTTTTGGGACTGCACTAGTCAAAAGTACTAAAGTGCTTAAACCATGATGAAAAATTATCAGAACTGAATAAATGAATCATAGCGCAATTATTAATTTAAAAATAAATATTTTACGATTTTATCGTAATTGAGAAGATCGGAATTAATTTAAATACCGACCGTCCATGTATAGTATATAGTCGCTCATTTGACTAAACTTTTTAAATTAACGAATAACTGTTTTATTGCGCAAATATTCTAAACGACTGATAATTATACGTCAGATGACTTATAAATAAAATGTTTATGTTCATAGTATTAAGAATTTAATAAGTAATATACTTATTCAAAATAATTACTTACGTTTGCTAGGTAACTAACCTAGAACTAACGATTATAACTTTGTCACCAAGTAATGGTTCTGTTCTCAAATAATTTTAATTCAATGAAAGCTATAACAAGAGTTTTTTTATTCTAGATTTTTTCTCTTGCCAGTACATAATTTTAATAGTTAATGAATAAATAATAATAATATTTTTAACAGTGCAAGCACAGAGCACGTGTTTTGATCACAACTGCTGTATGAGTTTTGCTAACCGTACGATATATTTCGGCTATGGTACCGAATTTTATAATTTTAAATCTTTGTTTGTTTTTATAGTAATACATTATTAAATATTGTTAAATCAGATCACATCTTGTAATCTGGTATCATGTATCTTCCAAGAACTCACGAATTTGGTAATATAACTGAATAAAGTGGACATAACCTCGTTCACCAAAAACATTGTACCAGACATCAGTGTTACCAGCCTTGAGGTACAAAGATCTCAGGAATTGTTTAAAGTAATTATTGTTTGTAAAGATATTATTGATTGTTTTTAAAAGAGTTCATTGCATTTAACAATTGTTAATAAACCCCAGTTTATTTACCAGTGGAACAGAATTTTTGATTTTTTTCTAATAGATAAAATAGTTTAATTTTTCATGAACCGTTCTATCATAAGGTGGCGGTAGGATTTGAATGACCAATATCATTCAAATTGCAGTTAAACTTTTAATTTACTTTATTGTGCATGTGCATTATTTATGATATTCAAACGGAATATCCATATATGTGTATCAAGTGTTTTTTGCAGCAGAAGAAGTCACCAACAAGAACATTGAAGACATCCACATATGGTAAGTGGGGAGGTTGACAGTGAAGTGATAAATACTCTTTTATACGACAAACCGAAAACGTGAGCACTCATTCAAATTTTATTAATATTAACACATATAATAATAATAAATACAATAATCATAATCTTATCGTTGTAAGTTCTGTTACAAGTGGCGCCCAACGTGGGGCGCGAATTAGGACGAAACCACTTAACAGTTTAATTAATTAAACAAATAATTTCCTAACCTAATTCGACAGCAAGACAGCAAGTGCATTACCAAGATAAAAAGATGTACAGGAGGTCGACTTCGAAGAAACGAGCGGCAGAGGCCGAGATAATAAATATAATAATAAACAAATAATAAATATAATAATCATAATCTTATCGTTGTAAGTTCTGTTACAATATATATATATATATATATATATATATATATATATATATATATATATATTATAAGGTACCAAATCCCATAGATTTGGGGTTATATGTAGAAAGTTTTAAAAATCAAAAATAAAATAAATTTAAATCGATAGAACCATATCTCGCGCTGTAGCGAGCATTCCAAACAATTGTAAACGCACAGCGGATATGTCCGTTGGCGTTATGTAACCACGCACACGCACCGTTATAAATTAGGGACACGCCCTAACTTTAAAACATTAATATTTCGGAAACGAATAAATATAGGCAAAATCCCAAAATAGCCAAAATGTTTACCGAAATATTAAGAATACGGTGTGCGAATTTCATTAAATATAATTAAAGAGTTAATGAGCTAATTCATTTTATTTAAATAACTTCCATAGTAAGTGAGCTAGGGAGTTCAGATTTGGATATGTTATAATTGTAAAAATTACGAATCAAGTGTATATGTTAGATTAAGCATAACTTGGCTTGCGGCCAAGATAATTGCAATACAAATTGCAACCGGACATCCGACCGACAATTGGTTCCGGTGTATTCCAGAATATTAAAAATAATAATAATTCTCGGACTGTGGGAATTATTTTTCGTTCTCACGGAATGTGGTGACTCAATTTTAAGTAGAAGGGAGAATGTTCCAGCCAATCAGATCATTCTAAAAATTTTGAACAACCGTTGGTTTCGGGCTGAACTCTCTTCACTCTTCTGTTGGCGATCAACACACACACTCTCTTCTGTTAACGTTCACGCAGTCAACACAGACTCTTCTGTTAACTTTTAACCAGTAAACACTGACTCTTCAACCAGGACCCAAACAGTGAACACACACACACACTTCTGTAAAGATTCAACTTCAGAACAACGCAGGCACTTTTCTATAACGACTGGACTGTGACGACGTCTACGTGCGATAGTCTTATTCATCAACAACTGCGCAATACACCCAAACTGTTGGCGTACGCATATAAGAGATCGACCATATACTACTAGAAGTCACACACAGAGTACAACAGAACGAGGCCGTCTAAATCGTGGTACGAGCGGAAGAACTGACAACGCAGAGCTACACCCGAGACGACACACACACACACACACACACACACACACACACACACACACACACAAGTGCAGAGTATCCAGACCGAGGGCCTGAAGCAGTTGCAGCAGTTAAACCACTGACGTTAAATCCATCAACAGTTGCTGAAGGAACCGAGTTGCTGATCCCTGAACTCTTCGTTGGAACCCAGGACGCAGTGGAAATCATCGCCACTAGCTGATTGGACTAGGACATCGAGGGACCCCAGAGGACATCTTCGAGAACTTCAGTACCAGGAAAGTCAAAAATCATTTATACTTTTTATATAACAAAAAAACATTTTTCTTTCTTTTGTTAAAATCAATTGTAAAGTCAATTTCATTCAGATGCCTATAAAAACAGAGACTCTAAGTTAATAAGAACTTCAATATTGTGATAATCTGTAGAACAAGTATAAGTTAATTAAGAAGAAATAGATAAGAAGTAGAGTAGATAAAAAGCGCTATACAAATCTTAATATTAAATCACTTAAGAAACTTATACTGCAGTATACGTGAAACCAATCACAAAGTAAATAAATAAAAAGCACGTAGAACAAGATTCACGGCTAATTTATTTAAGAGTATTTTTAAAAGTATTCTGAAATAGTAAAATCAATATTAAAATCTTGAAAAATCATTAATTAAATTATTTAAATAATTAACTTTGAAAGTAATAATAAACAAGTTCGAATAAATTCATATTTATAAGCTTTCCTTCTGAAAGCTAATGTTCATTCTGAAAACATTGATCAAATTACTCATTACTCTTTAGTGCGTAAGAATTACATTAGATATAAGTTTTTCATTTTATGTGCTATTAGAATAATAAACCCCAATTTTATACCCGACACTGTTTTGTTATTGCTGTACTCCAAAATCTACCAACATCACAAAACTATTCACAATTATTATAACGATACACTTTGTGCTTGTACTTTTGAATTAATCTACTTGCGAATTCAAATCACAAATTCCTACGGCCCTAGTCGGAAGAAGAAGACGCAAGAACGCACAGCAGGTAGGTCAGTTCACACACACCATAATAGTAAAGTTATAAATGTCGCCCTGAACTTGGGGCTTCCCGAAGTTAACCAAGTTTGATTAGTTATATATGGGGCCCGGAATGTGGGGCCCGATTTCATTTTGATTAAATTTTAAATTGTAAAATTTAACTGTAGTCAATTAAATAGCAACAAATTTGCTGTTTTAATTAGTAAAACAGCTGGCGTCCAACTCAAACAATCCCTAAAGAAAATTTTGTGAATTGTTAATAAGTACAGCAATAGTGTTAAGAATATTGTGTAATAATGGAGACCGACAAAATGTTAAAACAATTGTTGAAAGAGATGAAACAAACGCGGCTAAAGCTGAACAAATTAACGCAGAAATGAAACAAACAACCGCGGAATTAACAGCTAAAATAGAGGCGAAATTTGAGCAAAGTGCAGCCAATGCTGAACTAAATATCGCGGAAATAACGGCTAAAATAGACGCACAGAAAACCAATTTAACCGAGACACTAGAACAGAGTAACGCGGACATAAACGCGGAGATAAGACAAACCGATGCTAAAATAGCTGCTAAAATCGATGAAAGCGTGAAAAGCTTAGACTCTAAAGTTACCGAAGTCGGAGAAAAAATTCAAACGGTCGAGACTAAAATAAATGAACGTTTTAAGGTTTTTGAGACCACAATGCATAAATCGTTTATTGAACAGATTTCGCGTATGGAAGGGCGATTTAAAGAACACATCAGCAAGTGTGAAAAACAGACAGCGGATGTAGCTAAAAAAGTCGATAATCTAGAAGTACGGATGTAAACCGACGTAAGCTAGGACGGATGGAAACACAACGACAAGTAGCTAGGTTAGACGCGTCTATTGTAGAAGTTCGTTCCGATGTCGATACAAATAGAGTAAACGTATTACAAACGCTTAGCAAGGAGATTTCTAAAGTGCGACAGGAAGTACGGAGGAAATCGGCACCAAATATTCTAGTACAGGGGCAAGTAGACGAAAAGAATCGAGTCTGTTTCACCGGTGAAAATAATGAAAACCCGATCGAGTTCTTGCTAACTTGCGAAAACGAAATGGCAAGGGTAGGTTCGCGATTAGAGGACCAAGACCGGATACAATGGGTAGTTAACGCGATGCGTGATTCAGCCAGGCGATGGTAAAACATTGTACATGATAAAATTACCACATACACGGAACTTAGACAAATGTTTGAAAACCGATATTGGAATGCGCACACGCAAAGACTCCTGCGTAATGAATTAGAATACGGACGTTATGACCGGAAGCAGGGTATAACGCCCGAAAACTGTATCATACAACAGGTTGAACGCGCTAAACATTTAACACCAGCGTTTTCCGAGGTCGATATAGTCACGAAATTGGCGTACCATTTTAATCATAATATTCGTGTAGCCGCATTTACGCAAGGTATACGTACGGTTGACGAACTATTAATATTAATATCCCAAAGTGAAACCGTTTTCGATTTCAGCGGATGGAGGTATGACCCGAACTATAATCCAATAATGATAGCCAAAATAGACGTGGGCAATATCATACCCAAACCGATCCAAGGCCTAGTACTAGTTCGGCTCCACAACCAGCATCGCCGAAACCGCAAAATAAACCCTTTGAATATAAGGGGAAGGCGAGTTTCAATAGGCAGAAACCGATAAGTAAAGGCAACGGTGGAACTCCAATGAGGGCCATACAAACAGTCGAGGTATCAGATACCGGTACGACCGAACAAACTAGCGAAATAGAAAATGTTAGAAACCCTATTGCAAAAGCAAAACAGTATTCCCATACAAAAAACTTGCAACAGGGCGCATCCAAAAAGGATGCGCAATAAATCCTGCAAAAATGTTTAAAAATAAGATTGGTAGAAATAAGAAAAATAGTAGGTGTAAGAAAGGTGATTTTTCTCATGAAATTTGTGTGCCAGTTAATTAGGTGTTCACACCGGATGTTAGAGAACAATTGTGGGAGGTAAGTACAATACAACAATGCTCCCCTAACACAGCATGTCCGGTTGCACAAGCTCATGAAGACGACGTTCCCACGGAGGTACATTTGGATGGCGCTACTGTGATATCCGGGGATGGCGAAGCATTTTACGCGTGGATAGAAGAATATTGTCGAATCACCCATAAAGAGCCATACGAAATATTAGAAACGCTGTAAATATGAATCATATAAAGTTAGAAATAATTTAAATACTAATAGTTAAATATCAATAATAATTGTTTAAAATAAATTAGAGTGTTAGATATAAATAATAATAATTGTAGACAAGTTATAAATAAATAACAATCATTCGTAGCATTGGTAAACCAACACACGAGTCGAGGTGTGAGGACGGGTGATGGTTACAGGAAACGCGTTCACAAAGCAACAACGCGCACACGAGCCGCACTCAGCTGGTTTCTAGACGCATAGGCTAATTAGCGGCGTTTACTACGCGATAACAGGGGTAGCAAACGGAAGCACATTCCGGAGCGCACGCGCCGAAATTGTCTGTTGTCATATGTGTGAAATACCTGGCTAAATGTCTCGCTATTAAGTACTACCCATGCTACAAACATTGTCTCACAATATTTTTATACCCAATATCTTAATGTATTAGAATTAAGTTATATTTATAAAGCTTGTATGAATAAGATAGTTATATCAGTATATGTTTTTGTATGTAAATAGAACAATGCATATTTGTGAAACATGAAGAATGCACATGTAGAAAAAAAAGAACTGTATAATCTACATTCATTTTTTTTTTTAAACGGGTGGGGGTGTATATAACGTACAAAATCCCATAGATTTGGGGTTATATGTAGAAAGTTTTAAAAATCAAAAATAAAATAAATTTAAATCGATAGAACCATATCTCGCGCTGTAGCGAGCATTCCAAACAATTGTAAACGCACAGCGGATATGTCCGTTGGCGTTATGTAACCACGCACACGCACCGTTATAAATTAGGGACACGCCCTAACTTTAAAACATTAATATTTCGGAAACGAATAAATATAGGCAAAATCCCAAAATAGCCAAAATGTTTACCGAAATATTAAGAATACGGTGTGCGAATTTCATTAAATATAATTAAAGAGTTAATGAGCTAATTCATTTTATTTAAATAACTTCCATAGTAAGTGAGCTAGGGAGTTCAGATTTGGATATGTTATAATTGTAAAAATTACGAATCAAGTGTATATGTTAGATTAAGCATAACTTGGCTTGCGGCCAAGATAATTGCAATACAAATTGCAACCGGACATCCGACCGACAATTGGTTCCGGTGTATTCCAGAATATTAAAAATAATAATAATTCTCGGACTGTGGGAATTATTTTTCGTTCTCACGGAATGTGGTGACTCAATTTTAAGTAGAAGGGAGAATGTTCCAGCCAATCAGATCATTCTAAAAATTTTGAACAACCGTTGGTTTCGGGCTGAACTCTCTTCACTCTTCTGTTGGCGATCAACACACACACTCTCTTCTGTTAACGTTCACGCAGTCAACACAGACTCTTCTGTTAACTTTTAACCAGTAAACACTGACTCTTCAACCAGGACCCAAACTTGAACACACACACACACTTCTGTAAAGATTCAACTTCAGAACAACGCAGGCACTTTTCTATAACGACTGGACTGTAACGACGTCTACGTGCGATAGTCTTATTCATCAACAACTGCGCAATACACCCAAACTGTTGGCGTACGCATATAAGAGATCGACCATATACTACTAGAAGTCACACACAGAGTACAACAGAACGAGGCCGTCTAAATCGTGGTACGAGCGGAAGAACTGACAACGCAGAGCTACACCCGAGACGAGGCGCACACACACACACACACACACACACACACACACACACACACACACACACACACACACACACACACACACACACACACACACACACACACACACACAAGTGCAGAGTATCCAGACCGAGGGCCTGAAGCAGTTGCAGCAGTTAAACCACTGACGTTAAATCCATCAACAGTTGCTGAAGGAACCGAGTTGCTGATCCCTGAACTCTTCGTTGGAACCCAGGACGCAGTGGAAATCATCGCCACTAGCTGATTGGACTAGGACATCGAGGGACCCCAGAGGACATCTTCGAGAACTTCAGTACCAGGAAAGTCAAAAATCATTTATACTTTTTATATAACAAAAAAACATTTTTCTTTCTTTTGTTAAAATCAATTGTAAAGTCAATTTCATTCAGATGCCTATAAAAACAGAGACTCTAAGTTAATAAGAACTTCAATATTGTGATAATCTGTAGAACAAGTATAAGTTAATTAAGAAGAAATAGATAAGAAGTAGAGTAGATAAAAAGCGCTATACAAATCTTAATGTTAAATCACTTAAGAAACTTATACTGCAGTATACGTGAAACCAATCACAAAGTAAATAAATAAAAAGCACGTAGAACAAGATTCACGGCTAATTTATTTAAGAGTATTTTTAAAAGCATTCTGAAATAGTAAAATCAATATTAAAATCTTGAAAAATCATTAATTAAATTATTTAAATAATTAACTTTGAAAGTAATAATAAACAAGTTCGAATAAATTCATATTTATAAGCTTTCCTTCTGAAAGCTAATATTCATTCTGAAAACATTGATCAAATTACTCATTACTCTTTAGTGCGTAAGAATTACATTAGATATAAGTTTTTCATTTTATGTGCTATTAGAATAATAAACCCCAATTTTATACCCGACACTGTTTTGTTATTGCTGTACTCCAAAATCTACCAACATCACAAAACTATTCACAATTATTATAACGATACATTTTGTGCTTGTACTTTTGAATTAATCTACTTGCGAATTCAAATCACAAATTCCTACGGCCCTAGTCGGAAGAAGAAGACGCAAGAACGCACAGCAGGTAGGTCAGTTCACACACACCATAACAGTAAAGTTATAAATGTCGCCCTGAACTTGGGGCTTCCCGAAGTTAACAAAGTTTGATTAGTTATCACACACACACACACACACACACACACACACACACACACACACACACACACACACACACACACACACACACACACACACACACACACACACACACACACACACACACACACACACACACACACACACACACACACACACACACACACACACACACACACACACAGAGAGTAGAGTCGCATTTATCCGACCTTCGCTTATCCGACATCCCACCGCAAAAAAAAACGCATTAATCGGCAACAAGAACTGCAAGTTGCGAGCGTGAGCGTAGTCTATTTTTTGCGGTTTGTTTTGTGTGGTGGTGAAATACACTGCTGCTGGTATATAGTAACCGTAACGTGGCGACTGACTAAAACAGCGTTCAACAATGGATAGCAGTGACGAGAAGGCTCAGATCAAAAAATCGACAAAATGCCGAGCGAGCAAGAAAGTATCGGGAATGAAAGAAGCTTGAGAAGGAACAGCAAAAAGCGGCTGCTGTTGGCGGTGAAGCTTCGGTACCAGCGGCCCCATCGCAACAAAAACGAAAGCAAGATGACTTGATGCGCGAAGAATTGAACGAGTACTTAATAAATACACCGTTCGCGTTGACGATGACTGAGCAGGAGAAAATCGATGCATTCTACATGAAAACCAACGAACGAGTAAAACGTAGATTGAATAAGAAAATTGAGATGGCAACTAAACGAGCGAACGAAGCAGCTGAATTCGAACAGGCAATTGCTGCGGTATCGCCAAAATGCTTGAAAACTTAAGAGATAGCAGCAGATGCGGAATTCACGAAACGATTCGACGACAACGAGTTCGGTTACGCCTGCTCCGTCTGCGATCGCTTATGGTTCGAGAGAGATTTGCGACCACCGCCGCAAAAGAGTCAACACATACTGGCTGCTGAGTTCCCCGACTACTTTGTAGCTAGCTTCAAAGTGTGCGAAACGTGTTACAGGTCCCTAGCACTCGAGAATATACCCTTTGCCACCGCTTGATTGTATAACTGAACGTCTGGTCTCACCGCGTCTACCGTTCATGCAGATCCGACGCCTGCGGTTCGTCCACGGCAGTCAAAGTATTATAGGACAAATAATAAACGTGGCGGTCGATATAAACATGATGGTTCGAGTGTTGCCTCGTAGCTTGGATGACGATAGAGCATTCAACGTGCACATTAAACGACATCTCATACATAAGTCGATGTACTTCCAAGGCTACGTCAGTAAGGGTACCGTAAAGAAATGGCTGCAATGCTTGTTAACGAAACCGCTATACAAAATGAACAGTATGTGGGTAGATGATGCATTCTTCAATAGTAGCAGTAGTAACATGACGGCAAAAATGACAGAGGCAGAGCCGACGGACGATTATTATTATGGTTACTGACTGACTGATTGTTTCTTTTGCGCAAATGTTGCGTTTAGCTGGCGGCTGAAAGACATTATCATGCTCTTAAGCTTTTACCATTTGGTAAACGGTACTGTATCTTTTTTCAGCATGTTCTAATAATTCAATGTGTTTGCTGGCTCTTTCCATTGACCCTGACAGGAATGGTAGGTATCTGCAAAGGCTAGAAAATCTGTTGAGAGGCTGTCTCGTCTGTAACCTAGTCTAATTCTCCCATTAACTGGAGGATTTATTTTCCTCCAATAACTTCTCGTTTCTCTTATGACTTTTTCGAGAAAACAGTTAAACAGCAACAGTGAGAATCCATCTCCCTGTCTGACTCCTGTTTTAATCTCAATTTGCAACTCACTGTCATTTTGATTTATTTAGTATTCCCCAAAAGAACAGTTCTGAAAAATAAAAGCTGGAACAATGGATCTTCTAAATTTTTATAAATTAAAGCTGAATTTATAAAATCTAATCAAAATCGAAAGTTATAAATCTTCGAATAAAACATATTTTACAAACGAGTTCATGTTCTGCTGATATCATAGCTAAATGATTAAGATTTTATAGCCCCAGAGTTAACCTCAGATGATTCTTGATCAAGGATACTTTGCTAAATCCTCTCTTAACAGAAGTAACAGTCACTGGAAGGATATTAAAAGTTCTTAAGGCAACACACAGTTCAGGAAACAATGTTTGTAATATAAGCTTATATTATATGAGAAAATGTACAAAAACTCCTTTGTTTTTAACTGTTTTTGCTACAGCTGGAAAAATAGCAGCATCACACGCTGATTTGAACATCTGCATTTGTTTTACATTTCTTTCATCTGTGTCATTACATCATCAGGATAATTTGTAATCAATCATTGCATTTGTAATCAATGCAGGATAATTTCAACTGCATTAATGTCATTAAAAATTGTGTTTATTTTAAAAATAACTCCAAGTGTTTCTGATTTCTTGATATTGAAGATCCAGCTAAGACACAGTCTTGCCTATTATTACCTCAAAAACAGATTTTCTAAATCTGTCTTCTTCATTGTCTTCTGAAAGTTTTTGCACCCAGATGCTCCACTGTCATCACTGATTCATACAATGAGACCTTTCTTTTTCTTCCCTCTTTTTCACAAATTTTGTCATAATTCAAAGTCAGAAGCTGTTTTTAACTCTGCACAGATCTCTTAATTGTTTGTCTATGGTCACCTTTAGAGCTTTGATATTTTCTATTTATATTTTGAGGGATATACCTTTTGACTGTAGAATCAAACTTAGTTCATTGATATATCCCTCCAAATATTCAAAATAGTTACAATCTCAATGCTTTTATTACATGTGGAAACTTCTCTGTTATAGCTTTCCTGCATCAGTTGTTGGACTCCATCTTACTCCCCTTGTTTTGGAAAGTACATGAAAAGACATGCCATCAGTGTGTTTTAACAACACTTGCCATCCCTGTGGGCTTATGTTCAAGAAGTTGTACAGCTGGTTAAAACAGTAGAAGAATGTGCTTACCACTGCATTGCTGTTTGTAGTATGTAAGCCTACTGAATTTTATGGGCAGCACAAGGAGAAAAGGTTGCCACTAGATTTTTCTCTTTAATTTTTGCATCAATGCCCTTTATTTGACTAGCCTTAATTGACCCATTGTCAAAATACTGCCCATGGTAATGAAATAAATCAATACCATGCTTTTTCACTACATCTATAATAGCATCAATAGATTTGCTATTCATTTTTTTCTTAACTGAACAAAACATGTCTCAAAATGAGAATATTATGTACTTTCTTTGACACATCTCAAATGGTGTCACAAATTAATGAGCAGTAGAGAGCTTCATGCCTTTCTCCTAAGATTTTCTTTAATACCTTTTTACCACACAAGGAAAGGAACTCATTCTGTGCTCTCCGAGATAAATAATGGACTGTTTTTCTTTCTTGGCTTGACAGCTTTTTTTACAGTTGTTTTGATGGTTCATCTTCTTCATTCACAGCACTTAATTAATATTGATTGTTAAACTTTTACTTGTGAACTTACTTTGTTTTTTCCCATACGCGTTTCGGCGTGATGTGCGCCTTCTTCAGTGGTGTGAGACAGAATGTCCGGAACTTGTAACGGTTTTGTAGTTGGTTGGTTGAGTGAGGGGTGGGGGGTGGGGGGTGGAAGGGAATTGGCGCGGGGATCCGAATTATTGTATGTTTAATGTATAATTGTGTCAAAGAGTGCGGGTCGTTAAGTATGTTGTTTGGTTGTGTTGTGTAGTGTTTGTATATTTCATATTGTTCTGCTGTGTTAAGTTTCCGACTTTTAGGCAAGTAGTGTAATATCTCAAGATTATTATCTATGTTGGTGTAGCTGTGGTTTTTTGTGTGTATGTGTGTGGCAAACGCAGAATGTATGTTGTTGCTGGATAGAGCTTTTAGGTGTTCAGAGTAACATGAAGAAAAAGATCTTCCCGTCTGGCCTATATAGAAACTATTACAATTACTACAGTTTAATTTGTATACCCCTGTTTTGTTGTATTTGTCTATGTCCATGTTTGTATCATTGATGTGTTTTTTGATGGTATTGTTTGTTCTGTAGGCTATTTTGTACTTGTGTTTCCTGAATGTGTTGGCGATTTTGTGTGTGTTGGAGTTATGGTATGTGAGTGTGGTGATGTATTTATTTTGTTGTGTGTTGTTGGTATTTTTTGTTTTGTTGTTTTTGTTTATGATGTGTCTGTGTAGTTTGTTTATTAAATTAGGGTTGTAACAGTTTTTTATTGCTATATATTTGATTGTGTTGAGTCCTTCGTTATAATCTTGTTTACTTAATGGTATTTTTGTTAGTCTATGGAGCATATGGTTGAATGCTGTATGTTTGTGTTGCATTGGATTGTTTGATGTGTTGTGTATGACCATGTCAGTTGTGGTTGGTTTCCTGTATATTTTATATGTGTGTGTATTGTTTGTATTGTTAATTTTTAGGTCCAGAAAATTTATACTATTGTTTTGTTCTATTTCCAGTGTAAATTTTAGTTTGTGGTGTATTGTGTTTATGTATTTGTGGAAATGTTCGACCTGTCTTGTATTGCCATTAAATAAAAGTAATATATCACACACGTACCTGTGCCAATAAATGATTTTGTTGGTGTATTTGTTGTTGTTTATATATATTTTTGTTCCATGTTGTGTATGAATATTTCAGCTAGTATTCCTGATATGGGGGAGCCCATAGGGAGGCCGTCTGTTTGTGTGTATATCTTGTAGTTGTATGTGAAGTAATTTTGTTCTGTAATTATTTTGTTGAGTGTGATGATCTCATGTATGTGTGTTTCAGGCATGTTGTTTTGTCTGAGTAAATGTTCAAGTGTTTGTATGGTGGGGTACATTGGTGTATAAATTGGTTATGTCAAAAGATGCTAATGTTGAATTGTGTGGAATGTGGATGTGTTTGGTTTTCTTGACCAGTTCTATGTTGTTTTTGACGGAAGTGTTGTTACTGAGATTTATGTTTTTCCTGATTATTTTGTCTAGGTGTCTTGCGATGGTTACAAACCTAATTTAATAAACAAACTACACAGACACATCATAAACAAAAACAACAAAACAAAAAATACCAACAACACACAACAAAATAAATACATCACACTCACATACCATAACTCCAACACACACAAAATCGCCAACACATTCAGGAAACACAAGTACAAAATAGTCTACAGAACAAACAATACCATCAAAAAACACATCAGTGATACAAACACGGACATAGACAAATACAACAAAACAGGGGTATACAAATTAAACTGTAGTAATTGTAATAGTTTCTATATAGGCCAGACGGGAAGATCTTTTTTTTCACGTTACTCTGAAGAACTAAAAGCTCTATCTAGCAACAACATACATTCCGCGTTTGCCACACACATACACACAAAAAACCACAGCTACACCAACATAGATAATAATCTTGAGATATTACACTACTTGCCTAAAAGTCGGAAACTTAACACAGCAGAACAATATGAAATATACAAACACTACACAACACAACCAAACAACATACTTAATGACCCGCACTCTTTGACACAATTATACATAAAACATACAATAATTCGGATCCCAGCGCCAATTCCCTTCCACCCCCACCCCCACTCAACCTACCAACTAAAAAAACGTTACAAGTTCCGGACATTCTGTCTCACACCACTGAAGAAGGCGCACATCACGCCGAAACGCGTATGGGAAAAAACAAAGTAAGTTCACAAGTGAAAGTTTAACAATCAATATTAATTTTTTTTTACATTGTACACTCTTCAAAAAGGGGCACACAGTTAGCCAGTACTTCAACTAGGCCCAAGAAGTTCCCATTGTCTGGCTCCCTGAGCATGCAGCTACTTCCCCTGAAAAGTAAATTTCTCGAGGATAGAAAGGTAGTGATAACTAATAGTCTTTTTAAGAGCTCCCATAAGAAGTCCTTGTTTTGTCAAAAATAGTTTCTGGAATGTGGACTCCACCCCACTAACTGATTAGTTTTGATTCTAACTGATCTCCATGCTAAATAATATTATTCTTATGACATAAACTCCTTTCATGTTTAGGAAGTATGGAATAGAACTCTTTCCATGTTATTTTTGTGAAATCAGATCCTTCATTAAATTGGCTAGTTGGGAAACAATATACTTTTTTGATAATTTTTGAGACTGTAGGCACAGCCAGAGAATAATTTCTTCTTGCTGTCACTCCATAGCAACCAGTCCCTCTTGACTTCAAATTTGCTGTCTGAGCATTTACAATATAAATGGTGCATGGTCCATTTCTGTTTTGCATATCTAAATTCTGTTCACCTATTACCAATTCAACTTTTGGAGCACCTTCCCTAACAATCTCTGTCACTGTTACTTAAAGCGTATGGCCACTATCCTGGATTGGTTTGGGTTCCAGTTTTTACCTACACATTTCTCAGTAGGCCTACCCATTTCTACTTCTGCAGGTGTGGATGTTGATGGTTGATTTTCACAATTCATGAATTATCTTTAGAGTAGAAGTAGCTACCTATTGTTTTTTTTCTCAAGCTCTTTCTTGAATGTTTCCTCATGTTTTATTTTTTCTGAACATTTTTATGTTCAGAACCCACCATTATGTTACATAACTACATAACTCACCATTGTCTTCAACGATGTCAACTGTCTCAAAATATTAACATTAAACAACATGGTTGATCTATTTTTTCACTAATTTCAGCTTAGTTAACTGAATTCAGGCTATTAAAAAACACAAACTTTGAACTCACATGTAAGAAAGAACTGTTTACTCTCTGGAATATTCCATATGCAATTAGAATGTCCATTGCATATATACATGTAAATCGATTTCAACATTGATATACCGGTAAATTTATATTGTAATTTTTAAAACCATTTAGAATAATCCCTGTGACTTATATTTTAAATGAATTTAATACTAGTTTTAATGTTTCCCAAAAACAGATTATTCAAATATAAAAATATTATAACATATCGCAATGATTATAACCAGTAGATATTTATGACATGAGGTGCAGCTGGAATTTCTAACTTTGAAACACAATGAAAGTTACAGGCCCTCCAACATTTGTCAATTGTCCACTCCCCTTTTGGGCAAGCCTGCCTGAAGCCACATTGATATTTACCAATTAGTGGGTCTAATTCTTTTTCTTCTCTGGTTAGTAACACTTTAGAGAAGATTTTGTAGGTAACTGGTGGAAATTAAGTGCCTCAGTAGTTGTTTACATTGGTTTAATCTGTCTTGTGTAGCACGTGGAACAGTGCTCTTGGCCAGTCTTGAGAAATTTGGTCACTTATCCAAATGTTATGAATAACTTCGGTCATTTCATGTAGTAGGCCTACATATTATTATTGTTTTAAGTCATTGTTGTTAACATTATTAGTACTGTGAACTCTGAATCCCTCCCAACAGACGTTCTCAGTTATAAAAGGTTATGCTAATGTTTTTTTCTGATGCGACATTGTTATTTTGGGTCAAAAAATCTAAAATCTCTGTATTTCTGAGGTGGCCACCTTGGAATACCCGACACCCATCCATCACATTATTGTCACACTTTTCTCATTGCCGCTGGAAACAGAGCATCCTTAGCCTTGAGTGCAGACACACCACAATTTCCTCTCACTAGTTGGTTCCTCACTGCTTATCAACTAACTTAGTTTAGCAGCTACCAGTACGTGTTAGCAACCAGTTCTTGCCTAACAGACAACTGATGTTTCTCACCTTCATTCTACTTATTGAGAGTTGACCATAAATATAGAAAAATTATTACCATCGGCTCAACTTAATATGAATAAGATTAGGAGGTGCCAAACGAGTAATATGGGATTGGTATTATTAAAACTATTTGTCATTAGAATAATATGTATAGGTTAAGTTTGTAGGTCATGTAGGTTGAGTATGTACTCACATGTATTTACATTATCCACTATTTATGTATAACTTACATATGTTGATGCACATTATTTATAGAATACACTAAAATGTTCTGTAATAATAGTAATATACATTTATAGATAACATAGTTTATTCTAGCAGATTCTCGACTATGTACCGGGAATAGCCTAGATATTTCTAGTAATCAAATGAAGAGTGTTTACCAACTATAATAAGACTGAATTGACAGGGAGTAATTCAGTTTTTATTGAAATTTCAGTTAAGTTTGTTCTGTTATAAAATTAGTGCATGTGTTTGATACCACATTTGTGGAACAATAGTATATTTGTGTTATTTGTTTAAATTACAATTGAGTCAATAATCAAATCACTGTTGTGAATCGAAATTTTAATATTTTGTGTTGTATACATTTTTATTTGTGAAAAATTACTGTGATAATGATAAGTGAACAGGGTGTCGAGTTGACAGTGATACAAATGTTTTTTTTATTTCAATCACTCCCTAGAAGGTGACAAAATTGGCACCTGTGACAGGTTATATTGTTAACAATATAAATTAGTGACCAAATTATGTTATAATTTGGTAATTGTGAAGTGTGGCTAAAAAGATGGGAAAAGAACTTTCAATAAATTTTTCAATTCCAAAGATATAAAAAAATAAAATTCTATTAAAAAACTTGAACATATTTTTAATGATTTTATTTTAATCTGATTCTTTTTAATACTGTGTGAGATAAGGAAAAATAAGAGTAAGTAAATAAAATGGTAGTAAATATTCGTAATAAAAATTGTTGAATATAGTAAAACAGTTTACTGACTATGCTGGGAGAGGCAAGAAATAAGTTTTGCTAAAAAAAAGTTATACAAATTATAAATAATCATTAAATGTTATGATTTCAGTTATAGATCTATGGTGCGAATTATTAAGAGGTATATCATCCCAATTCATACAAGTAGGCATTCTACAATGATTGTATCTGGTACAAATATGAGTTTCTCTAGTTATCCTGGTGTTATCACTTCTATTGATGACTTCTACATCCTCAGTTCTGGTTTAGTAGCAATGGAAACAGCAATTGGGAACTACAACAGAAGCTTAAGGCATATGTTGAAACCAACTGGAAATGTATGTGCAGTATTTGTATTGTTTTTAACATTATACACATACACACAGTACAAAGGGTAGTTTTGCCCCCCTCCCCAGAGGAATTAAGAAAAAGGAAAAAAATGTGCTAGTAACTCTCCATTTAGGTAGTAGTTTTTCTGTGTGTTAAAAACATTCTTAATTTATCACATTATGTTAATTTATGGTAATAGAGAAGGAGGCATGAAACTTGCCAATTTTGCACTCATATTATAGTTCCCTACCAATATGACTGCAAGTGTTTTTCACACCTTAGTACACACATCTGTTCGTTCTATCAACTAAAAATCAGAATAAACTTCATACAGTCCTGTCAGATTTTTAAAATGTTTGATATAAATACACAGATGAAGATTACTAAAGTGATGACAAGTTTAACTTTATCCAAATTAACCAAGGTGGGAAAGCGTTTTTCATAAATGACAATACAGTAATTATCTTTATTAAAATGATAAAAAGTTGTAACTTTAAGTAGCTCCTCAGAACATAAGAATTAATGGTTAAAATTGTAATATGATGAGAAACATATTTAATTTTACATAATTTTTAAAATAGTGTTTCTAATAGAAAGGCAAACAATTAGTATGCCATTATTATGTACATGATAATATGATGCAACACAGGTATAATATTTTTCAGTGTCACAAATGTGAAAAAAGGTAACTTAATTTTGGTGTAACTTACAATAGAATTAATGTGAATTACACAAATCCATTCATTTTTGGAATTATTGAAAGAATTTTTGGATCATTTTTGGGGTGACGTAACTCAAGTATCCAAACTTTTGCGACAGAGTATGGTTACATAATCACATATCTACACGTTCCCCTGTACTTTATTTTACCACTTAAATATGAACACCATACAATATAAATATAATTAGAATATTTAAATTATACATTTGTTATTGAGATAATTACACATAATTATGTAAATAGATTTTAATTTTAAGTTTCATGTGTTAACAACTATCATTTTCCATTCACACTTCTACTCTCTGCTTCATCGACATGTCTTTACAGGGTTTTCTCTTGTACTAGCGTTTTCTATCTTCTTCTGCTTCTCTTCTCCATTCCTCTCTGTAGTTTTTCAAAGTAAATTACCTTGTGTTTCACTTTTGTTCTGATTTCTACTGACTAAGATTCTATTTCTTATATGAGTGGCTATATACACGAATTTAGGTTATATCAACCTTCATTAATGGGAATAAATTGACACTAGATGCTTATGATAAACAAAACTTATGATACTTAAGTAGACCAAATTACAGACATTCTTGGAAGAGGATTCGTTGAGCAGGATAGTGCCCATGCAAAATTAAGGAAAAGAGATAAGGAATTACAAAATAAAATACTTAAGGAAAAGAGATAAGGAATTACAAAATAAAATACATCGCATAGCTTCAATATATTACACAGTTTAGTTAACGGTTGCCATATTCTTTTATTTAATGAAGAAATTTGTGTTAGTGGTTGAAATCACAATCAGAATGATCACAGTTGCACACCACTATGTAAAAATTATCCCAATTAGCGCTTTCAAGCTTCACAGCCCATCGTCAGATTGGAATAGACACAAAATAAGTGGAAACAACCCCTTCACCCCTCTCCCCAACCATGCTCACACACAACAAGCTATAATATGAATGACCCTTCCCCACCCCCTAAACCCTGTCACACCATCTGTAGAGTTACATATTTTTTCTAGCAAATTCCTTGTGTTTCAGTGTTGTGTGTGTGTGTGTGTGTGTGTGTGTGTGTGTGTGCATCCTTTTAAAAGGATGCACACACACACACACACACACACACACAACACTGAAACACAAGGAATTTGCTAGAAAAAATATGTAACTCTACAGATGGTGTGACAGGGTTTAGGGGGTGGGGAAGGGTCATTCATATTATAGCTTGTTGTGTGTGAGCATGGTTGGGGAGAGGGGTGAAGGGGTTGTTTCCACTTATTTTGTGTCTATTCCAATCTGACGATGGGCTGTGAAGCTTGAAAGCGCTAATTGGGATAATTTTTACATAGTGGTGTGCAACTGTGATCATTCTGATTGTCATATTCTTTTACATTATCACCATGTAAAATTTTATTTCTTATGTATTAAAATATTAAATTAAATTAAAATGTTTAAAGTTCAAAATATTTCTTAAAGGCTCTACAAATTTCATAAATCTAATTAATTTTTTTCTTAAATATAGGCCTACATAAGAATAATATGTGCAGTAATCATTCAAAATGTAAAATCATATGCAGCTACCAAATGAAAGTGGTTTATACAGGCTAAATATAAAACAACTTCTCTTTGTAGGCCAACACGCCATCTTAAAATGGTCTCCATGTATGTTAAAAATCCTGAAAGATTGTTCTGTAGCCTTATAGCATCTCAGTGTAATAAAACTATTAATTTTATTTTTATTAACGAAAGTAAATTTATTGTATCATCTTTCTTCTCTAGTGTGATGAGCTGTTGTGAGCCTTAACCTGTCAGACATATAGGTTAAAGCAGGTATGGGGAAAGCCTGCTGGTTAGTCCCATCAGCTGTAATTCATACCTTCTCAGTCTGGAAGGAATACTGGTGTTTGATGTGAATATATTATATACAGTGGCACAGAGAGGATGATTTTAGCAATTAAAATCCCCTCAGAGAAAAAAAGAAAAAAAATGAAATGTCATATTTTAAAAAAAATGTGCTGGTAAAAACATAGTTGTGTAAGCCATATTAAATAACTAGTCAAATTTGTTATGTGAGTACTAACATTTTTTACTGTAGTATATTATAGTCATTTTGTGAGTACAAATCACTTCTTATAAACATTGCTGGTTGTCTGGTGGTTGAGGGACGGTTCATATTTTTGTTGTCTTGATTGTTCATCATCTTCTTTCACAGCACTACACTTTATCTAAAAGTGAAACTTTTACTTGTGAACTTATGGTTTTTTCTTCTCGTCGAACGCGTTTCGGCGCCGTATTCGCCTTCTTCAGCTTAGAGACAAACTGCCAGTATTTAGTAACGGTTGTTCGTAGTAACCGTTACTAAATACTGGCAGTCTGTCTCTAAGCTGAAGAAGGCGAATACGACGCGGAAACGCGTTCGACGAGAAGAAAAAACAGTAAGTTCATATTTTTATCTTAGTTTCTGAGCCTATGTCCTCTTATTAAGTCAGGAAGAAGCTGCATTTAAATGTAATGTATTACAGCCCTAAGTGTATTCAGCTTGACTTATGATTCTTGTTGTGAAGTAATTTATTCCACAGCAACTTGAAAAATTTCTATATTAAGTGGTTTTTTGTTTGCTATTCACATCTTATACAAACATGTCTAATGATGAACATGTTTTTGGATCTGTATTTAATAAACTTTCTGTATTTTTCAATTTTTTAGTGGCTGTATACAGCACAATTTGAAAACGAAGTAACAACTAAATTCGTAAAGTGTGTCTGTTATTCTGTGCATACATTGTTATTGTGTGACATTGTTAAGACCAAATGAAGTGTTCAGAACACCGTTCAACAGTTCATAAGTGCTCCATAGCCTCTACCAAAGAACTAATTTATATACTAACTTCAACAAAATTTATGGCCAACCACCATTGTGTGAGTTTGAAACATTCTTTTTTTAAGGATCTGTAATGCCCATTTTATGACAATTTTTTATTCATTTATGTGCAGAGCAAGTGGACTGATTTAATTTCATTTGCCACATGTATTTACAAACATGTATTCACTAAGGTGAAGTTTTAAAATAAAAAATTGTGTAAAACATCTAAAATTATCATCATCTGCAGAATGTGCATAAACTTTGTGCCAGTCTTCTATTACCATTTATTTTGTTTGTATTGTAATGTAGAATGTCATCTTTATTGTTTCATAACTTCATTAAATTTTAGATATCTGTTAATATAATCCTTATATTTCTAAACTTACCTTCTTGATTACAGCAGACTAATAACAAATAATGAGTTCTTTCAATTTTTGTAGTTTTATTCATAAAAATGTACCCCCCCCCCCCGTAACCACCAGAAAGAAATCCTAGTGTATGAACATTAACCTATCTTAATACAGTGTATTACCAGGACATTTGTTGTTACAGATGCATTGTTAGGTACAATTCATTCAAAGTAGAGATTTGATTCAAAACAGCATAACAAATCCACAGTTTCTAAGCAAGTTTTGAAGAGAAAGTATTCTTCTAGTTACCGAGAGCAGGTATTCTTAATACTTGCTGGAATTCTGTAGTACGATTTTTTGTACCATTGCTATGCCATTATGAAAAGCACAAAATAATAATATGTTAAATTAGCATAAACCATATTATTTAATCTAATCCCAAATAAAGTTGCATCCAGTCTAATGGTGATGTGGGAGATTCTGGCGACTCTCTAACATTATGAGAGAAATGAACTAGTGCACCACCATAGATAAACCACATCTCCAGTCTAACTACAAAAAATTTTTTCCACTGCAATATTTTTGTATAACTTGTGTTTTGTATTCACTGACTGTAAGTATTCTCACTGGAAATTGGCTTTTTTTAGTTATTCAAATTCAATTTATAGTTGGTTTCTACAAAATGGAGGCACATTAAACAACTACTTAGACTTTTAGAACTAGCTACTAGAATAGGACAAGTTTAAGTTGTAAGGCTGTATGATGTAGTATATAGAATGGAAAAAGTGAATTTGCGACAAGAGCCCATATTTATTTTATATTACAAAAGTCTGAATCTGTGATTACCATGAAAGAAATAAACAATAGAAACCAAGTTTATGAAATAAAATAATAATATAACTTAGTATAGTATAATATTAAGTATAAAATAAACTAATACAAATTTAATACAATTCTTTCCATAATCATTATAAAAAGTTGTAATTCAATATTTTGTTGATTTTATAACTGAGTGATAAATATATTTTTATGTAGGTTCTTGAACCTGTAAGGTCAACAGTAGCAAATCGTTTGGCAAACAATGGGCGTAGCTGGTGTGAAACTTTTGCAGACACTAACTGTGGTACCTATAATAATCAGTGGATGATAATCGACTACAACAAGTTTGAAGCAAAGTATTTACTACTTTATATTTATTTCACAGAACAAATAATATTTTAGACCTAACTGTACTTAGATACTTTCAATCATTTTCAGAGTTTAATTTACCATCATAGGTAAATTACATAAAATTAATTTTTATTCTTCTCAGTTATTTGACTGTGACACTGTTATACACATATTAAGTAATGTATATTTAAAGGCAATGCCACGAACAGAAAGTATTATACAGTATTGCTGGTCCAACTAAACAATACTACTAAAGCCAAACATCTGCATTTGAATTTAGAAAGTACTTGTCCATTAGTTTAAAAAAATGTTGTAGTTTTATTCATAAATATATAATTCTTTAAAACTTGTTGGAATCCCATTCCCAGAAAGCAATCCTAGCACACTCTTTACATATATGTATATATAATTTTCAACAATTATAATTCTCCTCCTTATAAATGCCCCCCTTATAATTCTTAAACTGCAGTGACAAAAGTCCCATAAACTGTGCTTTGAATTGCTGCCACATGCAGCATACTAACTAGACTTAGCACCTTGTGATTTTTCTGTTCCTGAAGCTGAAGAAATAGCTTGCTGTAAAAAGATTAACTATAAATACAAAGGTTATAGTTGAGACAATTGGTTGTTTTGGAGAGTTAGGTAAACTGTATTATTCTGGTTGTACAAAGAAGTTATTTTATCGTTGGTCTAAGTCATTGTTGAAAAATAAAAAGTGTCATATTCTTATTTTTCTGTAACAATAAGCGTGAGAACTTTTTTAACTACCCTGGTGTCAATATAATAAGGAACATAAAACTTCCTATCCTGTATAAGTGGACAGTAGCACTACATTTTTTTAGGAGTCTCTTCAGTTAGGAAATTTAATTGTATATACCTTATTTCAGGAAAATAATACATAGAGCTTCGTTGAAAACATATATTTGCAGACTAACAAAAAACGAAGCACAAAATAATACAAAAAGTGTATTGCAGCAGCAGAGTTCATTGTGTAGTAGAGGCAAGCCTAAAAATTTTACAGGTTTTGTTGACAGAAATAAGATAACTAAGCAAAACAAGGCCTGACACTATTTGTAGTATGTTTTATTGTATGCAACACTACAATAGTCTAGGTTTTTATTGTGACCTAGTCATTTTTGCCAGTGCAAAAATCATTTTATCTAAGGAACCTCTGATACTATACTTTTAATGTTTATAACCTGAAGAATAAGCCTCTAATTATACCTACTGAGAAAGAGTAACCAACAGAAAGCTACATGAATTATCTTCATTTTTATAATTGTAAACTGTCTAATTTGAGATTTCCCTAACAGTAAATGTATTTTGTTCAAAATAGTGTAAACGTTCTGCAGCTCAGGGAGCTAACTAGTAGTCACTGTTTTACAGTTTTACAAATATCTCAAAAACTATTGATCTTACGGGTCAGATCAATACAAAAAACAACAAACTAACACAAATGCAGGTGGTTGTGTATTAACCACCTCTAATAAGAGGTGTTACAATGAATGAATAATATAACCACTGCTGCTGAAGCAGCTCTTCGCCAGGCTAAGTAGAAAAAGCTATTTCTCTTTAACTCAGTAATTTTCATTCTCCAGACATAAATTACTTGAGTCATAAACTTCTCCAAACATCCTTGTGTGTTTTTTTGTAGAACAATTTTTTTATGCAATGTGTAACACATAATCTTTTCCCTAACCTAAGAAATTAAAACAAAACATTTTATTTTAGTGTTATCACAATTGGATAAACGTTGGATTCACAAAAAACAACATTTGTTAAAAAGTTAATATACTTAACGATTTATTATAATAAGATAAATTCAGGGTAACATAACATGTAATAAACTCAGTGGCGTAACTTACGCCCCCGCAGACCCCACACTGCGGGGGGGGGGGCGAAGGCTTGGTAGGCCCTATGCATTTTTGCTGTAAACTATCGGGGCTAAATTTCCGAAAATATTTTTTCGTCTTTGCACCTACAATGCATATTGCGGAGGTTCGATGTACTATTCTTCCAGAAAAAGGGGAAAAGTAGATAAAGAATGTCGAAAATAGTGGAGAAAAAAGAGGAAAAAGTGGGTTTTAATTACTATTAATGGATAAATAAAGAACTTGATTATCCTTTAAAAATATTATGAATTTTTCTTTTTCGTGCTAGGCCGAAAGAGACAATTTTCATGCTTGCAGCGCGAATATAATTGCCATTTTCCGCCGGGGGGGAACACGAAAAATTGTATACGCACCACGGGAAGTAAAAAAGAATGCCTCTTAATGCATGTTTGTCATTGTATTAATTGTTTGTCAAGTCGTACATTACTTGATTTTGCTCAATTCTGAACTAAACGGACGAGACCGCTCCCATCGACTGCCACTGCTGGTGCTGATGACTAGCGCTCACACTGAAAGAGGAGAGCAAGCGCTCGTAGATGGCGACACCCATCGCTTCATAGTTCGAATAGCAGACTTTACTATGAAATCGACAGCACAGCACTACGAATTTCGTTGCGCATAGTAATGTATATTGTCGCACATGGCGCAACGAAATCATGGTAGGGATGATATCGGCTAACTTACTTCAGAAAGTTAAATCTGAAATAATAAAAGATATTTGTGACGTACAGTTCTTCTCTGTGATATTAGATACAACACAGGATATTACGAAAAAAGATCAGTTGTCTCAAGTTTTTAGATATGTGACAGTGCACAAAGATTCCTCATTCCTATTTATTTTATGTGAACAATGTTTCATTATGATTGTAGAGGCTATTTATAACAATGTGGCACTTAATTTATCTGTCCTAATAAATGCAGTAATAATTTGATTTTTGTATGTTTTTTTTTCAATAAAGAGGGGCCCGAAAAAATTTTTTGCGGGGGGGGGGCCGAAAAACGTTACGCCACTGAATAAACTGTACATTATAATATTTTAATAGAGCTCTATATAATGTTTATAATCCTTTATGTAGACAACATATACAAATTTGAAACACATGATATATGACCATTTTTTTAGAGATGAACTGCAGGAAGGGCTGCTGTGGGTACTTGAACAGATCCCTGGATACATACGTATGGAAGATCAAACAGACAAACTGTCAAAATTTGGGTACTGGGCGAGTTATAATGTGCCCTTCTATACTGATGTATTCAATATGAGTGGCAACCGAGCCTTAGTGGACAAATATGGAGATTGGTAATTAATTGTGTAATTAGTATTTTAAGTAAATAATTGTATGTATGATGTGTGTACATGAAATCTGTGTAGTTGTAAATAATTTTTCATGTTACAGTTGTTATGTCAATAGAGTCTGTGTATTAATCATTCAGCATAAGCATAGCAACATAAGCATTTACATACTGGTATTTTTACCATATTTACACTAGTTACAAGATCTTTAAATCCACAGGTTGGTGTTTTATCTGTGTGTTATTTTTAAGCAATTGCTTAACTAGGATATAATAAGCATGGATGCTCCCAAGATTTCTATCATACAGTTCTTGGAGGGTTCTGGGAGGGGGGGAGGTTAGTTGTTTGTAAATAAAACTATAAAAACTTAAAAAACTAATTATTTGATATTTAATTTAATATAATCAAGAAGGCAAGTGTAAAAACATAAGCTTTACATTAATAGATATCTAAAATTTAACAAAGACATGAAAATTTGATATAAATAAATTAAACCAGAAAACTAGCTTAGGGTTTTCGTACCTTTTGCAGAAGCTTATACAATTAAATTTTTTGTCTGTAAATATTTTCAGTAGAAGAAAATAAATTGGTCTACTTATTTTGCTACTGAAAGTAATAGAAGGCTTTCATAAAATGAGCACTACGGAGCCTCAAAAACAAGTATTTCAAAATTATGCTATGGGATGAGGAAATATTTGGTTGGCTACAAATATATGGTTGTATATGGCACGTCAAACCTGATATACAAGTTAATTCATTTTACTTCACATGTAGAGGGTAGAGGCTATGGAGCACCTGAAATGGTGCACACTATATTGGATCTTAGAAGGTATATATTATATTATATTATTATATTTTATATATTATATATAATATATATAATAATAATATAATATATAATATTATAAGTATATTATATATTATATACTTATATTAAACACATATGGAAAAACCATGTATAGTTGGCATATTTGTATAAGGATTGAAATAGCAAGCTGAAAACTGTTTAATTTAAAATATTTTTATGTTCTGTGTAATGAAGCACTATTTACAGTAGTGTAAAATAATATCTAATATATTTTCTGTATACTTTCATGCCTGTGTTGTCTTCAATTTACATAGACTTCAGTTTGTATTATCTTCAGTTTCAGTTTTTATTGTTTTTTTTTTTTATTTGATGAAAGTCAGAATTTTAGTATTTGGTATTTTCTAATTTATGGTTGTTTTAAACTAGCATCATTCTTCTGAAAAGGACGACACATTTATGTTAACTCATATCAGTGAAAAATATATGTTAACACACATGTTGTTCACTTGGGGTTTTCTATATTATAATCATAATATTTTCTGTATGACTTTTTGTAATTGCTAGTTAACAATTCAGTGCATTAATACTGATTTTATATCACTCCCGAACCTTTTCATATATTTGCAATTATTAGCAAATAGCAATGTTTTGCACGGAATTGAGATAGCACAAATCATAGCTACTTTGATTAAGCACTCACTGTATTAATTTGAGCGTCTTCCAGTAATTTGCATATTTTTTGGCACGTTTATTTCGCACTGACTTCGCGTAGCGTGTCCTATTAACGTCATTTTCTCACTGGGGATAACTATAAAATTTACTCACAATTTGGTGCCTTTTGTTTGTTTATAAACTAATTCGTTTTAACACAGTGAAATTAAATAATTATTTTATTAATTACTTGGGGCAGGTAGCTGAGATTCCTGTCTGTACATGCATCACTAACACACACAACATACACGTGTAACACACATACAATCGAGCAGGTGTTCCTTGCCTGTCGGAACAGGTTAATTTCTCCCCTAATCTAACAATGAAATATTTTTACAATCTCAGACCTGTCCATTTACCCTTAACTTATAATAATTCTACAAACTTATATTTATTAAAATCAATGCCTAATACAGCATATGGCTGTATCGTTGCAATATATATATTATAACGATTCATATTAGCGTCCTAACTGAGAGTTATATGAAGTGTCTGAAGGAGGGAGTGTAGAGCAGCGTAAGCAAGAGAGAGAGCGTATAATCGCAGCCATCTCACTCTAACCACGTCATAGTGACATCAGATACGGGTACGAACATGAAATTTTACTCAATACAAATTATCAGTTCAACCTGTAATAACTTAAAAACTAATAAATATACGGAAATTCTGAAAACAGCACTGTATTCAGCAAGAGAAGCTTTATAAGTAGCCGCAATCTCAGTTAATATAATTAACAATTGACAAAGTTATACGGAAGACGTATGCCAAAAGGAATAACGAGAGAATTATGCTACGTAGGAATTAGGTGTTTTCACACACACACAGATAAAGACCTAAGCAACAATATTCTGTGGTCAGATCTTTGAAAACACGTTTGCAAATACCTGTAATCAATCGATTTGCAAACACAGGAAGTACGATTTTAACTAGAAATTCTCTGCAGTTTGAAACCTGTCACGGGGTGTTTTGTCGACCTGTTCGAGATTGTCGAAACTGGAAAAACGCATGATTTATTTGAACAACCAATCAGCATCCAGTATTTAAAACTGACGCCAACTCAAAGCGAGGGGTAGCATCACTCTTCGGTCGGATCTTCAATGCGCTAGACGTGTATAATTTACGTACAGAATTTTTTCAATCACGTAAAAGCGTAATTTAAGCATCTAATTCAAGAAGTAGTCCGCAGTGAAGACGAACTAATACCGATCTACAACTCTCGCTGCGTAAACAGCGTTAATTAATTAATTAATTAATCATCAGCCGTGAAGGACCTGTGCGACAGAAGGCTACAGCATCTGTAATTGCCAGGGCATCTTCAACAGCATTGATCAACATCAATTCTTCAGTGCAAAACCATCAAAAGGAGGACCTCTACGGATTCCTACCTTCGGTCAACGCATCAAACAGTAAGAAATAGATTCATTGATCAATGAAATAAGCACTAAATAAATAATAAAAGCAATAAACAATTTTTAAAAGACACTAAGAAAATCACACTGTATTTTAATTATAAGATTAGCTCTAACATAGAATAGGAGTGTTGAATAGAAAGTGGGGTGTAGTATTGGACGTGCAAATTATTGCAGACCTGTTCTTTAGCACTGGTTTGGGAGATAGCAATCTCTTAATTAAATCAGATAAGAACAATAGGTCGTTTGAACGTCTTAATATTGACTTTTCACACTCACTCAGTAATTATAAGTGTTAGGGTAGAATTAAGCAATACCATTAACAATTTCAAGTTTTAAAATAATTAATTAAAATGTTAATTAAAAATAATCAAGCAAATATTAAAGTGTTATTTGTAACGATTCCCCTTGAAAACCACAATCACTGAACGAATCCTGAGAAAGAGTGCCTCCATGCGCTGAGCTAAACTGAAACCGTGTCATTTGTATCTGGGATTTGTTCTGGCACCCAGGTAAAGTAACATCATGGGTAAGTAACTTTTTGTCTAACATTACAAATATTAGATAATAGTGTTAGATGACATAAGGCGTTGTAATATATTGTTACAACACAAATAAGCCACCCCAATACCAGGGATAAAAAAGATAAATCAACAATATAATAACTAGTTCATAATATAAAATGTTTAAAATAATGAAGATAAAAAGACAATGACACGACAAACGACGACATGACCTAACCCAAGTGATTGACCCAACAAAAGGGAACAAAACAAGAAGGGAAGAACCAAACCAAATGAAGAAGAAAGTGATTGACCCAACAAAAGGAAACAAAACAAGAATTGAATGACTCAATGCAACTAAATGAAATAAAACCAAAGGAGAAGGTGGAGAACCAAGATATAAATCAAATACACTGAAGGTGAAGAAGGAGAAAAAATGAAAAAGAAACAAACCTAAGATAAAGGGAAATAAATAAAAAGGAAATCAAATGATAAGACACAAACAAGTAATAAAGAATAAAAGCAGGAGAAATGGTACACTCAACGTAATATTGAAAAAGGAACCAATAACTAACCTAAGTAATAAATAAATATTATTATCAATTAAGTAGTGAAGGTAAATGATATTTGATGAAACTCAATGAAAGAATGTTAAATATAAAAGCAAACTAACCCACAAATTAGAGTTAGATGTAATGATGAAAGATAGAGACATAAAATTGTTAATATTATCAATGATATTTGTAATGAAAGAGATAGTACGGTAGTGAGAAAGTAATTATAGGGATTACCCATTTAGAAACACTTAAAACAAAAACATTTAAGAAGTGCAAAAGTGGAAGTGTAAAAACCCCAAAGTAAAGTGATAAAGAAAAAAACACTAAATAAATTATAATAAACAATAGATAATTTAAAAGTGAAGGTGATGAATAAATAAGAATAATGTATAACAAAGAATGTTACTATTGTGAAAAATAGTGAAGGATAAAAGCATAAACACTTAATAAATCAATAAGAAACACTAAAGGATTAACAGTGAAAAATATTAGTAATTAAGAAAGTTGTCAAGAATAGTATTAAGTGTAAACAATTAATTAAGATGTAATGAACACTGAAAAGCGATGATAACAGTATTAATTAAAATAGGAATCACATTGATAAGATTAAAAGTATCCAATAGTATTTAAAAGGGAGAATCTTATGAAAGAGGAAACAGATAGTGTTACCATGGAGTGAAGGTAAAGATTATTTAAAAAATAAGAAGTTAAGACAAATCAATAAACACCCCATGTTATAAGGGATAATTATTTAAGTAAGTTCAAAAAGTGTGATGTTGTTTATCACCCAAAAATAATATAAAATGAAATGAACTGTAAACAAATATTATCTAATAATTGTTAAATAATTGTTTAAGCAAATTTAAGAATAGGATATGGCTGGAAGAATTATACAGACCATAGGCCTAGATGTTGTATTTTATGTGATCAAAAATAGTAAATAATAGCCACATTGTTATTATTGGCAAATTAAACAAGTATGACTTAGAAAACGAGAAAACCAGTTAGTAAATACGTAATTAGCAATCCATGATGTATAAAATAATAGTAACATAATAATAACAGAAAAACAGCTCCAAAACACATCAACAAATAACACAACCAATTATAATAACAAAACAAAGCTCATTAAGCTAAAATGAGATGTAATTTGTACGAAATAAGTAAATACCAATAATGGCTACTTAGGCCTAGGAAATGCCTAACTGTCAAAACAAACAACTACAAATTGTAATAAATTAACAAAGAAATTAGCAAATCAAAGGCGAATAACTAACCAAGGATAATTTGTAAATCATATTAAAAGCAAAATATTAGAATAAGGATTAAAATTAAAAGAGAAATGTAATTAGCAAATATTAAAATAATTGTAAAATTATAAAACATAAAATAACCCAATCTTATGGGATATCAAAATAATCTTTGAAAGGAAATACAAATAACAGTGACAATAGTTAATACTTAGGAAGGAAGATAGAAGAATAAAAGCAATCAGAAGATATACAAGGATTTTGAAAAGAATTCAAATATGATAACAATGGTTTTTTGTCAATCTAAGCCAATCAGATTTAATTAGTAACCTTGACAACCACCGTTAGTTACGAAATTATGGTTGAATATCGTTACTCGTAAAGTGACGCTCTTGCAGAACAGAAGTCAAATTTTGAACGGCCAAATTTTTAATTTAACATGTCAAAAAAGTAAACAAAATTCCAAACGATGATCCAATAAGAAGCAGACGAACCACCAGAACATTTAACTGATGCCAAGGACCATTTTACCAGGAAATTAAATGAAAACATGACTCCATCCAACATGAAAAGGACGCAAGACATACTTAAGCCCCAAGATTAATGAAAATTGAATACGATTGCAGCCCAATCCGTTTTTGACTGACAACTATTTATACCAAGTCATCTGATTCGATAAGTATCCTTGATTTACCCAAATTCCAAAAATAAACTCACTTTGAATATTTCTAAAAGTAATTTGAACTTTCACTATAAACCGAATATTCTCTTTCAAAGATTAATTAAGGAAAACAAAACACTGAAAATTTGTTAACTTAGAGTATAACCTGTTGATCGAATACGAACTTTAGAAACACACTTAACTACACCACAGAACAGATTATAATCAAACACTATATTATTTAAGTACATAATATTATAAGGTAATGTACTTTTTATTGTAATCATAGAAAATATTTGTCTTGTAATCAAAAGAACTCCAGATTTTGAACGATACAATTGTTAACTAACAAAACGGCAGCCATGCTGGATTGATTCACTCGTTACAAAATCGATTCGTCAACCCTAGAGAAAGACGTCTCAAAACTAATGTCGGTGCAAATTTATTAATCAACAAGTATAATATTATTGTCAAACTGAAACATTGCAAATCAACCATTAAAATAACTAGTATAGAGTGGAACCATTGTTTTTATTTCATAGGGAGTGTATCATATAATTTGTGTTTATTAGTGAACTATATTTGACGGCCAGCGCTCACGGTGCGACTCCACAAACTACCTGATCCAGTCAGTAAGTCTAAACAAGGCGGGAAGTATTTGAATGCCCCGGCCGTCATCGCTGAGAACTTCTTTATAACATATTATTTAATAATTTTAATTGTTTTCCAAAAACAATTTGGCGCCACCCGGGATTCACAAACCCCTATTTAAGAACAGGTAAGGTTACTACCGCGTTGTACTGGTAATTATAGCATCGTTATGGACTTCATTAGCGCAAGGATAGATGTAACGACACCAGTGTGAGGCGAACACTCTACACTATAAATACACTTTTTTACAGAGACGACCGAGTCTAAACGTTACAAATTGGCGACCAACTGGTGCGGCTAGAAAAGAAGACTAGCGGCGATTATGAGACATTCCATGGTTACTAGATATCAAACAAAAAAAGGAACTGAAAGTACCGACCAAGAAGAGATGGAAGAGGTTGAAGAAATGATCGGGGAATTGTTCGAAGAGGATCCCCAAGAGAACCAACCGGAAAATCCAACACAACCAGAACCGGAAATAGAAGTAGTAGTAGATGTCCAACCAGTCAAACCAAACTAATCAATGGACACCAATTTCCAAGAAATGATGAGTATTATGGTGGGACAATTAAACAGAAATAAGGAGGAGGTAAAGGCAGAAGCAAAAGAACAAAGAAGGGAAGACAGGGAATTCTTAAATGAAAAACTGGATAGAAACAGTGAAGAATTGAAGAAACAAATCAAGGAGGACATAGAACTTCTAAATAATAATAATAAGATGGAAAGCAACCATGGAGCATTGAAGAGAAGCCAAGAAACTTTAGAAAAGAAGAGTGAGGAGCTGAAGAAGCAGATCAAGAAAGATCTGGAGATATTAAACAACAAGATCGAGAACAATAGTGAAACACTTCAAAGACAATTGAAGGAAGACAGTGAGAAGAATAGAGAAGAATTAAGATACATACTAATAGGGTATCGTGAAGAAATCAAGCAGACAAAAACGGGGATGAACAAGAAATGGGAAGAAACAAATTATCCAGCAGATCAACTTAATGAAACATTAGACAGTGGTTTCACACAATTGAATGAAACACTAGACAGCACTTCTGAAGGTATCGAAGAAACGTTGAATAAGAACAAGGAAACGGTAACTCAGAAAATAAAAGAGATGTAGAAGGAAATAGAGAATAAAGAAGACAAAAGTGTTTTGTTTTCTGAAAATAAAGATAACCAAAATAAAAGGAAAATCATGCACATAGAAATCAACAGTAGAGGAGTAAAGAAGAATCGAATAATTAAGAAAACAAAAGAAATAGGAAAAATATATAAAAAGAAACTACTAAAAACAAGAGAAGAAGTGGAGATGATGAAGAACGGACTAATTGATGTGTTCAATTTACCCATTACTGACCAAAGCAAATACATGAAATATAAAGATTGTAGGAGGACCTTAAAAGCAATTATAGAGGGAATTCACAACAAACCAACGGATGAAAACTTCAGCAAATCAATAAGAAAATGGGAATTACCCAAAATTGAAAGGACTCTCAACAAAGTAATGTGTCACAAATTAAGGAGTCTCTAAAACACTGGAGCACACGAGAATTGGAAATGCAAAATAAAAATCAATTATAACATTAACGAAGGAGGCACAATTAACAACCTCTTTGATTAATCAAAATATAGTGAATGACGTAGGCATGGAGACAAATGAACATATGATATTAGAAGAATTGTTGTACAAGATAGAAGATACCTATTTCACAAGAACGAAAATAGTTCTACACACCGAGGTTATCCGAACCACAAGTGCAGAGGAAATCATGAACCATGGGTAAACTAAGTGAAGATGAACACAGAGAAAAGGGACTGATTTTCAGAGTTATGACCAAGCAAACCAATGGAAAGGAAGGAGCATTAAATTAATTAAACAAACTAATAATAACCAAAACAAGAAACATAAATGATATTTAAAGAAAAAACCTAAGAATAATTGACAAGAAATGACTAAACGACTAAGACGAATTAAATGAGAACTATTAAACCATAATAAATAAATTTACTAATTGTCCAGAATAAATGTAGAAAACCAAATATTTGAAGGAGAAAAGGAGAAGACCGCCAAAGTGACATATTAAAGGATAGGAAGGACCTGGAAGATATAATAAGCGAAGTAGTGGTACAGCAGAAGTTAGATACAAAATTATTAAACATAAGAAGAAGACTATTAGAAGATGAAGAAATAATAAATTACTATTATTGCATCCACAAAGATATACTGTTTATTAAAACCAAAAAGGATCAAAGAACGTGAAGACTTGTAATTCCAAATTCATTAGAAAACAAAATAATTAAAGATTACCATGTCCGATACGGACATATGGGAACATTGAAAATGATAAAAGCATTGGAGGAGGAAATATTTATTAAAAATATAACTAGAAAAGTAAATCAGAACATTAACACCTGCACCATATGTCAGATGGTGAAAACAAATAATGAGAGAAAAGAGGGAACAATGATACCCATCACTTCAAACACCAAGCTAGAAAAAGTGTTCTCGACATATGTGGACCATTCCCACGTAGCGGAGGGAGACATAAATACAAGTTTATAGTAATAATAATGGACCACTACACCAAGTACACAAAATTATACGCAATAAACCGAGCAACTACGAAGAAAATATTAGACATAATAAAAAATAAATACATCACAGAAATTGGAAAACCATACATGATTATAACAGACCACGGGACACATTTCAAAGAAAGAAGTGGAGAGATGAATTATTAAAGGTAAACATAAAAACCTATAAAACATCCAAATACCACCCTAGCAGTAACCCCGCAGAAAGAGTGTTAAGAGAGGTGGGGCGTATTCTAAGAACATACTGCTATGATAACCAAAAGGAATGGCAGAAATATTTAGCTTCAACCGAAGTATTTTTAAATATAAGTTACCACCATTTTATTGAGAACACCCCATAACTAATGATGTTTGGAAGAAAGCCGCATATAGAGATACAAGAGTTAATAGATTTCCCAGTCAACCCAGAAGACCCGTACGATGAAAACAAATGTTATATCTGAATCATGGAGAAAATCGAAAAGCAAAAAGCAAAGTATTCACAAAACAAACCTAAGATAATAAAATATAACAAAGGAGAAAGAGTATTAATAAAAAACCGTGAACTACCCAGTACACTTGAAGGGATAGCCAAAAAACTGTTATTATTATACATAGGACCTTATGTCATCACCAAAGACAATGGTAACAATACTTATGAAATAAGTAACATAACCACCAAAAAGATAAAAGGAGTTTACAATCAAGCTTCTATAAAAAATTTGACGAGGAAAAATAAACCAAAATAAGTAAATAAACAAATACCAAAATTCAAAAATTATGTGAGCACAACTTACAACAATATTTCGATGATTTTGAGGCCTAATATAAAATATTAAAAGAAGGAATAAGTTACAAAAATTCCTACAAAGTAAGATCAACTTACAATAAAATAAAGTTGACATATGAAGTATAATATAAAAAATTATAAGAAAGGAATAAGTTACAAAAATTCCTATAAAGTAAGAAAAACAAACTTACAAAAATTATTTAGAATAATATTTCAAACAAAATGAATTAAACAAAAATAAAATCAAGCACGAACTGCTAAGATAAATACCTGAAATTATAATGAATTCAATGTATTCAGAGAAAAAAAAAAAAAAAAAAAACTGAACTGGTACGAGGAAGAAAAAGAAGTTATGTATAAAACAAATATACAGAAAATGGCTGAAGCAGAATATTGGTAAACAACCAAGAAAAAGGAAAAAGATGTCTGAGATAATTAAAATGATCACAAAAAGAAAAGAAAAAACAAACTAATGAAAAGTTAGAAATGATGAAATTAACAACTAAATAAATAAAAAACAATCAACTGTATGAGTAGATGACAGTATATAGCAAAGGTACAGCGGAAGGAAGAATGAGTAAAAGGCCAAAGTGATCTAAAAACAAACCACAAAGTGGACAATCTCAAAATATATTATTATTATTATTATAAAATCTTGTTGATTCATCCTCTTCGTTCACTTTTACTAATATTATTATATATAAAAAACTTTCACAAATGAACTTGCTTTGTGAAAGTGAGAACAAAAGTAAGTTCATTTGTGAAAGTTTTTTATATATAATATTATTATTAATTGAAGTCACAAGTTGACAAAAAAGGTATTTAAGATTGACTGAGAATAAGTCCAGCAATCAAAATAAACTGAGCAGAGATGATGTTCCTCTGGTCTCAGAAAAAATGAGTAGTGATGGAAGAAACCAGCTACAAAAAAGTTAGGAAAAAATTATATAAAAGGGAGAACACACTAATGGAAATAAATAAAAAAAGATCCAAATAAAATGGAATAATCAAGTAAGAAGAGAATCCAGAAAGGAGAAATAAACAAGAAAGAAAAGGAAAAATAATATATAACTGATAATTTCATAAAAAACTATGCTAGTGTTTTACCAAAATGATCAATTTTGAAGGAGAGGCATTATGTTACAACACAAATAAGCCACCCCAATACCAGGGATGAAAAAGATGAATCAACAATATAATAAGTAGTTCATAATATAAAATGTTTAAAATAATGAAGATGAAAAGACAATGACACGACAAACGACGACATGAACTAATCCAAGTGATTGACCCAACAAAAGGAAACAAAACAAGAAGGGAAGAACCAAACCAAATGAAGGAGAAAGTGATTGACCCAACAAAAGGAAACAAAACAAGAATTGAATAACTCAATGCAACTAAATAAAATAAAACCAAAGGAGAAGGTGGAGAACCAAGATATAAATCAAATACACTGAAGGTGAAGAAGGAGAAAAAATGAAAAAGAAACAAACCTAAGATAAAGGGAAATAAATAAAAAGGAAATCAAATGATAAGACACAAACAAGTAATAAAGAATAAAAGCAGGAGAAATGGTACACTCAATGTAATATTGAAAAAGGAACCAATAACTAACCTAAGTAATAAATGAATATTATTATCAATTAAGTAGTGAAGGTAAATGATATTTGATGAAACTCAATGAAAGAATGTTAAATATAAAAGCAAACTAAACCACAAATTAGAGTTAGATGTAATGATGAAAGATAGAGACATAAAATTGTTAATATTATCAATGATATTTGTAATGAAAGAGATAGTACGGTAGTGAGAAAGTAATTATAGGGATTACCCATTTAGAAACACTTAAAACAAAAACATTTAAGAAGTGCAAAAGTGGAAGTGTAAAAACCCCAAAGTAAAGTGACAAAAAAAAAAACACTAAATAAATTATAATAAACAATAGATAATTTAAAAGTGAAGGTGATGAATAAATAAGAATAATGTATAACAAAGAATGTTACTATTGTGAAAAATAGTGAAGGATAAAAGCATAAACACTTAATAAATCAATAAGAAACACTAAAGGATTAACAGTGAAAAATATTAGTAATTAAGAAAGTTGTCAAGAATAGTATTAAGTGTAAACAATTAATTAAGATGTAATGAACACTGAAAAGCGATGATAACAGTATTAATTAAAATAGGAATCACATTGATAAGATTAAAAGTATCCAATAGTATTTAAAAGGGAGAATCCCATGAAAGAGGAAACAGATAGTGTTACCATGGAGTGAAGGTAAAGATTATTTAAAAAATAAGAAGTTAAGACAAATCAATAAACACCCCATGTTATAAGGGATAATTATTTAAGTAAGTTCAAAAAGCGTGATGTTGTTTATCACCCAAAAATAATATAAAATTGAATGAACTGTAAACAAATATTATCTAATAATTGTTAAATATTTGTTTAAGCAAATTTAAGAATAGGATATGGCTGGAAGAATTATACAGACCATAGGCCTAGATGTTGTATTTTATGTGATCAAAAATAGTAAATAATAGCCACATTGTTATTAATGGCAAATTAAACAAGTATGACTTAGAAAACGAGAAAACCAGTTAGTAAATACGTAATTAGCAATCCATGATGTATAAAATAATAGTAACATAATAATAACACAAAAACAGCTCCAAAACACATCAACAAATAACACAACCAATTATAATAACAAAACAAAGCTCATTAAGCTAAAATGAGATGTAATTTGTACGAAATAAGTAAATACCAATAATGGCTACTTAGGCCTAGGAAATGCCTAACTTGTCAAAACAAACAACTACAAATTGTAATAAATTAACAAAGAAATTAGGAAATCCAAGGCGAATAACTAACCAAGGATAATTTGTAAATCATATTAAAAGCAAAATATTAGAATAAGGATTAAAATTAAAAGAGAAATGTAATTAGCAAATATTAAAATAATTGTAAAATTATAAAATATAAAATAACCCAATCTTATGGGATATCAAAATAATCTTTGAAAGGAAATACAAATAACAGTGATAATAGTTAATACTTAGGAAGGAAGATAGAAGAATAAAAGCAATCAGAAGATATACAAGGATTTTGAAAAGAATTTAAATATGATAACAATGGGTTTTTGTCAATCTAAGCCAATCAGATTTAATTAGTAACCTTGACAACCACCGTTAGTTACGAAATTACGGTTGAATATCGTTACTCGTAAAGTGATGCTCTTGCAGAACAGAAGTCAAATTTTGAACGGCCAAATTTTTAATTTAACATGTCAAAAAAGTAAACAAACTTCCAAACGATGATCCAATAAGAAGCAGACGAACCACCAGAACATTTAACTGATGCCAAGGACCATTTTACCAGGAAATTAAATGAAAACATGACTCCATCCAACATGAAAAGGACGCAAGACATACTTAAGCCCCAAGATTAATGAAAATTGAATACGATTGCAGCCCAATCCAATTTTGACTGACAACTGTTTATACCAAGTCATCTGATTCGATAAGTATCCTTGATCTACCCAAATTCCAAAAATAAACTCACTTTGAATATTTCTAAAAGTAATTTGAACTTTCACTACAAACCGAATATTCTCTTTCAAAGATTAATTAAGGAAAACAAAACACTGAAAATTTGTTAACTTAGAGTATAACCTGTTGATCGAATACGAACTTTAGAAACACACTTAACTACACCACAGAACAGATTATAACCAAACACTATATTATTTAAGTACATAATATTATAAGGTAATGTACTTTTTATTGTAATCATAGAAAATATTTGTCTTGTAATCAAAAGAACTCCAGATTTTGAACGATACAATTGTTAACTAACAAAACGGCAGCCATGCTGGATTGATTCACTCGTTACAAAATCGATTCGTCAACCCTAGAGAAAGACGTCTCAAAACTAATGTCGGTGCAAATTTATTAATCAACAAGTATAATATTATTGTCAAACTGAAACATTGCAAATCAACCATTAAAATAACTAGTATAGAGTGGAACCATTGTTTTTATTTCATAGGGAGTGTATCATATAATTTGTGTTTATTAGTGAACTATATTTGACGGCCAGCGCTCACGGTGCGACTCCACAAACTACCTGATCCAGTCAGTAAGTCTAAACAAGGCGGGAAGTATTTGAATGCCCCGGCCGTCATCGCTGAGAACTTCTTTATAACATATTATTTAATAATTTTAATTGTTTTCCAAAAACAATTTGGCGCCACCCGGGATTCACAAACCCCTATTTAAGAACAGGTAAGGTTACTACCGCGTTGTACTGGTAATTATAGAATCGTTACGGACTTCATTAGCGCAAGGATAGATGTAACGACACCAGTGTGAGGCGAACACTCTACACTATAAATACACTTTTTTACAGAGACGACCGAGTCTAAACGTTACAAATTGGCGACCAACTGGTGAGGCTAGAAAAGAAGACTAGCGGCGATTATGAGACATTCCATGGTTACTAGATATCAAACAAAGAAAGGAACTGAAAGTACCGACCAAAAAGAGATGGAAGAGGTTGAAGAAATGATCGGGGAAATGTTCGAAGAGGATCCCCAAGAGAACCAACCGGAAAATCCAACACAATCAGAACCGGAAATAGAAGTAGTAGTTGATGTCCAACCAGTCAAACCAACCCAATCAATGGACACCAATTTCCAAGAAATGATGAGGATTATGGTGGGACAATTAAACAGAAATAAGGAGGAGATAAAGGAAGAAGCAAAAGAACAAAGAAGGGAAGACAGGGAATTCTTAAATGAAAAACTGGATAGAAACAGTGAAGAATTGAAGAAACAAATCAAGGAGGACATAGAACTTCTAAATAATAATAATAAGATGGAAAGCAACCATGGAGCATTGAAGAGAAGCCAAGAAACTTTAGAAAAGAAGAGTGAGGAGCTGAAGAAGCAGATCAAGAAAGATCTGGAGATAATAAACAACAAGATCGAGAACAATAGTGAAACACTTCAAAGACAATTGAAGGAAGACAGTGAGAAGAATAGAGAAGAATTAAGATACATACTAATAGGGTATCGTGAAGAAATCAAGCAGACAAAAACGGGGATGAACAAGAAATGGGAAGAAACAAATTATCCAGCAGATCAACTTAATGAAACATTAGATAGTGGTTTCACACAATTGAATGAAACACTAGACAGCACTTCTGAAGGTATCGAAGAAACGTTGAATAAGAACAAGGAAACGGTAACTCAGAAAATAAAAGAGATGGAGAAGGAAATAGAGAATAAAGAAGACAAAAGTGTATTGTATCTGAAAATATAGATAACCAAAATAAAAGGAAAATCAAGCACATAGAAATCAACAGTAGAGGAGTAAAGAAGAATCGAATAATTAAGAAAATTAAGAAAACCAAAGAAATAGGAAAAATATATAAAAAGAAACTACTAAAAATAAGAGAAGAAGTGGAGATGATGAAGAACGGACTAATTGATGTGTTCAATTTACCCATTACTGACCAAAGCAAATACATGAAATATAAAGACTGTAGGAGGACCTTAAAAGCAATTATAGAGGGAATTCACAACAAACCAACGGATGAAAACTTCAGCAAATCAATAAGAAAATGGGAAATACCCAAAATTGAAAGGGATCTCAACAAAGTAATGTGTCACAAATTAAGGAGGTTTCTAAAACACTGGAGCACACCAGAATTGGAAATGCAAAATAAAAAATCAATGATAACATTAACGAAGGAGGTGCAATTAACAACCTCTTTGATTAATCAAAATATAGTGAATGACGTAGGCATGGAGACAAATGAACATATGATATTAGAAGAATTGTGGTACAAGATAGAAGATACCTATTTCACAAGAACGAAAATAGTTCTACACACCGAGGTTATCCGAACCACAAGTGCAGAGGAAATCATGAACCATGGGTAAACTAAGTGAAGATGAACACAGAGAAAAGGGACTGATTTTCAGAGTTATGACCAAGCAAACCAATGGAAAGGAAGGAGCATTAAATTAATTAAACAAACTAATAATAACCAAAACAAGAAACATAAATGATATTTAAAGAAAAAACCTAAGAATAATTGACAAGAAATGACTAAACGACTAAGACGAATTAAATGAGAACTATTAAACCATAATAAATAAATTTACTAATTGTCCAGAATAAATGTAGAAAACCAAATATTTGAAGGAGAAAAGGAGAAGATTGCCAAAGTGTATTACATATTAAAGGATAGGAAGGACCTGGAAGATATAATAAGCGAAATAGTGGTACAGCAGAAGTTAGATACAAAATTATTAAACATAAGAAGAAGACTATTAGAAGATGAAGAAATAATAAATAACTATTATTGCATCCACAAAGATATACTGTTTATTAAAACCAAAAAGGATCAAAGAACGTGGAGACTTGTAGTTCCAAATTCATTAGAAAACAAAATAATTAAAGATTACCATGTCCGATACGGACATATGGGAACATTGAAAATGGTAAAAGCATTGGAGGAGGAAATATTTATTAAAAATATAACTAGAAAAGTAAATCAGAACATTAAAACCTGCACCATATGTCAGATGGTCAAAACAAATAATGAGAGAAAAGAGGGAACAATGATACCCATCACTTCAAACACCAAGCTAGAAAAAGTGTTCTCGACATATGTGGACCATTCCCACGTAGCGGAGGGAGACATAAATACAAGTTTATAGTAATAATAATGGACCACTACACCAAGTACACAAAATTATACGCAATAAACCGAGCAACTACGAAGAAAATATTAGACATAATAAAAAATAAATACATCACAGAAATTGGAAAACCATCCATGATTATAACAGACCACGGGACACAATTCAAAGGAAAGAAGTGGAGAGATGAATTATTAAAGGTAAACATAAAAACCTATAAAACATCCAAATACCACCCTAGCAGTAACCCCGCAGAAAGAGTGTTAAGAGAGGTGGGGCGTATTCTAAGAACATACTGCTATGATAACCAAAAGGAATGGCAGAAATATTTAGCTTCAACCGAAGTATTTTTAAATATAAGTTACCACCATTTTATTGAGAACACCCCATATCTAATGATGTTTGGAAGAAAGCCGCATAGAGAGATACAAGAGTTAATAGATTTCCCAGTCAACCCAGAAGACCCGCACGATGAAAACAAATGTTATAGCTGAATCATGGAGAAAATCGAAAAGCAAAAAGCAAAGTATTCGCAAAACCAACCTAAGATAATAAAATATAACAAAGGAGAAAGAGTATTAATAAAAAACCGTGAACTACCCAGTACACTTGAAGGGATAGCCAAAAAACTGTTATTATTATACATAGGACCTTATGTCATCACCAAAGACAATGGTAACAATACTTATGAAATAAGTAACATAACCACCAAAAAGATAAAAGGAGTTTACAATCAAGCTTCTATAAAAAAATTTTACGAGGAAAAATAAACCAAAATAAGTAAATAAACAAATACCAAAATTCAAAAATTATGTGAGCACAACTTATAACAATATTTCGATGATTTATGAGGCCTAATATAAAATATTAAAAGAAGGAATAAGTTACAAAAATTCCTACAAAGTAAGATCAACTTACAATAAAATAAAGTTGACATATGAAGTATAATATAAAAAATTATAAGAAAGGAATAAGTTACAAAAATTCCTATAAAGTAAGAAAAACAAACTTACAAAAATTATTTAGAATAATATTTCAAACAAAATGAATTAAACAAAAATAAAATCAAGCACGAACTGCTAAGATAAATACCTGAAATTATAATGAATTCAATGTATTCAAAGAAAAAAAAAAAAAAAAAAAAAACTGAACTGGTACGAGGAAGAAAAAGAAGTTATGTATAAAACAAATATACAGAAAATGGCTGAAGCAGAATATTGGTAAACAACCAAGAAAAAGGAAAAAGATGTCTGAGATAATTAAAATGATCACAAAAAGAAAAGAAAAAACAAACTAACGAAAAGTTAGAAATGATGAAATTAACAACTAAATAAATAAAAAACAATCAACTGTATGAGTAGATGACAGTATATAGCAAAGGTACAGCGGAAGGAAGAATGAGTAAAAGGCCAAAGTGATCTAAAAACAAACCACAAAGTGGACAATCTCAAAATATATTATTATTATTATAAAATCTTGTTGATTCATCCTCTTCGTTCACTTTTACTAATATTATTATATATAAAAAACTTTCACAAATGAACTTGCTTTGTGAAAGTGAGAACAAAAGTAAGTTCATTTGTGAAAGTTTTTTATATATAATAATATTATTATTAATTGAAGTCACAAGTTGACAAAAAAGGTATTTAAGATTGACTGAGAATAAGTCCAGCAATCAAAATAAACTGAGCAGAGATGATGTTCCTCTGGTCTCAGAAAAAATGAGTAGTGATGGAAGAAACCAGCTACTAAAAAGTTAGGAAAAAATTATATAAAAGGGAGAACACACTAATGGAAATAAATAAAAAAAGATCCAAATAAAATGGAATAATCAAGTAAGAAGAGAATCCAGAAAGGAGAAATAAACAAGAAAGAAAAGGAAAAATAATATATAACTGATAATTTCATAAAAAACTATGCTAGTGTTTTACCAAAATGATCAATTTTGAAGGAGAGGCATTATGTTACAACACAAATAAGCCACCCCAATACCAGGGATGAAAAAGATGAATCAACAATATAATAAGTAGTTCATAATATAAAATGTTTAAAATAATGAAGATGAAAAGACAATGACACGACAAACGACGACATGAACTAACCCAAGTGATTGACCCAACAAAAGGAAACAAAACAAGAAGGGAAGAACCAAACCAAATGAAGAAGATAGTGATTGACCCAACAAAAGGAAACAAAACAAGAATTGAATAACTCAATGCAACTAAATAAAATAAAACCAAAGGAGAAGGTGGAGAACCAAGATATAAATCAAATACACTGAAGGTGAAGAAGGAGAAAAAATGAAAAAGAAACAAACCTAAGATAAAGGGAAATAAATAAAAAGGAAATCAAATGATAAGACACAAACAAGTAATAAAGAATAAAAGCAGGAGAAACGGTACACTCAATGTAATATTGAAAAAGGAACCAATAACTAACCTAAGTAATAAATAAATATTATTATCAATTAAGTAGTGAAGGTAAATGATATTTGATGAAACTCAATGAAAGAATGTTAAATATAAAAGCAAACTAACCCACAAATTAGAGTTAGATGTAATGATGAAAGATAGAGACATAAAATTGTTAATATTATCAATGATATTTGTAATGAAAGAGATAGTACGGTAGTGAGAAAGTAATTATAGGGATTACCCATTTAGAAACACTTAAAACAAAAACATTTAAGAAGTGCAAAAGTGGAAGTGTAAAAACCCCAAAGTAAAGTGACAAAGAAAAAACACTAAATAAATTATAATAAACAATAGATAATTTAAAAGTGAAGGTGATGAATAAATAAGAATAATGTATAACAAAGAATGTTACTATTGTGAAAAATAGTGAAGGATAAAAGCATAAACACTTAATAAATCAATAAGAAACACTAAAGGATTAACAGTGAAAAATATTAGTAATTAAGAAAGTTGTCAAGAATAGTATTAAGTGTAAACAATTAATTAAGATGTAATGAACACTGAAAAGCGATGATAACAGTATTAATTAAAATAGGAATCACATTGATAAGATTAAAAGTATCCAATAGTATTTAAAAGGGAGAATCCCATGAAAGAGGAAACAGATAGTGTTACCATGGAGTGAAGGTAAAGATTATTTAAAAAATAAGAAGTTAAGACAAATCAATAAACACCCCATGTTATAAGGGATAATTATTTAAGTAAGTTCAAAAAGTGTGATGTTGTTTATCACCCAAAAATAATATAAAATGAAATGAACTGTAAACAAATATTATCTAATAATTGTTAAATAATTGTTTAAGCAAATTTAAGAATAGGATATGGCTGGAAGAATTATACAGACCATAGGCCTAGATGTTGTATTTTATGTGATCAAAAATAGTAAATAATAGCCACATTGTTATTATTGGCAAATTAAACAAGTATGACTTAGAAAACGAGAAAACCAGTTAGTAAATACGTAATTAGCAATCCATGATGTATAAAATAATAGTAACATAATAATAACACAAAAACAGCTCCAAAACACATCAACAAATAACACAACCAATTATAATAACAAAACAAAGCTCATTAAGCTAAAATGAGATGTAATTTGTACGAAATAAGTAAATACCAATAATGGCTACTTAGGCCTAGGAAATGCCTAACTGTCAAAACAAACAACTACAAATTGTAATAAATTAACAAAGAAATTAGGAAATCCAAGGCGAATAACTAACCAAGGATAATTTGTAAATCATATTAAAAGCAAAATATTAGAATAAGGATTAAAATTAAAAGAGAAATGTAATTAGCAAATATTAAAATAATTGTAAAATTATAAAACATAAAATAACCCAATCTTATGGGATATCAAAATAATCTTTGAAAGGAAATACAAATAACAGTGATAATAGTTAATACTTAGGAAGGAAGATAGAAGAATAAAAGCAATCAGAAGATATACAAGGATTTTGAAAAGAATTTAAATATGATAACAATGGTTTTTTGTCAATCTAAGCCAATCAGATTTAATTAGTAACCTTGACAACCACCGTTAGTTACGAAATTACGGTTGAATATCGTTACTCGTAAAGTGACGCTCTTGCAGAACAGAAGTCAAATTTTGAACGACCAAATTTTTAATTTAACATGTCAAAAAAGTAAACAAAATTCCAAACGATGATCCAATAAGAAGCAGACGAACCACCAGAACATTTAACTGATGCCAAGGACCATTTTACCAGGAAATTAAATGAAAACATGACTCCATCCAACATGAAAAGGACGCAAGACATACTTAAGCCCCAAGATTAATGAAAATTGAATACGATTGCAGCCCAATCCAATTTTGACTGACAACTATTTATACCAAGTCATCTGATTTGATAAGTATCCTTGATTTACCCAAATTCCAAAAATAAACTCACTTTGAATATTTCTAAAAGTAATTTGAACTTTCACTATAAACCGAATATTCTCTTTCAAAGATTAATTAAGGAAAACAAAACACTGAAAATTTGTTAACTTAGAGTATAACCTGTTGATCGAATACGAACTTTAGAAACACACTTAACTACACCACAGAACAGATTATAACCAAACACTATATTATTTAAGTACATAATATTATAAGGTAATGTACTTTTTATTGTAATCATAGAAAATATTTGTCTTGTAATCAAAAGAACTCCAGATTTTGAACGATACAATTGTTAACTAACAAAACGGCAGCCATGCTGGATTGATTCACTCGTTACAAAATCGATTCGTCAACCCTAGAGAAAGACGTCTCAAAACTAATGTCGGTGCAAATTTATTAATCAACAAGTATAATATTATTGTCAAACTGAAACATTGCAAATCAACCATTAAAATAACTAGTATAGAGTGGAACCATTGTTTTTATTTCATAGGGAGTGTATCATATAATTTGTGTTTATTAGTGAACTATATTTGACGGCCAGCGCTCACGGTGCGACTCGACAAACTACCTGATCCAGTCAGTAAGTCTAAACAAGGCGGGAAGTATTTGAATGCCCCGGCCGTCATCGCTGAGAACTTCTTTATAACATATTATTTAATAATTTTAATTGTTTTCCAAAAACAATTTGGCGCCACCCGGGATTCACAAACCCCTATTTAAGAACAGGTAAGGTTACTACCGCGTTGTACTGGTAATTATAGCATCGTTACGGACTTCATTAGCGCAAGGATAGATGTAACGACACCAGTGTGAGGCGAACACTCTACACTATAAATACACTTTTTTACAGAGACGACCGAGTCTAAACGTTACAAATTGGCGACCAACTGGTGAGGCTAGAAAAGAAGACTAGCGGCGATTATGAGACATTCCATGGTTACTAGATATCAAACAAAGAAAGGAACTGAAAGTACCGACCAAGAAGAGATGGAAGAGGTTGAAGAAATGATCGGGGAAATGTTCGAAGAGGATCCCCAAGAGAACCAACCGGAAAATCCAACACAACCAGAACCGGAAATAGAAGTAGTAGTTGATGTCCAACCAGTCAAACCAACCCAATCAATGGACACCAATTTCCAAGAAATGATGAGGATTATGGTGGGACAATTAAACAGAAATAAGGAGGAGATAAAGGAAGAAGCAAAAGAACAAAGAAGGGAAGACAGGGAATTCTTAAATGAAAAACTGGATAGAAACAGTGAAGAATTGAAGAAACAAATCAAGGAGGACATAGAACTTCTAAATAATAATAATAAGATGGAAAGCAACCATGGAGCATTGAAGAGAAGCCAAGAAACTTTAGAAAAGAAGAGTGAGGAGCTGAAGAAGCAGATCAAGAAAGATCTGGAGATAATAAACAACAAGATCGAGAACAATAGTGAAACACTTCAAAGACAATTGAAGGAAGACAGTGAGAAGAATAGAGAAGAATTAAGATACATACTAATAGGGTATCGTGAAGAAATCAAGCAGACAAAAACGGGGATGAACAAGAAATGGGAAGAAACAAATTATCCAGCAGATCAACTTAATGAAACATTAGATAGTGGTTTCACACAATTGAATGAAACACTAGACAGCACTTCTGAAGGTATCGAAGAAACGTTGAATAAGAACAAGGAAACGGTAACTCAGAAAATAAAAGAGATGGAGAAGGAAATAGAGAATAAAGAAGACAAAAGTGTATTGTATCTGAAAATATAGATAACCAAAATAAAAGGAAAATCAAGCACATAGAAATCAACAGTAGAGGAGTAAAGAAGAATCGAATAATTAAGAAAATTAAGAAAACCAAAGAAATAGGAAAAATATATAAAAAGAAACTACTAAAAATAAGAGAAGAAGTGGAGATGATGAAGAACGGACTAATTGATGTGTTCAATTTACCCATTACTGACCAAAGCAAATACATGAAATATAAAGACTGTAGGAGGACCTTAAAAGCAATTATAGAGGGAATTCACAACAAACCAACGGATGAAAACTTCAGCAAATCAATAAGAAAATGGGAAATACCCAAAATTGAAAGGGATCTCAACAAAGTAATGTGTCACAAATTAAGGAGGTTTCTAAAACACTGGAGCACACCAGAATTGGAAATGCAAAATAAAAAATCAATGATAACATTAACGAAGGAGGTGCAATTAACAACCTCTTTGATTAATCAAAATATAGTGAATGACGTAGGCATGGAGACAAATGAACATATGATATTAGAAGAATTGTGGTACAAGATAGAAGATACCTATTTCACAAGAACGAAAATAGTTCTACACACCGAGGTTATCCGAACCACAAGTGCAGAGGAAATCATGAACCATGGGTAAACTAAGTGAAGATGAACACAGAGAAAAGGGACTGATTTTCAGAGTTATGACCAAGCAAACCAATGGAAAGGAAGGAGCATTAAATTAATTAAACAAACTAATAATAACCAAAACAAGAAACATAAATGATATTTAAAGAAAAAACCTAAGAATAATTGACAAGAAATGACTAAACGACTAAGACGAATTAAATGAGAACTATTAAACCATAATAAATAAATTTACTAATTGTCCAGAATAAATGTAGAAAACCAAATATTTGAAGGAGAAAAGGAGAAGATTGCCAAAGTGTATTACATATTAAAGGATAGGAAGGACCTGGAAGATATAATAAGCGAAATAGTGGTACAGCAGAAGTTAGATACAAAATTATTAAACATAAGAAGAAGACTATTAGAAGATGAAGAAATAATAAATAACTATTATTGCATCCACAAAGATATACTGTTTATTAAAACCAAAAAGGATCAAAGAACGTGGAGACTTGTAGTTCCAAATTCATTAGAAAACAAAATAATTAAAGATTACCATGTCCGATACGGACATATGGGAACATTGAAAATGGTAAAAGCATTGGAGGAGGAAATATTTATTAAAAATATAACTAGAAAAGTAAATCAGAACATTAAAACCTGCACCATATGTCAGATGGTCAAAACAAATAATGAGAGAAAAGAGGGAACAATGATACCCATCACTTCAAACACCAAGCTAGAAAAAGTGTTCTCGACATATGTGGACCATTCCCACGTAGCGGAGGGAGACATAAATACAAGTTTATAGTAATAATAATGGACCACTACACCAAGTACACAAAATTATACGCAATAAACCGAGCAACTACGAAGAAAATATTAGACATAATAAAAAATAAATACATCACAGAAATTGGAAAACCATCCATGATTATAACAGACCACGGGACACAATTCAAAGGAAAGAAGTGGAGAGATGAATTATTAAAGGTAAACATAAAAACCTATAAAACATCCAAATACCACCCTAGCAGTAACCCCGCAGAAAGAGTGTTAAGAGAGGTGGGGCGTATTCTAAGAACATACTGCTATGATAACCAAAAGGAATGGCAGAAATATTTAGCTTCAACCGAAGTATTTTTAAATATAAGTTACCACCATTTTATTGAGAACACCCCATATCTAATGATGTTTGGAAGAAAGCCGCATAGAGAGATACAAGAGTTAATAGATTTCCCAGTCAACCCAGAAGACCCGCACGATGAAAACAAATGTTATAGCTGAATCATGGAGAAAATCGAAAAGCAAAAAGCAAAGTATTCACAAAACCAACCTAAGATAATAAAATATAACAAAGGAGAAAGAGTATTAATAAAAAACCGTGAACTACCCAGTACACTTGAAGGGATAGCCAAAAAACTGTTATTATTATACATAGGACCTTATGTCATCACCAAAGACAATGGTAACAATACTTATGAAATAAGTAACATAACCACCAAAAAGATAAAAGGAGTTTACAATCAAGCTTCTATAAAAAAGTTTTACGAGGAAAAATAAACCAAAATAAGTAAATAAACAAATACCAAAATTCAAAAATTATGTGAGCACAACTTATAACAATATTTCGATGATTTATGAGGCCTAATATAAAATATTAAAAGAAGGAATAAGTTACAAAAATTCCTACAAAGTAAGATCAACTTACAATAAAATAAAGTTGACATATGAAGTATAATATAAAAAATTATAAGAAAGGAATAAGTTACAAAAATTCCTATAAAGTAAGAAAAACAAACTTACAAAAATTATTTAGAATAATATTTCAAACAAAATGAATTAAACAAAAATAAAATCAAGCACGAACTGCTAAGATAAATACCTGAAATTATAATGAATTCAATGTATTCAAAGAAAAAAAAAAAAAAAAACTGAACTGGTACGAGGAAGAAAAAGAAGTTATGTATAAAACAAATATACAGAAAATGGCTGAAGCAGAATATTGGTAAACAACCAAGAAAAAGGAAAAAGATGTCTAAGATAATTAAAATGATCACAAAAAGAAAAGAAAAAACAAACTAATGAAAAGTTAGAAATGATGAAATTAACAACTAAATAAATAAAAAACAATCAACTGTATGAGTAGATGACAGTATATAGCAAAGGTACAGCGGAAGGAAGAATGAGTAAAAGGCCAAAGTGATCTAAAAACAAACCACAAAGTGGACAATCTCAAAATATATTATTATTATTATAAATATCTTGTTGATTCATCCTCTTCGTTCACTTTTACTAATATTATTATATATAAAAAACTTTCACAAATGAACTTGCTTTGTGAAAGTGAGAACAAAAGTAAGTTCATTTGTGAAAGTTTTTTATATATAATAATATTATTATTAATTGAAGTCACAAGTTGACAAAAAAGGTATTTAAGATTGACTGAGAATAAGTCCAGCAATCAAAATAAACTGAGCAGAGATGATGTTCCTCTGGTCTTAGAAAAAATGAGTAGTGATGGAAGAAACCAGCTACTAAAAAGTTAGGAAAAAATTATATAAAAGGGAGAACACACTAATGGAAATAAATAAAAAAAGATCCAAATAAAATGGAATAATCAAGTAAGAAGAGAATCCAGAAAGGAGAAATAAAACAGAAAGAAAAGGAAAAATAATATATAACTGATAATTTCATAAAAAACTATGCTAGTGTTTTACCAAAATGATCAATTTTGAAGGAGAGGCATTATGTTACAACACAAATAAGCCACCCCAATACCAGGGATGAAAAAGATGAATCAACAATATAATAAGTAGTTCATAATATAAAATGTTTAAAATAATGAAGATAAAAAGACAATGACACGACAAACGACGACATGGACTAACCCAAGTGATTGACCCAACAAAAGGAAACAAAACAAGAAGGGAAGAACCAAACCAAATGAAGAAGAAAGTGATTGACCCAACAAAAGGAAACAAAACAAGAATTGAATGACTCAATGCAACTAAATAAAATAAAACCAAAGGAGAAGGTGGAGAACCAAGATATAAATCAAATACACTGAAGGTGAAGAAGGAGAAAAAATGAAAAAGAAACAAACCTAAGATAAAGGGAAATAAATAAAAAGGAAATCAAATGATAAGACACAAACAAGTAAAAAAGAATAAAAGCAGGAGAAACGGTACACTCAATGTAATATTGAAAAAGGAACCAATAACTAACCTAAGTAATAAATAAATATTATTATCAATTAAGTAGTGAAGGTAAATGATATTTGATGAAACTCAATGAAAGAATGTTAAATATAAAAGCAAACTAACCCACAAATTAGAGTTAGATGTAATGATGAAAGATAGAGACATAAAATTGTTAATATTATCAATGATATTTGTAATGAAAGAGATAGTACGGTAGTGAGAAAGTAATTATAGGGATTACCCATTTAGAAACACTTAAAACAAAAACATTTAAGAAGTGCAAAAGTGGAAGTGTAAAAACCCCAAAGTAAAGTGACAAAGAAAAAAACACTAAATAAATTATAATAAACAATAGATAATTTAAAAGTGAAGGTGATGAATAAATAAGAATGATGTATAACAAAGAATGTTACTATTGTGAAAAATAGTGAAGGATAAAAGCATAAACACTTAATAAACCAATAAGAAACACTAAAGGATTAACAGTGAAAAATATTAGTAATTAAGAAAGTTGTCAAGAATAGTATTAAGTGTAAACAATTAATTAAGATGTAATGAACACTGAAAAGCGATGATAACAGTATTAATTAAAATAGGAATCACATTGATAAGATTAAAAGTATCCAATAGTATTTAAAAGGGAGAATCCCATGAAAGAGGAAACAGATAGTGTTACCATGGAGTGAAGGTAAAGATTATTTAAAAAATAAGAAGTTTACCTTCATTAGTTGACTTAGTTTAGTCTGAGATATTTGGAGTTGTGGGATATATTGATGTAATTAATTAATATTAACTTAGCTCTCTAAAAAATATCAGTGTTAGTGTACCTGAAACTTAAAGAATTAATGCGTTATTCTGTAATTTTGTTCAACCCTATTATACCTTGATGAGAATTATGTCTAATTTTGTATTTTTACGCTCTCTCTTTGGTGTCAGAGAATTCCGCTATAAGCGCTGTAGTATCGGCTCAACGAAACTTATAGGTTATTTCACTGTTTATGTTAACCAATTATTCTATACTTATTCAGTTACTTTTTATTCCCAACTCATTAAATCATACTCCAAATGACGAGATTTTGCAATTATATAAAGGTTCTTTATTTGTTTACTTCTTTATCATTGAATAAGATATGTTCTAACTAACATATGCTTGGGCTATAGATTGCGTGAATCGATTGTTGATTATTCCGATCCTTTATTTAAATTCAGTTATATAGTGTGTTTTAATTTGTAATGAATTTAATTCAGGGTGTGAAGGTTCTTGTAACTGTGGGGAAGATTAAAAATACATAGATAAGAATGCAAGATTTACAAATTTGAAGTGTTGTGTAGTTAGTATGATTAATATAATAATAATTTATCAGACTAGAATTAAGCAAATCGTGTAGGCGGTTGATTGATAAATTTACTGTTCTGGACAATTATGCCGTACGATATTCTTTCTTTGGTTAAATAAAATGGAATTCTTGTCCTGTCCACTTCGGAAATACAGCTCTCTGGATTGATTTACAGCCCGATTGATGCTTCTTCTGCAACTCCAGGATCCAAATAAGTTCTTCTCTCGGTTGAAGCAATTAGTGTTGTTCCGTGTATTTGAAAGGTTATAATTTCTGGTGTAGTGTATATTATTATTTGTGATACTTTTGACTCTTTCTATTTGTTTTAATGTATCGTCAATTCCTTTTGGATATGGGACAGTTCAAGTCCTTCCTTGTAGAATCCAGTTATTTATTTCCTATTGCGATTTCATACTATTGTCTTGTTTGGTTAATTTATACTGGCAAGAGTCATAAATATTATCATTAGTATTTTGTATTTTATAGTAGTATTTACTAATTTAGTATATTCCAATTAATTAGATATTTCTTGGTTTTTTACTAATCTCATCACATTCAGATCATCAAAGCAATTATTGTCAAAATCAACAACTTCCTCTTTTCCTGTCGTCCCTAGCAACACATGATTTTTCTTCCTTCCACATGTTTTGAATATAGTGTTTATTTCATATATTTTTTGTCTATTCCTTATCAATTTGCTATCCTATCGGAATGTAACTTTACCGATAGTTGGTTTATTATTTTCTACACATATTCTGCTGGTTTTTTGATATAAGCCTGTTTTTTCTTTTTTATATTTAATACCCTTTCAATATTAAACGTTATTAATCGATATCATGGCATTATGGCATTATCATAATTTGTATAAATTTTATTATATATCATTATTAATTTAAAGTTTTTTCTAGCTCTTCAAATCGTATTCATTAATTATTATTAATTGATGTACCTAACCTTTATGTTATGAGTGGTTATATAGTGGTTTTGGCTGTTAGGCCTTTTATTGTAAACGGATCTACCTGTGTTTATAACTGGTAAACATCTATAGCCCCTTTTACATAAATTCATACATATAATCAAATCTTAACTATTAACATTTACATAAACAATTATTTTTTCCATATCTGATAACAATTTTATCTTGACCTATGGATCACATATAAGAAAATTCAAATCTATTAACGTTAATTAGCTGCTTCACACTTCATTTTACAACAGTCATTGAATAATACATCTTGTTTCATTATCTTTCATTAACTCAACACATATTTGGTATAACATAACATAAACTTTATCATAATATTTGTTGTCATAAAATAATATCTCTTAACTCAAAATTCTTATTTGCTATTACTATAAAGTAAATTATTGTTTCATTTTTTGTTTGCCTTTCCACTAAACATATATCATCAACTATTATCTAACTTACAGGTTCGTTTATTCTTGTTAATACTACCTTGCATCCTTATTTACCTTTATCTATAATTATAAATGTAATTATTAGATCTTTGTTCTATCATGGGGTTAGATATTGACTTGTTTATTATTTTGTTAACCTTGTTTTTATGTAACACGGATGCTAGCATTTCTGTTGCGTTACAGATAATTAAAATGATCACAAAAAGAAAAGAAAAAACAAACTAATGAAAAGTTAGAAATGATGAAATTAACAACTAAATAAATAAAAAACAATCAACTGTATGAGTAGATGACAGTATATAGCAAAGGTACAGCGGAAGGAAGAATGAGTAAAAGGCCAAAGTGATCTAAAAACAAACCACAAAGTGGACAATCGCAAAATATATTATTATTATTATTTTAAGTCACAAGTTGACAAAAAAGGTATTTAAGATTGACTGAGAATAAGTCCAGCAATCAAAATAAACTGAGCAGAGATGATGTTCCTCTGGTCTCAGAAAAAATGAGTAGTGATGGAAGAAACCAGCTACTAAAAAGTTAGGAAAAAATTATATGAAAGGGAGAACACACTAATGGAAATAAATAAAAAAAGATCCAAATAAAATGGAATGAATCAAGTAAGAAGAGAATCCAGAAAGGAGAAAAAAACAAGAAAGGAAAGGAAAAATAATATATAACTGATAATTTCATAAAAAACTATGCTAGTGTTTTACCAAAATGATCAATTTTGAAGGAGAGGCAATATGTTACAACACAAATAAGCCACCCCAATACCAGGGATAAAAAAGATGAATCAACGATATAATAAGTATTTCATAATATAAAATGTTTAAAATAATGAAGATAAAAAGACAATGACACGACAAACGACGACATGACCGAACCCAAGTGATTGACCCAACAAAAGGAAACAAAACAAGAAGGGAAGAACCAAACCAAATGAAGAAGAAAGTGATTGACCTAACAAAAGGAAACAAAACAAGAATTGAATGACTCAATGCAACTAAATGAAATAAAACCAAAGAGAAGGTGGAGAACCAAGATATAAATCAAATACACTGAAGGTGAAGAAGGAGAAAAAATGAAAAAGAAGCAAACCTAAGATAAAGGGAAATAAATAAAAAGGAAATCAAATGATAAGACACAAACAAGTAATAAAGAATAAAAGCAGGAGAAATGGTACACTCAATGTAATATTGAAAAAGGAACCAATAACTAACCTAAGTAATAAATAAATATTATTATCAATTAAGTAGTGAAGGTAAATGATATTTGATGAAACTCAATGAAAGAATGTTAAATATAAAAGCAAACTAACCCACAAATTAGAGTTAGATGTAATGATGAAAGATAGAGACATAAAATTGTTAATATTATCAATGATATTTGTAATGAAAGAGATAGTACGGTAGTGAGAAAGTAATTATAGGGATTACCCATTTAGAAACACTTAAAACAAAAACATTTAAGAAGTGCAAAAGTGGAAGTGTAAAAACCCCAAAGTAAAGTGACAAAGAAAAACACTAAATAAATTATAATAAACAATAGATAATTTAAAAGTGAAGGTGATGAATAAATAAGAATAATGTATAACAAAGAATGTTACTATTGTGAAAAATAGTGAAGGATAAAAGCATAAACACGTAATAAATCAATAAGAAACACTAAAGGATTAACAGTGAAAAATATTAGTAATTAAGAAAGTTGTCAAGAATAGTATTAAGTGTAAACAATTAATTAAGATGTAATGAACACTGAAAAGCGATGATAACAGTATTAATTAAAATAGGTGTGTGGTAGCGCGATAATTTTACTTTGTAGGTTGGCTAATCTGCTTCTTACTTTTTGTTCTATTCTGATTACTCATGTCGAAACCTTGTACAGTTCGTCTAAAACGTTAGCGGCGGTCTTACTGTCATATTTTCTTGTCGCGACATTTAATGTAGGGCTTAGGCCAACACATTTCACTTACGGCCAACTAGGCCCGTTATTAATATAACTTAAAACATTTTGATACTTTCTATATACGACATGCTCATTAGCCAACCTTTTATTTAAATAACTGCTAATTACATATGTAATGTAAAATTGAACATCAATTAAAATGAATTTAATACAGTCCACAATTTTCATCATTTCTGCTACCTGGTGATTCATCAATGCACGCATTTACAAGCTACATTCTTTTACTAAACATTTTTTAGTCCACACCGACCGGATTCTCCACATTTTTTGGTCCTTACAGTACGGATCACTCATATCACTAACCAATAGGAATCACATTGATAAGATTAAAAGTATCCAATAGTATTTAAAAGGGAGAATCCCATGAAAGAGGAAACAGATGTGAAGGTGGATTACCATGGAGTGAAGGTAAAGATTATTTAAAAAATAAGAAGTTAAGACAAATCAATAAACACCCCATGTTATAAGGGATAATTATTTAAGTAAGTTCAAAAAGTGTGTGTTGTTTATCACCCAAAAATAATATAAAATGAAATGAACTGTAAACAAATATTATCTAATAATTGTTAAATAATTGTTTAAGCAAATTTAAGAATAGGATATGGCTGGAAGAATTATACAGACCATAGGCCTAGTATTTTATGTGATCAAAAATAGTAAATAATAGCCACATTGTTATTATTGGCAAATTAAACAAGTATGACTTAGAAAACGAGAAAACCAGTTAGTAAATGCGTAATTAGCAATCCATGATGTATAAAATAATAGTAACATAATAATAACACAAAAACAGCTCCAAAACACATCAACAAATAACACAACCAATTATAATAACAAAACAAAGCTCATTAAGCTAAAATGAGATGTAATTTGTACGAAATAAGTAAATACCAATAATGGCTACTTAGGCCTAGGAAATGCCTAACTGTCAAAACAAACAACTACAAATTGTAATAAATTAACAAAGAAATTAGGAAATCCAAGGCGAATAACTAACCAAGGATAATTTGTAAATCATATTAAAAGCAAAATATTAGAATAAGGATTAAAATTAAAAGAGAAATGTAATTAGCAAATATTAAAATAATTGTAAAATTATAAAACATAAAATAACCCAATCTTATGGGATATCAAAATAATCTTTGAAAGGAAATACAAATAACAGTGATAATAGTTAATACTTAGGAAGGAAGATAGAAGAATAAAAGCAATCAGAAGATATACAAGGATTTTGAAAAGAATTCAAATATGATAACAATGGTTTTTTGTCAATCTAAGCCAATCAGATTTAATTAGTAACCTTGACAACCACCGTTAGTTACGAAATTACAGTTGAATATCGTTACTCGTATATATATCAAAAAACAATTTGGTGCCACCTGGGGTTCATAAACCCCTATTTAAGAACAGGTAAGGTCACTACCGCAGGTAGAGAATATACGCAAAAGGTATTTGATTTCATAAATAATAATAATATTAAGAAAATAGACTGGGATCCCACAAAGGCTTATGTAAAAACTTTGAATAACACCATTAATCAATGTAATTTATTGTTAGATGAGAAAACACGCAGATATTTAAAACCAATTAATGCCAAGGCACCATAATTCACAGGACTACCCAAAATCCACAAGGAAAATACACCAATCAGACCAGTAATAAACTACACCACAGCTCCCGGATACAAAGCTGCTAAATTGTTAGAGACTTTAATTAAAAATAATATCAGGATAGCAAATAATTACAGTATAAAGAACAGTTATGAGTTTGTTGATAAACTTAAAAAGACAGAAATACTACCACAATATAAATTGGTATCGTTAGACGTAACTAACTTGTACACTAATATCCCCGTGAGGGAAACTATAGAAATTGTAAATAACAATTTAAAGGAAGTAACTCAACTTAGAATGCAAAAAATCAACGAACTTGTAAAACTCCTTACAGTCGTCTTAGAACAAAATTACTTCACATTTGACAACGGGTTTTTTACACAAGATGATGGTCTGGCTATGGGTTCGCCACTGTCAGGACTATTGGCTGATATATACTTAAATTATTATGAGAATATAAACATAATATCTAATAAATTATACAAGAATAAAATCATTTTTTACTGTAGATACGTCGATAATACGTTTATGATATTTAATGGAACAAACAGACAAATACAAAACTTAAATAGTCACATAAATAGCATACACCATAAGATTAAATTCACTTCTGAAATTTCTTAGATTTAACCATTTTAAAAAACGAAGGAGAACTTCATTTTAAAATCTATAGAAAGGCCACAACAACGGACATCACAATTCATGCCGATTCATATCATCCCACCTCGCATAAATGGCAGCTTACAATAGTTTTTTGCACAGATTGCTAACTATACCGTTAAGTGAAAAAGACTACAATGAAGAGGTTAACACCATCAAGTACATAGCAGCGGCTAACGGATATAAAAGTTCAATAGTGGATAAATTAATAAGTAAACACAAAGAGAAGAAATTAAAAAAGTCGAACAATGATAACACACTTCCAATTAATAAATACATATCTGCAGATTACACAAATATTTTACCAAATATTTGTGTTAACGAACTCAAGAAACACCATGTAATTGTAACTTTCCGTACAAATAACAGCATTCAGAGATTTCTTAACCGGAAGAACAGTATACCAGAAAGAAAAAGAACCGGTGTATGCAAGATGAATTGCAGCTCATGCAATATGTTCAACATAGGCCAAACAGGCAGATCGTTTGAAGAAGGATATAAAGAACATCGTCCCAGAAGGGAATTGCATAAAACAACATCAAATTTTGCCAGACACCTGATGCTATGTAATCATAACTACAGTGATTTTGAGACAAATTTCCAGCCCATACATTGCTGCAGGAAAGGAAAATACATGGACGCACTTGAGGTGTACGAAATATATAAAGCCGTCAAAATCAACAGTGATTATGTCTTGAACGATAAACTTACATTTTCACATAACATATTGTACGACACGGCAATACTTGCACATGGGCGCCGGTAAATAGAAAGTTACAGTACACACGGGCTATAATAAACAAAACAGTTTTATCAGTGATATATAAACAGTGAATCAGTCGATTGATAATATCCATGCGAGAAACATAAAATTTCATGTTCGCGTATGTGAATTTCCGCTGTCGTAAAAGTGCACATTTACTGTAATGATTTTAGTATTTTAATTTTTTAACGATCTCTAATGAGTGGTCAAGTTTTCTGAAGATGGCAATTCGTTGCCGAAACGCGTCATAAAGGACAAGAAAAACGAAGTCGCACGACGGATATCTGGTAAATACGTCTACATATGTTACTACCGCGTTGTACTGGTAATTATAGCATCGCTACGGACTTCGTTAGCGCAAGAATAGATGTAACGACACCAGTGTGAGGCGAACACACTACACTATAAATACACTTTTTTACAGAGACGACCGAGTCTAAACGTATTTTTTATATATATTACGACAGTACAAATAAGTGATGTACTGAGCATTGAATATAAAAATTTAAATTTACCTAATAAACTGTAAATAATTAATAATATATTAGAAATAAGCATGTCAGGGATTGCAAGCTTGGCTCAACAAAAATATGAACAGGCGTTTCGACCTGAATCGATGTGCACACACACACAAATGTAACTGAAAGTGTGTACACCAGTATTTTGCTAGTGTGTGTGAACGCAGGTCTATGCATGCGAGTTTACCACCCCAAGATGAATAATTGCACAATTACTGTTTTTCCGTAATTATTCATAAACTATAATTAAGAATTAAAATCCAAAACCACAATAAAATGTAATAAAATTTACTAAATACTGTGTACGAAAAACACGCGAAAGTGACACACCGTACGAGTGTAATAGTGAAATAACTGTGTACAAATCGAAAGGGTTAAGTTGCAATGTCCAAAATTACAGTGAACATGTGTTGTAAAAATAGTTATAAGATAAGTATAAGAGTATACTTACAGGATTCTGCAATTCGCAGAAATATAAGAAAAAGCGAAATTGACAAAGAGTGGGGGAACTGAATCCAGAGACAGTTTCTGACATGTCGATTTCGTACCACTGCAGGTGTTGACCAAGACATGGGTATAAATAGGACACGCAAGCTAAAGTGGTTCTCTTTCTTAAATCATCCATGGTGCATCGGGAGCTTATGCCCGTCCGCACGGTGTATTTATTTATTTTTTGTAAATAGTTTAAATTTTCCAGTTACATACAACTATGTAACTAAGTTGTAAAGCCAATCATTTTAAAATAATAACAGCAGTACATAAGAAGATCCATTGACGTCAGAAACAGCACGAGGAGAGTTCCAGAGAGTGATATGACGCTGGAGTGCGAGACAAGAGAGTGATATAACGCTGGACAAGAGGAGAGTTCCAGAGAGAGATACGACGCTGGACAAGAGGAGAGTTCCAGAGAGTGATACGATGCTGGACAAGAAGAAGTGATTCGACGCTGGACAAGAGGAGAAGAGAGACAGCCAACGCTGGAGTGCGAGACGAGGACGACTACAGATGGATCAAAATGATCGAGTATGATTGACGACAATAAGGTGATAAACAACTTATTTATATCTTAATCATACAATGAACTCAAAGACAATTAAACACATTTCTATTTTATTTAAAAGTAAGAGCCAATGTTTCTTGTAAAGTAGAAGTAAAATCATAGATGTTTTAGAAATACGACTAACGTAAGAAGAGCTCAAATTAATATGAAATAAAATGAATACAAAGCATTTAAATGAAAAAAATTAGTATTTGAGATAAAACAGTACTGAGAAACAAAAGATAAATTCAATAACTATTAATATTTTGAGTACATTACAATATATAAAAAGAGATTTAAATATTGATATTTTGAAACACATTAATTGACTGAGTAGTCTGAAAATGAGATTTTTCTTTAATACAATAATTAGTAGAATAGAATATTTAGTCAGTAAAGATATATATAGCATAAGCCTTACGGCATAATAACAAATAATAATGAATGTTTAAATCGAAGTCAGTGCCATGTGCACAATTTTTAATAATATCAAATAAATTTGAAATACCGTTACAAGTTCCATAGAGTTCTTATTGCAGATACACCTGAAACCCAATTTAAATGTTATATTGTTACATAATTTTTCAATCTTGAACGTGAGACCGGTCACGCTAAATTTGTGTATATGTATATGTATTTATGTATATGTATTGTTGCATATTTGGCTCCCAAAGGACGTGGGGCTATACAAATTAAAGTACATATAAAAATTCACACACATAAATACGTTTCATATATTTGGCGCTCCAAGATCGTGGGGCTCCGCAAACACAAATAGAAGTGTATTTGTATTTGAAATTAAATTTAACAACGTTTAAAAAACGTTGCATATATTTGTCGCCCTGGACGTGGGGCACGACATGCCTAAATTTATGTAAAAAAATTTTTGTTACATAAATTGTAGCCCATGATCCCCATCATTTAACTATTAAAATTTTTTATGTAGCTGAATGGTTGCTCTAAAATATAAGAGTGTGTTAAATAAAAAAAAATGTATTATATGTAATAATTATTTATATTAAACAGTGATTGAATGTAATGTTAATTGTTGTGTAATCACACAGCTGGCGCCCACGAATAATATTAATTGTCTATGTAACAGGTGTAACTGTAATGAGTATTAATAATAACTATTAATAAAAATAAAGAAATAAATAAATAAGTAGGGAACGGTTATCAATAATAATTGTTAAAGAATTACTACTAAAGAAATATTTTAATAATTATTCAACATGACTGAACCAGGAGGGTTGAATTTAGAAGCATTTAAAAATTCGATACTCGCCATGATGGACGAATTAATCATAAAACAAGCCGAAAAATTTAAAGAGGAGTTGAAAGAGGAGAATGTCAAACAAATAAAAAAATAGATGAAATAAATACAAAACAAACAGAAAATTTAGAAAATAAATTAGAGCTACAGTCCGAAAATTTTAGACAGGACACCATAAAAATTACAGAGAGTCTAGAAGAGTTAAAAATTGATAATCTTGAAATAAAACAAAGTATAATTGACAGTAATGCGCAGTTAACCGAAAAAATTGGTGACACCAACATACGTATTGATACTTTAGAGAATAATTTTAAACAAGCCTTACATGAACAAGTTGTACGGATTGAAAATAAACAAAAAGAATTACATCTCGAGTGGAGAAAAGATTTAAAAGAAACACATAAACAAATAAATGATACTTTAACTACTATAACACGAGAACAGGATGATAAAATCCAAAATATTAATAATGTATCGCAAAAAAATACCAGTAAACTTAGAGAAATAGAAACACGTACTGTAGTTATTGAGAATAAAATTGAAGAAACTACGAAAGACCGTTCGGGAGACGTATCACATATGAAAGAAGAGATTCAAGAGGAAATGAACCAGCTACGAAGTGAGTTAAGAAGACGACAAAACCAAATGACCATATTTCCTACACCAACGGAAGAAAGGAGCAGACTTAAGTTCTCAGGTGGTAAAGGGGAGAACAGTATGGAATTCCTAGCAAGAATAGAGAAGGAAATAGAAAAAATTGGGAGTGCAATAAATGACGACGAGAAGATAGACTTCGTCACGCGATATCTTAGAGATTCAGCCAGGCAATGGTACTCTATTATTAGAGATAACGTTAGTACATATCAGCAGTTTCGTGAGGCTTTCGAGAACCGATACTGGAATCTACATACCCAACGACAAGTACGGGATCAACTCGAATATGGAAAGTTCAATGCACAAGGACAGCAGAGTATTGAACAATACACAATTACGCAAATAGAACGTGTAAAGCATCTCAAACCTAAATTCTCAGAATATGAAATTGTTTCAAAATTATCTTACCATTTTCAGCGAGATATCCAATTAGCAGTTTATACACAAGGGATTAAAACCATAGAAGAATTTTTAATCCTTGTAACACAGTCGGAGAATATCAATAAAGGTAAGAACACACAATACTGGGAACAAAAACACGCAAATCACCACCATAATTATCACAGAGATGACAAGAAAGCAATACAAAACACTACACCGCACCGTGATAATTATAAAATAAATTATTCGCCACCAATGTACAACACTACAACACACACAGCTAAAGAGACTGAACAAAATAATACAGCTAGACGACAAGGAGACGTTGTATGGTCGTCCAATCGTAAACAGTTTTCAAAACAGGCTGACAAATGCGTTGCCCCAGTACGAGGGTGCGACAAAAAAAAATTGAAGAGAGAAAGCCAAGGAATGAATGAGACAGAGACAGTAACATTCCACAGCTGACCGTCTACATCAAAGGCATCACAATGACTGAATAAACGGAAGCAAAATTATAAAATAAACAACATATACCCCTGCGATATTAGGGAGGACTTATTAAGCACTGAACAGGATCTAAAGCGAGACGTGCAGCAAACACAATGCCCTATTGTGACTGTGAACATAAACAGGTGTAAAATACGGATGCTAGTTGATACCGGCAGCCAGCTGTCTGTTCTTAACGCTGCATGGGTTCAACGCAACAAGAAATATTTTAAAAATACTGCAATTTTGCCCATAAATAATTTAAATATTACAACAGCTACCAATAAAAAAGAAAGAGTTAAACAACAAGCATATGTAACTCTAACATATAAAAATCTAGAATTAGAACACCCCATGATAATTATGCATAAATTGATTTATGATGGAATTTTAGGTATTGATATACTAAATACAATAAATGCTAAGATTAATATTAATGATAATATAATTGTGTGTAATTATAAAAATGTTCAATATGAATTAAACATGAACAGCGAGGAAGAAGAGTGCAAGGTAAGTGAAACACCTATTACTTTGTACAAGCCACAAATACAATATGGTCCAACTCGACATGTGAATGCGGTAGATGAAGGGATGACGACACAGGAAGAAGAGAAACTGCACGAATTAATAGAAGAATATAGTGATGTATTTAGTGAAGTACCGACGCAGACGACAGTATACGAGCACTCTATAGTTGTGTCAGACCCTACAAAAGTCATTAGGAAGACATACCCTATCCCAATGCGATATGAGGAAGAGGTTGAACTAGAAATTCGGCGTATGATCGAAAGTGGAGTCATAGAGCGATCGAACAGCAATTTCCTGAATCCTCTAGTGGTAGTGAAGAAGAAAAATGGAGAGATACGTCTATGCCTTGACATGAGGGAGCTGAACAGCATTGTATTAAAGGAGTATGACTGTGCTCCAACTGCGGACAAACTATTTACTAAGTGTGAAGGAGCAAGGTATTTGACGAAGCTAGTATTACGCTCAAGTTTCTGGCAGATTCCAATTTGTGAAGAGAATAGAAAGTACACTGCTTTCCTGTATAAAAATAAATGCTACCAACACAGGGTAGTACCCTTCGGATTAAGCACGAGTTTGGCAGCCATCGTAAAGTATCTAGAAAGAGCCCTAGGACCTGAAGTGGAACTCTACACCATGATATTTGTAGATGATATCTTAGTTGTATCTAAAACGTTAGACGAACATATAAAACATCTAAGCACGATATTCCACAAGTTTAGGCAAGCGAACATATCCCTTAACCTAGACAAATGTGAATTTATCAAAACCTCTATCCAATTCCTAGGTCACATTATTTCATCCTCTGGTATTCAACCCGATCCTATCAAAATTTCCAGCATAACTAATTTCCCTATACCCGGAAATCTCAAAGAGTTAAGAGCATTCTTAGGACTCACAGGATACTACAGAAGATTCTCACCGTTATATGCAAGATATACGCAACCGCTTCTAGAGCTGACGAAGAAAGAAAAAAATGGAAGTGGGAGAAGAAACATCAAGATGCCTTTAACCAAGTGAAAGAGTTGTTCATCGAAAATATTATGTTACATCATCCTCAACGAGAAGGAAAATTCGTAATATACTCCGATGCTAGTAACTACGTAGTAGGAAGTGTAGTATATCAACAAGATACTATGGGAGAGCACCGAGTTATTGCCTACGCCAGTAGAGTCTTCAAAGGAGCTGAAAAACACTACTCCACATCAGAAAAAGACATACTTGCTATAGTATATGCTCTTAAGCAATTCAGATATTATGTTTATGGTACTCATTTTGAGATACATACTGACCACCAAGCATTATCATTTTTATTGAAATGCAAGATAACAAATGCCCGATTATTAAGATGGATTTTAGCCATTAGCGAATACTCATTCACCATTAAATACTGTAAAGGTAAAGACAATATTATAGCGGATACACTAAGCCGATACATCAAAGAAGAATGTGAAGAAGTTTATGTGAGCGAAAAGAAAGAAGTACGATTGTTATCAATTAAATTCAAAGAGAATGATGAAGTAAAACAAATGCTGAAAAACTTAGCACATCAACAAGATTTGGACGTGACGATAAGGGAGATGAAAGACCAAGAACAGCTACCAAATCATTATAAGGTACTTAATGGAATTCTTTTCAGGTTAGTAAGACAAGACTGGAAGATAGTACTAACGAATGACATGCAACAAATATTAATTCAACCAGCACATGAGAGTTTAGCACATGCTGCCGCTCTGAAATGTTATTTGAGTCTACGAGAAGATTTTACGATTAATAATATGTATCGAAAGATAAAGAAGGAGGTAAAGAAGTGTTATGAGTGTCAAACGTCGAAAGGGCCGAATTTACACACATATGTAGGAATGCAGAGTATACAGAAGGAGAACAAAGGAGAGCTAATTGCAGTGGATTTTCTGGGACCACTACCGCGATCAAGTCGAGGTGTGAAGCACATATTGGTATGTATCGATGTGTTTTCCAAGGCAGTCCGACTGTACCCAATTATGCGACCCACAACCAAAGTTGTTCTAAAGATACTACTGCAGAAATATATTCCGTTATATGGAAAAATGAAGAAGATACTCAGTGATCAAGGTGTACAATTCCAAAGTGAAAAATGGGAGAGGACGTTAAGGGAAAATGGAATACAACCTGTACTCACATCCATAAGACATCCTCAAGGAAACCTTGCTGAGAGAGTTAACAAAGAATTAGGTAAATATTTGCGAATATATTGCCATGATCAACACAATAAATGGGCAGAATATTTACCATTTCTTGAAAAAGCCATTAACGAAAATTATAGTGAAGCAACAGGATACACTCCCATGGAATTAGAAGAAGATAAGAAGCCAAACAGATTTTGGACTAAGTATATAAACAAACCTAATAACCAAAATGTACCTGTACCAATAAGTGTGAAAATTGAATACGCAAAGCAACGGATAAGAGAAAGAGGTAACAAGAGAATAGAGAGATTTAATCTAACTCACAAGCTACAACAATTCAATGTGGGAGAAAGTATGCTACTCAAAGCAAATCCAGTGGGAAAACGGAGTGATAATACGGCGAAGAAATTCTTCAGACTTTATAATGGACCGTATACGTTAAGACAGCGAGTAGGACAACACACTTTCATCGTATATGATGAGATACAGAAGAAAGAAATTGGTAAATTCCACGCAACGTCATTTAGGAAGTTCTACACATGAAAACGACGAGGTCAATGAAACCAGTCAGATCAGCTGTTTGTTAAAGCCACCCTACTACAAGGTCACGAGCAGTGAGCGTACGAAGAGGGGAGGTAAGACATTTGTATACACTCCAATTAAGGGTGAAATGAGGAATATTATTCTTTATTAATTGTTACATTTTTTTTGCAAATATAATAATAATAATAAAAAAAAAATTATAATAAATAAATTTATTAAATTTTTTTTTTGTTACCAAGCAGAGGAATAATGCGACAGTACAAATAAGTGATGTACTGAGCATTGAATATAAAAATTTAAATTTACCTAATAAACTGTAAATAATTAATAATATATTAGAAATAAGCATGTCAGGGATTGCAAGCTTGGCTCAGACAAAAATATGAACAGGTGTTTCGACCTGAATCGACGTGCACACACACACAAATGTAACTGAAAGTGTGTACACCAGTATTTTGCTAGTGTGTGTGAACGCAGGTCTATGCATGCGAGTTTACCACCCCAAGATTAATAATTGCACAATTACTGTTTTTCCATAATTATTCATAAACTATAATTAAGAATTAAAATCCAAAACCACAATAAAATGTAATAAAATTTACTAAATACTGTGTACGAAAAACACGCGAAAGTGACACACCGTACGAGTGTAATAGTGAAATAACTGTGTACAAATCGAAAGGGTTAAGTTGCAATGTCCAAAATTACAGTGAACATGTGTTGTAAAAATAGTTATAAGATAAGTATAAGAGTATACTTACAGGACTCTGCAATTTGCAGAAATATAAGAAATAGCGAAATTGACAAAGAGTGGGGGAACTGAATCCAGAGACAGTTTCTGACATGTCGATTTCGTACCACTGCAGGTGTCGACCAAGACATGGTTATAAATAGGACACACAAGCTACAGTGGATCTCTTTCTTAAATCATCCACGGTGCAGCGGGAGCTTATGCCCGTCCGCACGGCGTATTTATTTATTTTTTGTAAATAGTTTAAATTTTCCAGTTACATACAACTATGTAACTAAGTTGTAAAGACAATCATTTTTAAATAATAACAGCAGTACATAAGAAGTGTGACGATTTCATTAATAAAAATATGTTAATTAATTAAGTTGATAATATATAAGCGGAGAAATTTTAAATTCTTAATAAAATCTCACATTGTAAACTAAATCTTATGGCAATCATTTAATAATAATAATATTTAATATAAGTCTAATAATAAAATTAAATGGGAATTGCATTGTACAGAAAGGATAAAGCTTATTATTTATTCCTGCATAAACAGGCGCTGACCAGAATTAACTTGTTTTCTGACCCCTAAATAAACTAAGTATTATTGTAAATTTGTTATTATTTAAATAATTAAATAAGACCATTGTTACGTACTTTGAAGACTTCTGCAACTAAGAATATCACGATTTAATTATTTAATCAACCGTAGTCCTTTAATTAAAATTAGAAAAACGGAACTACTTTTATGTAGCCTAGTAATTGTCTTGAGATTACTACGCTCCCCTTAACTATTTTTCTGCCACTTGGAATGGAGCGCTCACGCCGTAAGCAGCGTAAAGCGTTATTTCGCTACGCGTTTATAAAAATGTGAAAATCTTGATACAATGACTTGTTAAATAAGTAAAGTTGTGTGGTGATGACATCTCTCTATATTATAAAATAACGGACCATGTAAATAATACAGTATTACAACCAAGAAGGTGATAGTAAAATAATCTATCATCATGTGAAGTGTATAACAGTGAAACAAACTTTCTATCTATGTGTTCTAACTACAAGAATTACTAAGAATAACTACAGTCGCCTGAGATGAATGTACCACACCAGGGATGATTTCACATACTTCTAGAACTTCACCACCAAAGTATGATAATGTAACGACTGAACTTCAAGAGACATCAGGAGGACCGAAGAACTAATTCTGCTGCAACTTCAGGAAACACACAGGTGACATGGAGGCTTGTCTTCCATGGTTAAGAGTTACAAAATTATAACCCCAAAAGACAATTTAAATTATCATATTAAAGACTTTAAGAATTATGCTTTAAATGTAATAACATTAAAGACTTTAGAAAACTGACATTATAGGTAACATGTAATCTAATATTTGTTGTTTTAGAAGATTAATAAAAAACCATTCTTCAAATGGTTAGAGTTTCAATATTGTACATGGCAAGGTGACCATTATTCATTTAATATATTTGATCCCGGATCCGTGGAATTAATTAAAAAGGATGTACATCATATTTTGAGGCCCCTTTGTAAAGTAGTAATTTATATATTTAATCATATAGTAAACTATATTGTTTGAGAACTTTCAATAGAGAACTTTCAATAGAGAACTTCATCACCAAATGTAATAAAGAGATGTCATCTAAGTACCGAGTAAAATGAGTGCATAAATCAACAGTCTCCCCTTCCTAATATCCTGCTATATAAATTGTTTTTTTGTTGTGATTATTTTCAGTGCTTCACAACGAAGGCAGCCGGTATAATTGGCACATCCAATTATTACTGGTTCCCTAAGTTATAACTCAAGAGAAGAGGTTATAAGTTGCGCCACTCTGCTATTTTGCTATTCTTTTGCTATTTTGCTAATTTGCTAATTTTGCATAAGAGAAAAGAAAGAAGTAATTGCGTCCCGATATCCCACGCACAAAAGCTGTTGATCTATTCACTCATGTATTTCAATATGTGTCAGAGTTTTAATAAGATAAAAATAATAATTAATATTATAGTAATATAGTATAAATAACTTTATTAGTAAATATAATTTGTGTAAAGTAATATTAGCATATAATCCCATGTAAACAAACCATGTCGGTACTTGTTAAAAGTCCCATTCATAAACGTGCCACATTCTCGACAATCTCGGACGTGTAAGTTTCCTGTTGCCGTTTGTTTAAAATTGTCATTGTTTAGTTGAGTTTGGCAATAAGCCACCCTCCTTGTGTGGTCTATTGTTATAAGAAGCGTGTCTGTTCATGTGTTAGTAACCGAAGGGGGAATCTTTTGTCGTACGCATATTCATGCATGTGTGAAATTTCTCTCTCTCTCTCAAAGTAAAACGATAAAGGTTGTCATAACATTTTAAGTGTTTATTTGTAAAAAGAAAAAGGAGTAAGAATACGATTGATTTATATTTTTATATTTTTGTGTAAAAGAAAAAGGAAGCGTTGTATAGCATTTAATGCAAATAGTAGAATAATTAGTTATAGCCGCTCACGTTACAAAAATGGCTGAATTTAATCCTGATCTGTTATTAAAAGATGAGCTATGCTACGAAGCACTTTTACGAGGCCTAAAACACGTAAATGTAACCGTGTTGGAGTTACGAAAATCATTACGCCAAACCGGATCAGATACACCCTCGCAGTTAGATAGATTGCGTGAACTCGATTATGACGGCGAACGAGAAACCTGTTATGCGAAATATAGGGAACTGATAGTATTATCTCAGAACCTTGAGGACAAGAAATCACCTACGGCATTTTTGCGCGTTACGCAACGTATAGAACATTTAACCCGCCGGTTAAATAATTTATTAAGCTGGCCCGACGTCACCATAATCCCCGGCGATGTGCAGAAATTTGCGGAGGAGGCATTAAGCCAATTACCCATAATTATCAACGACTTACGACGAAAATCAGACTCATCGAGAATGGAGGAAATTGAGCACTACTTACAAAAATTATATATCTCCCCAGTTCAATCCCCTACTTTAGAACACCCTCCCTCCACCTCGAACCCCGAATCACCCACCGTATCGAAGATACAACCGAGTCATGAACAATTACCTAGTAGAGAATTAAATACCCACACTATGTCAGAACCCCCACCGCCAAATGTTCAGCATACTCGCACTAGTAAATATGCGATTACAAATCCCAATGCAAACAACAATCTTTCGAAAAGTCACCTAACGTATGTTTTAATGTAGACCTCTACGGAAAGATTTCCCACCCAGTAGAGAAAATAATTAATGAAATTCCTTACACCGATGGCTTAAGCATCACGACTCTATTGACTTTTATCAGATATCTTCTGCAAATAAAAGATCTACAACTATTGAGCGATTGGCAAATACTGCAGGTCATGTTACCCAAATGTAAACCACCTTTACGAGATCGCGTGCTAGAAGCATTAAACTTGACTCTTCCGGTAGAAGAACTTCATACAAATATAATCAAATATTTTATCCCCACTGGTATATATGAGGAGATAAAAAGGAATACCGTACTTCGAGTACAAAGAGCTCAAGAAAGACTGGCCCACTATATCGCAGACATCAGAGAATCTTCACGTCTACTGCAAGTCGACTGGACTGAAAAACAATTGGTCGATACTATATTGGTAGGCTTATCTCCCGAAGAATGCTCCCGTTTAACTCTAATAAGTAGACCCCTTACTTTCGCTGACCTTGAACAATGTAGTGTGCACTCTTCAAATGTGTGGTATGCAGATCAGCATCGACATGCACCGGTATCCACAACACCACATAGAAAGGAAACGCAAGCCCTATCCTCAGATACAAGAAGTCTACGAGAACGACGACCATTTCGGCGACCAACTTATGTTCATGGCCAAGGTAAGTCCAAAGAGGCACCACCTAGACACGAAACCACTGAGACCCCGCGTAAAGAATATATATGCTATAACTGCGGAAAACCTGGACACCTCAGTAGAAACTGTAAACGGAAACAGTATCATCAGAAAACCGATTATCCAAAAAACGTGTAAGGCAGGGAGATCCGAAACCCTGTGTCTTCCGCAGCATCGTGAAAACAGGTAAACCCCTGAGAGACTACCAATTAAAACAAAATACTAATAATAATAACAAAAGAAAATTAGACCCCTATGTTAGGAAATTTATCGATAAATGTAACTCTATTAGTAAATGTGATTACAATAGGTGTGAATTACCGTATATACAAGTTGACATTGGTGTTACGTCCACCCTCGGATTAATTGATTCCGGATCCACGCGAAGTTTAATTAGTCAAGAGCTAGCCAATCAATTATTTAAACACAATTTAGTTAAACGCAGTCAATCAGTAAATATTAGATGCGCTACAGCTAATAAGCAAAACTTAATGATAAAGCTTATCATCACTTTTAAAGTAAAAATTAAAAATCTAACGTGGTATTTTCCAATGTTGGTATGCGACGAATTAGGACCCGAATTAATATTGGGAGCTGATTTTATCAGTAAAACTGGAATAATTTTAGACATTCACGAGAAGATATTTTACTTTGGATTCGATCGTTCACGGAAATATAACTTGCATGATAATGCAAATAATAGAGAAAGTACTAGCACCACTTCTACACATATAAAGCATCACGAATCTGAATTAAGTCATCTAGGAAGTAAAGCTAGACGGAACATACAGACTTTAATAAAACAATTCTCCAACGTCCTCACCCAAAAGTTAGGACTGACGGATCTGATAGAGTACAAAATAAATTTGAGCGACAACAAAGTAATTCGTTTAGCCCCATACAAATTATCACCACCGAAAATGGAAGTGATGAGGAACCAAATTAATAAATTGTTAGAACAAGGAGTCATCGAACCCTCTACGTCATCTTATTCATCACCCGCGTTTTTGGTACCCAAAAGTAACGACAAACATAGATTAGTGGTGGACTACAGACAACTAAATAAACGGATAGAATTTGAATCTATACCACTTCCTGACATCCACAGTGCATTTCATTATTTTACTAAAGCAAAAATCTTTACCATTATGGATTTAAATCAGGCATTTCATCAGATACCCCTTTCGGAAGAATCAAAACGTCTTACCGCATTTGCCGTCCCTTTCAACCTGTATCAATTTACCAGGGTACCTTTTGGTATATCCCAAGGTAGTTCTGTATGTAGCAGATTATTAGAAAAGTTATTTCATGACATAAAATTTAAATATGTGTATCACTATTTAGATGACATTGTTATCTACAGCGAGTCAATTGAACAACATCTTAATCATCTACGTGAAGTACTAACCCGATTGGAGAAAGCTGGATTAACCGTAAATCCCAGTAAAGTAAATTTTGCTGTGACACAATTCTCATTTTTAGGTCACATCGTAAAAGCAAACGGAAAGGTAAGCATAGACCCAGAGCGAACCCGTGCCATCAGAGAATTTTTACCGCCGCGGGATGCAAAAGGAATAGCCCGATTTTTAGGAATGATAAATTATTTCCATAAGTACATCCCACATCTAGCCGAAATTGCAGCACCGCTAAATACCTTAAGAAAAAAGGGAATTAAATTTGAATGGAATGAGCAACACCAAACAGCATTCGAGAAATTAAAAGAAAGCATAATATCACCCCCCGTACTACAATTAGCCGACTTTACAAAACCATTTGTAGTGCAAACAGACAGTTCTAGTGTCGCACTAGGTGCAGTAATATATCAGGAAGTAGATAACTCAAGGTTACCATTAGTTATGCTTCTCGCACCCTAACTGAGCAAGAAAAGAAATACTCCGCATACGAATTAGAATGTTTAGCTATAGTTTTCGCTTTTGAGAAGTTCAAACCATTTTTAGAACATAAGGAGTTTTTATTAGAAACAGATAATCAAGCGTTATCCTGGCTACTAAATCACCCAAAACAGTTAGGTCGTATCGGAAGATGGGTATTAAGATTAAATTGTTTTAAATTCAAAGTACAACATATTAGAGGCACCCAAAATGTAGTTGCTGATACACTGTCTCGTATGTTCCAGCCTAGTAGTAATACTTACGAAAACAAGAGTAGAGAAACGCCGATTATTAATACTTTAATTACCGAATTTCCTCTTGCATTTACGGATTTAGCCCAGTATCAAATACGAGACCCACGTTTGAGTCCAATTATTGAACAACTTGAAAAAGGAAATAAGTCAGAGAAATACATATTAAGTAGGAGAGTATTATGTTGTAAAATAGCGAACGGAAAATATCTACGAATAATTGCCCCTGATATTATTAAACCTATGCTGATGGAATATTATCACTCTTCCACCATTGGAGCACATATGGGAATAAATAAAACTACACCGAATTCGTAAAGAATATCACTGGGAAAATATGAACAGTGAGATCGCCAATTTTGTAAAAAAGTGTAAGTTGTGTGCACTCAGCAAACCAGCGAGAAACAGCCAAATAAGTCAGTTAATCTCAGAGATTCCTGCTACCCCGTTATCCAAAATTTATTTAGACTTTTCAGGACCCTACCCGCGTTCCAAATCAGGAAATACAATGTTACTAATTTGTGTAGACTCTTTTAGCAAATTCGTCTGGATGTACCCCATGAGGCGAGCCTTAGCTACAACCACAGTAAATATTTTACAGCATAGATTATTTAAAGAATTCGGAATTCCTGTCCATCTAGTGTCGGATAACGGACCACAGTTTAAGTCCAAAGAATTCAGGAACATGTGTTTCAAACTAGGTATAAACCATATTACCACTACAGAGTATCGTCCGCAAGGTAATATAGCTGAGAGGTATTTGCGAAACCTAAAATCTGCTTTAATTGCCTACCATGCTAACGACCATACTTCTTGGGACCAGAACTTATCCTGGATACAGTTCGCCTTTAATTCTGCATATCATGAAGGACATAAGTCTACCCCATTTGAATTATTGTTCAAATATAAACCTAACCACCCATTATCCGCTAAGTGGAAAATACATGAATTGTTACCCCTTGAAATTAGGGATAAAAATATTAAGAAAATATGGAATGAAGCGCGCGCTAATTTACGAACAAACTTAGCGAAATCAAGGAAATATCACGTGCGAAATAATAATAATGAAGTAAAGTACCAAATCGGTAACTTAGTTATGTGTAAAACACATCCTACGAGTAGTGCAATCGATAAGACCACTTCCAAGCTATCATACCGATGGTGCGGTCCTTATCAAATTCGCAAATATTTAACTCCAGTAACCGTAGCACTGTATGAACCCTCTACTCAAAAATATGTACGAAGGACACATATTTCTCAGATAAAACATTATCACGAAGAAGGTAATGGTAGAGTGCAAGTTAAATGAATGTACAGAAAAAGAAAGGTATATGTTTTGTACTCAACTGCAAAGGAGTACTAGAGTAACGTTTAGCTAGCTAATGGTATAAATAGGTACGAGGCCTGATCACCCTTGAATCCTATTCTTCGAAAGTAGAGCAAAGTAAGAAGTCAGCTGACAGCAAATATAAGGAATAATTAAGTAACAAATTACTTAATGAGTAATTCTATTACTAGAATAACTCCCAACTAAAGAAAAACCCGGTAGTAGTCATAAGTAGTAGTGTTAAGAAAATTTAGAATGTTAACTATTTGTTTTATAATGTGTGAATTTTATGTTCTATTAGAATTAGTCTGTAAAGTAGGATATGTAGATAGTAAGAATAAACAATTCGAGACTGACGTGTGTAACTCATAATTACATACAGAGAGAAACTGGTGAGAGAAATTACACACGGAAATCCCTAAACATACTCTAGGTATATTCAAAAAAAATTATACCGGAGTCTGTGGCTAAAGCGGCGGAGTATGTGACGATTTCATTAATAAAAATATGTTAATTAATTAAGTTGATAATATATAAGCGGAGAAATTTTAAATTCTTAATAAAATCTCACATTGTAAACTAAATCTTATGGCAATCATTTAATAATAATAATATTTAATATAAGTCTAATAATAAAATTAAGTGGGAATTGCATTGTACAGAAAGGGTAAAGCTTATTATTTATTCCTGCATAAACAGGCGCTGACCAGAATTAACTTGTTTTCTGACCCCTAAATAAACTAAGTATTATTGTAAATTTGTTATTATTTAAATAATTAAATAAGACCATTGTTACGTACTTTGAAGACTTCTGCAACTAAGAATATCACGATTTAATTATTTAATCAACCGTAGTCCTTTAATTAAAATTAGAAAAACGGAACTACTTTTATGTAGCCTAGTAATTGTCTTGAGATTACTACGCTCCCCTTAACTATTTTTCTGCCACTTGGAATGGAGCGCTCACGCCGTAAGCAGCGTAAAGCGTTATTTCGCTACGCGTTTATAAAAATGTGAAAATCTTGATACAATGACTTGTTAAATAAGTAAAGTTGTGTGGTGATGACATCTCTCTATATTATAAAATAACGGACCATGTAAATAATACAGTATTACAACCAAGAAGGTGATAGTAAAATAATCTATCATCATGTGAAGTGTATAACAGTGAAACAAACTTTCTATCTATGTGTTCTAACTACAAGAATTACTAAGAATAACTACAGTCGCCTGAGATGAATGTACCACACCAGGGATGATTTCACATACTTCTAGAACTTCACCACCAAAGTATGATAATGTAACGACTGAACTTCAAGAGACATCAGGAGGACCGAAGAACTAATTCTGCTGCAACTTCAGGAAACACACAGGTGACATGGAGGCTTGTCTTCCATGGTTAAGAGTTACAAAATTATAACCCCAAAAGACAATTTAAATTTTCATATTAAAGACTTTACGAATTATGCTTTAAATGTAATAACATTAAAGACTTTAGAAAACTGACATTATAGGTAACATGTAATCTAATATTTGTTGTTTTAGAAGATTAATAAAAAACCATTCTTCAAATGGTTAGAGTTTCAATATTGTACATGGCAAGGTGACCATTATTCATTTAATATATTTGATCCCGGATCCATGGAATTAATTAAAAAGGATGTACATCATATTTTGAGGCCCCTTTGTAAAGTAGTAATTTATATATTTAATCATATAATAAACTATATTGTTTGAGAACTTTCAATAGAGAACTTCATCACCAAATGTAATAAAGAGATGTCATCTAAGTACCGAGTAAAATGAGTGCATAAATCAACAGTCTCCCCTTCCTAATATCCTGCTATATAAATTGTTTTTTTGTTGTGATTATTTTCAGTGCTTCACAACGAAGGCAGCCGGTATAATTGGCACATCCAATTATTACTGGTTCCCTAAGTTATAACTCAAGAGAAGAGGTTATAGAAGATCCATTGACGTCAGAAACAGCACGAGGAGAGTTCCAGAGAGTGATATGACGCTGGAGTGCGAGACAAGAGAGTGATACAATGCTGGACAAGATGAAGTGATTCGACGCTGGACAAGAGGGGAAGAGAGACAGCCGACGCTGGAGTGCGAGACAAGGACGACTACGGATGGATCAAAATGATCGAGTATGATTGACGACAATAAGGTGATAAACAACTTATTTATCTAAATATCACTATAATATTGACGACTCGGAACACTAAGTTTTTTATAAGTAAAAACGTAAAGTTTTACCTTACAGCCTAAACCGGCTTTCACCTATAGAAGGCTTCATCAGAGGCACGTTTTTACTTATAAAAAACTTAGTGTTCCGAGTCGTCAATATTATAGTGATATTTAGTTAAGTAACGGACATGTCATGGGCAACGAAATCCAAGAACTTATTTATATCTTAATCATACAATGAACTCAAAGACAATTAAAGACATTTTTATTTTATTTAAAAGTAAGAGCCAATGTTTCTTGTAAAGTAGAAGTAAAATCATAGATGTTTTAGAAATACGATTAACGTAAGAAGAGCTCAAATTAATATGAAATAAAATGAATACAAAGCATTTAAATGAAAAAAATTAGTATTTGAGATAAAACAGTACTGAGAAACAAAAGATAAATTCAATAACTATTAATATTTTGAGTACATTACAATATATAAAAAGAGATTTAAATATTGATATTTTGAAACACATTAATTGACTGAGTAGTCTGAAAATGAGATTTTTCTTTAATACAATAATTAGTAGAATAGAATATTTAGTCAGTAAGGATGTATATAGCATAAGCCTTACGGCATAATAACAAATAATAACGAATGTTTAAATCGAAGTCAGTGCCATGTGCACAATTTTTAATAATATCAAATAAATTTGAAATACCGTTACAAGTTACATAGAGTTCTTATTGCAGATACACCTGAAACCCAATTTAAATGTTATATTGTTACATAATTTGTCAATCTTGAACGTGAGACCGGTCACGCTAAATTTGTGTATATGTATATGTATTTATGTATATGTATTGTTGCATATTTGGCTCCCAAAGGACGTGGGGCTATACAAATTAAAGTACATATAAAAATTCACACACATAAATACGTTGCAATATATATATATATACATATATATATATTGTTACAACACAAATAAGCCACCCCAGTACCAGGGATAAAAAAGATAATTCTTAATGTAAATATACTTCATATAAAATAAAATGTTTAAAAATAAATAAAATATAAATATTATTGACACGACGAACGACGATATTACCCAACCCAAGTGACTGACCCAACAACAGAAACACAAAGAAGGGAACCACGAAACATACACAGAGACAAAAGGTGATTGATCAAACAATTATGAACTAACAAAAGAAGATAAGAAACCAGAACTAAAGAAGAATCAAAGGAAGGGAACAAATTCCTATGACTAAATAGAAATTAAACCAGATGAGAAGAGGAGAACCGAACCAAGATGAAGACAATTGAAGATGAAAACGAAGAAGAAAAGGAAGAATGAAGAGGAGACAGGTTGAACCCAAGGAGAAACTAACACCACATATAAAGGGGAGAAATAGTAGACTCACAGATAGGATACTGTAAATAAACCCCAAATAATTATCCACTAATGAAACAAATAGTATTGTTGTAATTGAAATAACTTATATAAGTTTAAACATGAATATTAAATTTATATACCTATTTTAAAGACAAAAGACAATTGTAAAGTAACGTAGTGTAGAAAAGTACACTAACACAATTATTAAGGTTAGATTTAATGAAAGGTAAATAACCAAATGTTATTAATAATAAGAATTATGTTGTAAAGAAATAGTGAGAAATAATAGGAGAAATAAGTATAGGGATTACCCACTAAAATAGTGAGAGTGTATCAGTGATAAACCTCTGTTAATTAAAGGTGAAGGTGATACATGGAAATAGATATTTTAAGTAATAAAGATGTAATAATAAATAAGAAAACACTTTATAAAGCACTGATAAACAGTCAATGATTTGAGTGATCTTGTGAACATTCATATAGTTAAGAATAATTAAAAATGGTATTTCAAATAAAGATAAGTAAAACATGTGATATTATTCAGGGAGAAAGCCCAGATAAAAACAGTTTGTATTAACATGGAATGGAGGAGATAGTAATATTGAAATAAGGTTTTGTTTTGAAATTAAGTATACAATGAATAAAACACCCCATGTTAAAAGGGGAAATAATTTTAATAAGTTTGCAAGAAGTGATGATGTTTATCACTCATAGTAGTGGCAAAAGAATGAAATTAATGTTAAAACCAACAGTAACTAATAACTTATAAGGAATTGTTTGTTTCAATGTTATGAAGAGGATATGGCTGAAAACAACTTGCAGTCCATAAGCCTAATTGTTATATTTCAAAATATGTATAATGAAAACTGTATTGAATAGTAATTAAAACACAAACAGAATCAACACACAACACAAACAAATATGATAACAAAGTGAAGCCCATCAGGCTGAATTAAAATGTAATTTAAAAGAAATAAACAAAATACCATAATGGCTACCTTTTAGCTATGAAAACGTCTAACTGTCAGACACACACAAATGTCAATTGTAACAAATTCACAAGGAAATTTACTAATCTAAGACCAGTAAATGGCCAGTAATTATATGTAAATCATTTTAAAGGAGAAATGTTATTATAAAAGTTTAATTTAAGAGAGATATGTAATTTATCAAATGTCAAATATTTAGACTAAAGTTAATGTATAATAGAATATGACCTTATGAGGTATCATTTTAAACTTTGAAAGGAAAGAAATATAATAGTGATATTATTTATTACCCCAAGGGAACGATAAAGGAATAAAATCATTAAGAAAATACATAATAAATTTGAATAAAAATTCAAATCTCTTGACAATGCTTTTGAAAGAGGTCTTAACCAATCAAAGGGTTACTGTTACCATAGTAACGGGCCGTTGAATGCCAATTTTCCGTTAAATTTATTAGACTTGAAGAAATGACGCATGGGTAAGCGGCACGCAAAATTGTGATGACTGAAATTTTCAATTAAATAGTTAAAAAGACGTTCGGAAGTTAACCACAGAGACCAAAGACGAATAGGTGCAGACCTACCAAGATTAAACGATGTCCTGGAACCAAATAACAATAAATTAATTAGCAGAAATCCCAAGACAAGAGAAAAAGATGTCCGAAGCCTAAAACCAGTCCAAATTTGCAGAATTTCCACTACCTCAGATGACTACATATCAACACTGTCTGAACTGATCCTTTCTCCCAGAAACCAAATTACTTTAAATATTTCTCAAACAATCAAATTTCTCACTATTAAACAAATATAATTTTCTTTCAAAGGTTTAATGCATAATTAACTTACGTAAAAACATTTTGTTAATTAAAATATAACCTCGCATTAGAGTGCGAACTTTGTAACAAACAACACGACACTACCGAACAATTTGTAAAAACACATTATACTTTCTAAGTATGTATAAGGTATGGTAGTGTACTTTTTTAATTTAACCAACGTTTATGTCTTATTTTATAATCCAAAGGACCCCAGATTTTGAACAGATTAATATATTGTATGTAAACAGTAGCCATCTCGGCATCGAAATAATCTGTTTTAAAACCGATTTGCCAACCTTGAAATATTGGCGTCTCATGTTCTAAGCCGGAGCAATTTGTTATCAAACCATTTATAATCCTTTTGTCATATTAATTAATGACTGAATTTGTATTAAAATTATAGTACAGAGTATTTCTATCGTTTTATTTCATAGGACATTGTAGAATATATGTGTGTTAGCAATTTTTATTCAGTAGCCAACTAGCGCTCGTCACGAGTGGACAATACGGCAACCTGTACAGCGGCGGGAACCATTTGAACGCTCCAGCTGTCAATGCTAATAACACTTATCAACTTGTAATTTAACTATTTTAATTGTTTTGATAGAAACAATTTGGCGCCACCCGGGATTCGCAACCCCTATGAATTAACAGGTAGGTTGTACTGGTAATTTTGACAACGCTACAGACTTCAGTAGTGACTACTATTATTGTAACGACCGGTGTGAGGCAAACACACCACATTAACACTAATACACATAATAAACAAGTGTAAACACATTTTAACAGGTACACGCACCCGATTACTCATTACATATTGGCGACCAGCTACGTGAGGCTAGAAAGAATAACTAGCGGTGGTTATGAATAGACACGGTATGGTTACGAGGCTCAAAGGTAAGGAAGCATTAAACCAAGAAGGAAACCAAGAAGAAATGGAAGAAGTTGAGGAAATAGAAGTTGAGGAAACGATTGGAGAATTGTTGGAAGAGAATCCACAGGAAGACCAACTGGAAAACCCAAATCCACCTCAACCAGAACTGGAAGTGGAAGTAATGGTAGGGGACCAACCTAGCAAACCCACTCAGAAAGAAGACCTGAGCACGCAGGAGATGTTCAGGATAATGATGGAACAAATTAACAGGGACAAAGAAGAAGCTAAAGAACAAAGAAAGGAAGACAAGGAAGAATTGAACAAAAAATTAGAGTCAGACAAGGAAGAATTGAATAAAAAATTAGAAGCATTACAAATGGGAAGGAAAGAAGACAGGGAATTCTGGAATAAAAAACTGGAACAAAACAGTGAAGAGTTGAAGAAGCAAATGAAGGTGATACATGGAATTCAGGAGGTATTGGAAAAGAAGAGCAAAGAGTTGAAGAAACGGATCAAGAAGGATCTGGAAATAGTAAATAAAAAGATGGAAAATAATAATGATATTCTCCAACGGAAAATCGAGGAAGAAAGTGAGAAAACCAAGGAGGAATGGAAACAACAACTGGTCGAATGTCGGGAGGAGATCAGGCAAACGGTAACGGAGACCAACGAAACAGTGATACAAGTCCGGGAAGAATTGAACAATAAAATAAGCAATGTTGAGGAGGAAGGTAGATTGAGAGCGACCGAATTTTACCAAGTCGTTACCGAAGGATGCCAGAAGAACAGACAGGAGGTGGTCAAGGAACTGGAGGAGAGGCACCAAGAAATACAGATAGATGTAAACAATTGTGTGGAGAAGGTTACACCGTCATCGATAAACTAGACGGACTGACCAGAGAAAACAGAGAGAAAATCCAGGGGATTAGTATACGGGAGAAACAAATGCAAGAAGAGCTGGATGCACTAAGAGAGAAACCTTATAATAACACACAGATCATAACCAGCGAAAGTCGAGAGATAATTAATTTCCGCAGCTACCGGAGGAACCCGATAGAATTCCTCAAACGGGTGGAAGAGCTAATAGAAAAAAATCGAGAAACTAGGTGGTCCAGTGTGAGAAGTATGATAGATGAAATGTTCCGAGACACCCATGACAACTGGTGGACGGCCACTCGACCAGAGATCAATGACACACAGGAGTTTAAGAGACAATTCCGGGAGAAATATTGGTCCGAGTCCACACAGAATGTGGTCCGTAATGATATCAGCAATGGAAGATACGAGTCACAAGGAGGACACACTTTAACGTCCTAGTTTTTGGGAAAAGTATGTTTAGCCCGAAATCTAGAACCCAAGATACCCGAGGAGTCTCTGGTAATACAGCTGGGTTATCATTACGAAGAAGCTATACAGAAGGCCAGGAGGCAAGGACAGATAAAAACGATTCAAGGAATGGCTAGTCTATTGGAGGACCTGGAGAATGATGGCCAATATCGAAAAAACCGGATCATGAACCAACGATACAACAAATGGAATGAGCATAATAATGCAACCAATTTCAATGTACCAAACAATCATCCACAAAACAGCAACCGGAATAACTGGGGCCGAAACAATAATAATAATAATGAAGAACAGCCATTTAACAGAAATACCCAGAATCATTCTCCGAATAATCAGCCAGGTAACAGAGGTCAACAAAACCATCGTCAAGGGAACCAAGATAACAACAGAAACATCCCAAATAATAACCGACCAAATGATAGTTACAGAGGAGCTGAACCGGAACAACGAACAAATGGTCACCCCAACGACCATAACTACTACGGCAACCGGTACAATCCTAGTTACCAGTACAACCGGGGATCTGGGGGTAATCAAAATAGAAGCGACGGCAGACGTCAAGTAAATTTCATCAATGGGAGAAGGCAGCATAACCACAGAAGATATAACCCAAGCTGGTACCCAAACTCATGGTACCATGCGTCCAATCATAATAACAATCAACCATCAGTGAGTAGGAACAACGAACCACTTCGAGATGAAAACAACCAGCAACAAGGGCTGAACAATGAAACGAACGACCAGTCAAATAACCTGGCCGTCAGCCTACAACCACGTTTAAACTAAACAGGTCAGTGGAAAAATATAAACACCCTTCACATGACCAATCACTTGGGTTGAAACGTCGAACAATGTCAAAAAATGAAACCAAAGTAATTACAATAATATACAACAATTATTTAAAGAATATTCGAGAGGAACTTCTCGAAGAAGAGGCCAAACAATTACAACAAAATAATAGTGAAATTGTTAATATAAAAGTGACAATAAACGGCACAATAACCATTATCATGGTGGATACAGGGTCTAATATCTCTCTAATCAACCAGCCTGAATTAGAACGAATTCAAGCTCACTCTCGAACACCAATCCCTACACTGCCAATAAACAATATAATCATCATTGGCGCAACTGGTAAACAGAACAAAACGGTGAGAAAACAAGTATCATTAGAGTTAGATAATCAAGAATCAACCATCCCTATTATATTTCTCGAGGCAAGTGGGCTACCATTCAACATGCTTATAGGATGTGATGTATTAAGAAGGTATTCAGCAGTAATAAACCTGCAGAAGGGAGTCGTGTTGCTAACTTCAGAACAAGGAACCTGGTCCACAAACATTATAAACTGTATTTCAACTCCAATTGCTCTGAGTCAAGACCCAGGATTGAAGAGTTATTATTGCCAAAGGCGTGAACCATCTATCACTATGGCCGAGGAAGAGGAATGCAAAGCCTTGTGGAAACAGAAACTGGAAGAGATCAGAACCTTCCAAAAAGAACGGCCTCTACAGGAAATTAGTGAACAACAGTCTAAAAAACTAATTGCAATTTATAACAATTATCAACATGTCTTTTCAAATACCCCAGGAAAAGTTAAAGGATACCAGTGTAAAATTAATTTCAGAGAACCTGTAGACTTCCACAGGAAATCATATCCCATAGCACATTCCCTGAAAAATGAAGTCAGGATGGAGATAAATAGTATAGCTGATGATATACTAAAATGATTGCTGAAGATATTATTGAGTATAGCCAATCTCAATATACCAGCCCCATAGTAGCCATACCCAAGAAAAATGGCAAGGTACGAATTTGCTTGGATGCCCGAGAAATAAATAAAATGATTATCAATGACCGAACCTCACCGGGAGAGATAGAGGAAATTCTGAAAAGATTTCATGGGATAAGATATATTAGCACCTGGGATACTGTATGTGGGTACTGGCAGGTGGAGCTGCACCCACACAGTAGGCATACATGGCTTTCATATTTGACGGTAGAAATTACCAATTCAAAAGGTTACCATTTGGACTCATTAATTCTGTAGCAGTGTTCGTAAAGTGCATAGACCAAGTGTTGGGTCAAGAGGCACTGGAATTCACCACAGTGTACGTTGACGACCTGCTTATCACGTCATCAGACTGGGATGAACACTGCGAAAGAGTCGAACATGTATTGAAAAAATTATCCAACAACAATATTCCCCTTAAATTGGATAAATAGAAATTTATTGCAAAAGAAGTGAAGTTCTTAGGATTCAACTTGACCGAGAAGGGAATCTCTCCATCCCAAGAGAAGGTTGAAGCCATCCAAAAATTCCCATCACCGAAAAACAAAAAGCAATTGCAATCCTTCCTAGGAGTATGTAATTACTATAGGAAGTTTCAAACCAACTACTCCCACCTAACAGCAAAATTTTCCAAACAACTCTCTTCAAAGGAAAAATGGACTTGGGGAGCTGAACAAGAGGAAGTGCTCAAATTAATTAAACAAAAGTTTGTTGATACTGTTATATTACACCACCCCAATTTTGAAAAACCGTTCTACCTAAACTGCGATGCTAGTGATGTAAGTCTAGGCGCAGAGCTGTACCAGGAAGACGAAGATGGAAATCACCTGGTCATTAGCTTCGCCAGCCGAATACTAAATAGTTGTGAGCGTAACTACAATGTTACAGAAAAAGAGTTGCTCAGCATAGTATTCGCATGCGGCAAGTTTAGAACATACATACTAGGATATCCTATCACGGTCAGAAGCGATCATAAATCAATATCGTTTCTCAAACAGTGTAAATTGAGTCATGGCCGACTTACTCGATGGATACTTGCTCTGCAAGAATACCACATTACATGGGAATATATTCCAGGACGGAAAAACATAGTGGCTGACGTATTATCCAGAATAAATGTAGAAAATCAGACATTTGAAGGAGAAAAGGGGAAGATAGCAAAAGTGTATTATATATTGAAAGATAGGAAAGACCTGGAAAATATTGTAAACCAAATAGTGTTGCAACAAGAGCAAGATACCAAGATATCAAACATCAGAAAAAGACTGATGGAATCTGAAGCAATTATTAACAAATTTTACTGTGTATACAAAGATATCTTATTCATAAAAACAAAAAAGAACCAAGACACATGGAAACTAGTAATCCCTCAATCATTAGAAAATCAAATCATCAAAGATTACCATGTGAGATACGGACACATGGGAACAATCAAAATGGTAAAAGCTTTAGAGGAAGATTTGTTCATAAAAAATATTACAAGAAAAGTGAATAAAAATATAAAAACCTGCACATTGTGTTAGATGGTCAAAACCAATAATGAAAGGAAGAATGGAACGATGATACCCATCTCATCAAGTTGCCAAACTAGAGAAGGTATTCCTCGACATATGTGGACCATTCCCACGTAGCGGAGGAAGACATGGATACAAGTTCATTGTGATTATACTTGACCATTACACCAAGTACACCAAATTATACGCTATAAACAGAGCCACAGCAAATAAAATATTAGATATTATTAAAAATAAATACATGTCAGAGATTGGAAAACCGTACATGATAATAACCGATCATGGAACGCAGTTTAAGGGAAAAAGGTGGAGAGAAGAATTACTAAAACTAAACATTAAAACCTATAAAACTTCAGTATACCACCCTAGTAGTAATCCAGCAGAAAGGATGTTGAGAGAGGTGGGACGCATTTTGAGAACTTATTGTCATAATAACCAGAGAGAATGGTGCAAATATTTACCTTCAACCGAAGTGTTTTTAAATATCAGCTATCACCAATTTACTGAAAACACACCATACTTAATGATGTTTGAGAGGAAGCCAAATAGAGAGATCCAAGAGATAATAGAATTCCCAACAAACCCAGAAGACCCGTATGATAAAAACAAATGGTACAGCCTAATAATGGAAAAGATTGAGAAACAAAAGGCCAAATATGCAAAAAACCAACCCAAAATAATCAAATATAAAGAGGGAGAAAAAATATTAATCAAAAATCGTGAACTGCCAAGTACAATGGAAGGTATAGCAAAGAAATTGTTATTGCTATATACGGGGCCATACGTTGTCACAAAAGATAATGGTAATAATACTTACCAGATAAGCAATATAAATACCAGAAAAATAAAGGGAGTTTATAACCAAACTTCGATAAAAAAGTTTTATGAAGAAGAATAAATAACTAGAAATGAAATAAACATATTTCAAAATTCCAAAAGAGATTGTAAGAGCAACTTACTACCCTATTTAGATGATGTATGTGGAATAAAAGAAGTAATATAAATGAATAATAATGTAAAAAACAAAGGAAAGTTACACAAATTCCTTTCAATTTAAATCAACTCACAGTCTAATAAAAGATTGATATATGAAGTATGAAATAAAAAGTGAGATAATAAGGAATAAGTTACACACATTCCTATATAATATAGATGTAAGAAGCACAAACTTACAATTATAATTAAACAAAAAAATAACTAAAAAAGGAATACGCTACAAACATTCCTTTAAAGTAAGAGAATTAACTTACAAAGAATTATCAAAAATGATAGTTAATACAGAATAAAATAAACAAAAATCAAATCAAGCTCAAATTACTGAGATAATTACCTGAAATTATAATGAATCAAATGTATTCTAAAAAAAAAAAATCTTAACTGGTACAAGGAAGAGAGAGAAATTATGTATAAAACAAATATACAGAAATGGCTAAAGCAGAATCTTGCTAAATAACCAAGAAAAGAATAAAAATGTCTAAGACAATTAAAATGATCACCATGAGCATTGAAAACAAAATAATGAAAAGTGAGATATGATGAAATTAACATATGAATAAATATAAAAACAATCAAGTGTATGAGTAGATGATAGTATATAGTTAAGGTATAGCGGAAGGAAGAATGAGTAAAAGGCCAAAGTGATCTAAAAACAAACCACAAGGTGGACAATCCCAAAGTATATTATTATATTATATTATATTATATTATTATTATTATTATTGATTTAAGTCACAAGTTGACAAAAAAGGTATTTAAGATTGACTGTTGAAAAGTCCAGCAATCCAAATAAACTGAGCAGAGATGATGTGCCTCTGGTCTCAGAAAAATGAGTAGTAATGGGAGAAACCAGCTACTAAAAGTTAGGGAAAAAATTGTGTATAAGGGAAAATGCACCAATGGAAATGAATAAAAACAGATCCAAATGAAATGGAATGAATTACGTAAGAAGAGATATGAAGAATGGAGAAACAAACAAGAAGGAAAAGAAAAAGATTATCTATAACTGATAATTTCATAAAAAACTATGCTAGGTTTTTATCAAAATGATCAATTTTAGAGGAGAGGCATTATGTTACAACACAAATAAGCCACCCCAGTACCAGGGATAAAAAAGATAATTCTTAATGTAAATATACTTCATATAAAATAAAATGTTTAAAAATAAATAAAATATAAATATTATTGACACGACGAACGACGATATTACCCAACCCAAGTGATTGACCCAACAACAGAAACACAAAGAAGGGAACCACGAAACATACACAGAGACAAAAGGTGATTGACCAAACAATTATGAACTAACAAAAGAAGATAAGAAACCAGAACTAAAGAAGAATCAAAGGAAGGGAACAAATTCCTACGACTAAATAGAAATTAAACCAGATGAGAAGAGGAGAACCGAACCAAGATGAAGACAATTGAAGATGAAGACGAAGAAGAAGAGGAAGAATGAAGAGGAGACAGGTTGAACCCAAGGAGAAACTAACACCACATATAAAGGGGAGAAATAGTAGACTCAAAGATAGGATACTGTAAATAAACCCCAAATAATTATCCACTAATGAAACAAATAGTATTCTTGTAATTGAAATAACTTATATACCTATTTTAAAGACAAAAGACAATTGTAAAGTAACGTAGTGTAGAAAAGTACACTAACACAATTATTAAGGTTAGATTTAATGAAAGGTAAATAACCAAATGTTATTAATAATAAGAATTATGTTGTAAAGAAATAGTGAGAAATATTAGGAGAAATAAGTATAGGGATTATCCACTAAAGTGCAATAGTGAAAGTGTAAATACCCTAAAAATAGTGAGAGTGTATCAGTGATAAACCTCTGTTAATTAAAGGTGAAGGTGATACATGGAAATAGATATTTTAAGTAATAAAGATGTAATAATAAATAAGAAAACACTTTATAAAGCATTGATAAACAGTCAATGATTTGAGTGATCTTGTGAACATTCATATAGTTAAGAATAATTAAAAATGTTATTTCAAATAAAGATAAGTAAAACATGTGATATTATTCAGGGAGAAAGCCCAGATAAAAACAGTTTGTATTAACATGGAATGGAGGAGATAGTAATATTGAAATAAGGTTTTGTTTTGAAATTAAGTATACAATGAATAAAACACCCCATGTTAAAAGGGGAAATAATTTTAATAAGTTTGCAAGAAGTGATGATGTTTATCACTCATAGTAGTGGCAAAAGAATGAAATTAATGTTAAAACCAACAGTAACTAATAACTTATAAGGAATTGTTTGTTTCAATGTTATGAAGAGGATATGGCTGAAAACAACTTGCAGTCCATAAGCCTAATTGTTATATTTCAAAATATGTATAATGAAAACTGTATTGAATAGTAATTAAAACACAAACAGAATCAACACACAACACAAACAAATATGATAACAAAGTGAAGCCCATCAGGCTGAATTAAAATGTAATTTAAAAGAAATAAACAAAATACCATAATGGCTACCTTTTAGCTATGAAAACGTCTAACTGTCAGACACACACAAATGTCAATTGTAACAAATTCACAAGGAAATTTACTAATCTAAGACCAGTAAATGGCCAGTAATTATATGTAAATCATTTTAAAGGAGAAATGTTATTATAAAAGTTTAATTTAAGAGAGATATGTAATTTATCAAATGTCAAATATTTAGACTAAAGTTAATGTATAATAGAATATGACCTTATGAGGTATCATTTTAAACTTTGAAAGGAAAGAAATATAATAGTGATATTATTTATTACCCCAAGGGAATGATAAAGGAATAAAATCATTAAGAAAATACATAATAAATTTGAATAAAAATTCAAATCTCTTGACAATGCTTTTGAAAGAGGTCTTAACCAATCAAAGGGTTACTGTTACCATAGTAACGGGCCGTTGAATGCCAATTTTCCGTTAAATTTATTAGACTTGAAGAAATGACGCATGGGTAAGCGGCACGCAAAATTGTGATGACTGAAATTTTCAATTAAATAGTTAAAAAGACGTTCGGAAGTTAACCACAGAGACCAAAGACGAATAGGTGCAGACCTACCAAGATTAAACGATGTCCTGGAACCAAATAACAATAAATTAATTAGCAGAAATCCCAAGACAAGAGAAAAAGATGTCCGAAGCCTAAAACCAGTCCAAATTTGCAGAATTTCCACTACCTCAGATGACTACATATCAACACTGTCTGAACTGATCCTTTCTCCCAGAAACCAAATTACTTTAAATATTTCTCAAACAATCAAATTTCTCACTATTAAACAAATATAATTTTCTTTCAAAGGTTTAATGCATAATTAACTTACGTAAAAACATTTTGTTAATTAAATATAACCTCGCATTAGAGTGCGAACTTTGTAACAAACAACACGACACTACCGAACAATTTGTAAAAACACATTATACTTTCTAAGTATGTATAAGGTATGGTAGTGTACTTTTTTAATGTAACCAACGTTTATGTCTTATTTTATAATCCAAAGGACCCCAGATTTTGAACAGATTAATATATTGTATGTAAACTGTAACCATCTCGGCATCGAAATAATCTGTTTTAAAACCGATTTGCCAACCTTGAAATATTGGTGTCTCATGTTCTAAGCCGGAGCAATTTGTTATCAAACCATTTATAATCCTTTTGTCATATTAATTAATGACTGAGTTTTTATTAAAATTACAGTACAGAGTATTACTATCGTTTTATTTCATAGGACATTGTAGAATATATATGTGTTAGCAATTTTTATTCAGTAACCAACTAGCGCTCGTCACGAGTGGACAATACGGCAACCTGTACAGCGGCGGGAACCATTTGAACGCTCCAGCTGTCAACGCTAATAACACTTATCAACTTGTAATTTAACTATTTTAATTGTTTTGATAGAAACAATTTGGCGCCACCCGGGATTCGCAACCCCTATGAATTAACAGGTAGGTTGTACTGGTAATTTTGACAACGCTACAGACTTCAGTAGTGACTACTATTATTGTAACGACCGGTGTGAGGCAAACACACCACATTAACACTAATACACATAATAAACAAGTGTAAACACATTTTAACAGGTACATGCACCCGATTACTCGTTACAATATATATTTTGCAATAGAAAATTGCAGTAAAGGAAATTGTAGCAAGGACTACATGCTGCTATAGCAGGTTTATGATGTTGTAGACATGATAAAATTTGATTTTGTTTGAGTATGTAATTTAGATGTGAGTATTGAAATAAGAATTGGGTAAAAGACTATTATGTTTCAAAATGCCCATAAATGTATTTGTGATCATGTCATATGCGAGTGCGCGTGTCATTCATATTTTATGAATAACTCCATTATAAATGAACGTACCGAACGGAGATTTGGGCAGTGCAAGCACCTTAAATAGTGCTATATTTTCTGGGTGTCAGAGACTTGTTATGTAATATATTAATAGGGATTTGGTTAGTAAAAAGCAACTGCTATAAATTCCTTATCTTTTAGAAGTCAGAAAATTTATAGATAAAATCTATACCTGCTTCTGCAGAAATCTGCAAATCTTTTCAAGAAGTTGTCTATCAGTTTTATCCATCAATCACATGATAGGTTTTCGACCAATCAGCGGCCCCAATTTCCATTAAGAGTGCGTCTCCGCCGACGAATATCGAGTTAGTTCCATTCTGCAGCTCAAATATTACGGATGTGCTCTCTGTGCGAGTTTTTCGAACAGAAACGTGCTTATGTAAGAGTGATCAAGGACAATTTAGCGATGAGTTACCCGTTAGCTTATACCTTGACTGGGTACGAACTCAATATTAGCTCAAAGAATAAAATATTTAAGTGTTAAACAGTGCTAGTCTCGCGTGAGTGAAGATTTCTGCATAGGAAAGGTTTATCCACCTGGGATACTCCTGTGTTATCACGAGGACACTTCAAGATTTGGGAAGGTGCACGCTTAAAGCACCAAAATTAAATAATATTAAATTACAGCCCAGTTCCGGTGCCCTGAGATAAGAGTAGACTGGTTATCGGTGTGTCGGCGTGCGTGCGTACAAGAGGAGTGCCAGCGAATCGGGAGTGTGCAGAAAGGAGGAGACGAGAGAGGAGCAGATTGCGGTGAATCACAGGACCAGCATTGAGACGAATCAACATACTTGGAAACAACGTTCAAGTAACAAATTGGCATTTTTTTTTAAACAGATCAGTCTGATATTCAGAGAAAATTTTTGAAGTAAACTAAAGATTTTTGAGAATTACAAACCCATTAAAAATTTTGTTTTAAAATATACAACTTTGCTCCAGATAACTGACTATATTGTTCAATTATTACTATGCCCAATATATGTTTTGTCGCACAGTAAATGGCGCTCGCAATGATGGGGCAGTAAAAGTGCAAGAAATATATTAAATATAACCTGTTACATAGTATTAAATTGCATTAGCCAATGTTTTTGGCACGACAAAATAGTTTGTTATAAAAAATGTTGTAGTGTTTTGATATATTAAAAATGTCTTCAGAGTGTGTATCATTTAAATATTGCATATGCTCAGAAAGACTAGTGTTTAGGTTAGAATCGTAATTTAGTATTGGAACGTTATCTGGAGTGAATTCTCTTATTTGTGCATGTTGTAACGTTACATAACCCATGCCCAAATATTATAACACACTCACCATCGATAAAACCAGTAATCACCCCATTCTAAAAGTCAGAAATGGTTATTATGTACCAAGCTATAAAAAAACTTTGTACTACAAAACACTGTAAACAATATAATAAAAGTGCAGTGTATCAAGTGAAATATAGTGTACTTGGTGAGAGTGTAAACTTTTAAAAGGAGCATCTCACAGATTTACAGGAGATGAAAAACTATTAATATTGTAGCAGCAGACTATATTGCTGCTGACAAGTTTTGTATTTTTTTGTATTTTGTGTAATTTTGTATTTTTTGTAGTCCACAAAGGTCTAGTACTTAGGAATAATCTTTGTGTTTAATATAATGATTTTGTTTAAATATAAGATGACCCAGGGTTAAATATAAAATAATAATAACATAAAATAATACTATGTTAGCAAGATGGCATAGGAAACATAGTTTAGAGTAAGGATAGATTAAGTAAATAATAAATTATAAATGAATCAAATTAAAAGGGATTATTTTATAAAATACCAAGGTACAAGTTTAAGAAAAAATATAAAGAAAAACCTTAGATAAATTAAATTTGATTATAAATAAAATATAAAAAGGATTATTTTTATAAAAAGAAGAAATAAATTTATAATAATTAATAATAGCCTATATACTAAAAAGTATATAGATTCACCAATAAAAAACCATAAAAATTCTTGGTTACTAACAGTAACCAACTAACAAGATTTGAATTTAATTGTTAAAACAATTTGGAAGTGAACGTTTTGAAAAGTGTAATGCCTATAAAAATTTGAGAAATTAACGAATACCATTTGGAATAAGTAGTGCAAAATTAATAAAATTGACAAGTGATGTCCACTACATATCAGAACTCTTTCGAATAGAACCATTCACGCCCGTAATTTGATGAAACTTTGATAAATCAACCTCCGAGATCCAGGCCTAGTCCACAGGACGTCGACATTTTTGGTGAGATCGTTACCAAGTAAAATTTAACTAAATTACATCTCAACTATAACTTCATAACACTAGAAACAGCACCATATCTTTAAACACTTCAGGAAAAGAGGTGAAAACAAACTTTATTATTTTGTTAACCAAAAAACCAGCAGACCGGATTCCTGTGAATTTCTTGCCGCCATTAAATAAATTTCGTGTTTTTAGTGAAGAAACATAATCTGCGCTCTGGCGGATAACCTAGGAACTACATAATCTAAATACTACAAATTATAATAAATTAATTTATGTAAAGCTTGGTATTAACCAATATTCATTTCTGACCGTTTCATAGTACAAAGAACTCAAAAATAACCCTGGGAAATTAATAAATTGTTTCTTTATTGTTTTTTGAAATAAAAAATAAAAATATTTGTTATACATTATATGTTTAAAAAATAAGATCGAACTAATGTTGTGTTGTCAGTAAGAATCGATTATACATTTCTGTTTTGGGAGAAGATAAAACAAAAATTTGCTAAATAAATCCAATGAATACTTTGTTGTTTGAATAAAAATGTGTATTATTTTCAGTAGATGGTAGTTGGTTACAGATTGTCTGGAGACAGAGAAGAGAACGGACAACCAGAAAATATTACATACCATTTGGTGTTAATTTAACCTCAAATGTGTTTGTAAATGTCACAATCAGCTGGTCTCATGAGCGGAGAAATTTAAATTAATTAATCGTATGCCAAGAGAGTAATTCTCTTTGCACTCTCTCTCCTAACTACGGTCAAACAACGGTATTGAATTCACCCAAATAAAATCTAAGGGAAATATTGGCATAATCACACACACTCGATTTTTGGAAACATTGAACATAAATTATAACAAATTCTGTGACTCTCATTAAAGCGAGATTTTCGAAGAGCATAAATAGACGATAAGAAACCTTTTTAGGAAACGTATATTTTAAGAATCTGAGAGTTTACCCACGAGACGTTACAAGATGACACTAACAACGTGGGGCTAATAAAACTTAGAGTTAATTAACAAAAAAGTACGTCTATAAGACTCCTAGAGATTACCCGCGAGACGTTACAATGTATAGGTTAAGGATTTATGTAGACATTGTGTTATATGATTTCTGACTGTTTACTGTGTGTTGCGATTAAAATTTAGATTAGGGACATTAAACGTTGACGTAAGGAATATTTGTGGCGTACGTAAGTCAAGACATTAAGATAAACTTTGTTGTGAGTTGTTATCGTTGTAAAAGATGGCAGAAGGTCTATCAGCTGATTTGCAAGCTACACTAAATGCAATTTTAGCGAATATACAATCCGTACGTGACGAAAGTAATAAAAATAACCAAGCATTGCAAGAGAACTTAAAATCCGTGCGTGACGAAAATAATAAAAATATACAAGCAGTAAGGGATGATAATGAACAGCTACGCGAAGATAATAAAATATTGCAAGAAAACTTAAAAATTGTACGTGAAGACAGTAAAAGTCAAAATAAAAAAATATTCGCTGCCATACACGACCAAGCAAAACAAAATAAAGCCATCGTCGTAGCTGCCGAGAGCAAAATAACAGAAAAGGTTGAATCTATCCGCGTGGAGTTTGAGACCGCAATAGAATTAAATAACACACGTATAACGGAATGTGAGACGACTGTGCTAGCAATAGAAGAACATGTGCAAGCGCAGACGACCGCGGTAAATGATTCCATAAACACCTGTGAAAACAAAATAGAAATTTTAGAACAAAAAGTAAAACAAATACAACAGACTACTCCACTCGCAAACCAGGTCACTTATATATACAAAGCACAGGACGACATCAACACATACATGAAATTTTATGGCCTCGAGCATGAAAATTTCATACAGTTCCTTAAGCAATGCCAGCGTAATATGGAGCACATCACTGACAACCTTAGCGATGTTGACAAAATAAACTGGGTGGTGCGTCAGTTAAAGGGGACGGTGGGTGAATGGTTTTCGATCGTCCAAGATAAAATTTTGGTATATGAAGATCTGGTTAACCACTTTAAAGCAAGGTATTTGAACGACAAAATCCAGAGGAAAGTACGCGTACAACTGGAGTTTGGTAAGTATACTCCAGGTAAGGGAAGTAAGGAGAAATACTTGATCCAGCTTGTAGCCAAGGCGAAACACCTGGAGCCAGTAATATCAGAAGCTGAAATTGTAAATAAGCTAGCACATCATTTCAACAGGGGAATACAAGTGGCTGTAATTACACAAGGAATCAAAACATTAGAAGACCTGCTGTTGGTAATAACAAAATGGGAGAATGTAGACGGGAATCCCGAAACATACAATACACACACAAAGGTAAACATCAATAATACACCAAAACAAAATGAATATAGAAATAAGCAATGGAAAAAGCCGAATCGCGAACAAAATTCACCCAAAATATGTAGTCATAAAGTCGCGACCATAACCGAAGATAAAACATAATAAAAATAATAATAAAAAAGGTACCAGCCAGAATCAGAAATTCAATGAAAACATAGAAAATAATAACATGATTAGGACCTACTGTGTATCTGGGTATATAATGAATGAGTGTCATAATGTAATTGTTAAAGTAAGTAAATTGTGTAAATTCATGTTTGTTTGAACCATGTGGGTAAATATGTTGAGAAATGTGCGACTGGACAGTAGGTATTATGACGTCATGAACTGTTCATACTAGCTATCTCTCTACCCCTTGATAACAGATTATCAACCTCGTGCTTATGTTTATTTATATTGGAACTAACAGATGTCAAAATTTTATTGGAATAAAATATTTTAGTTTAACAAGGAGTACTTATTTATTTATTATTAGTTTGATTATATGTTAAAAAAAGGAAATGGTATTATTTTATGGCTTAAAAAAAAAATTTTGTTCGTGTAAACAATTTTTTTTTTATCCGAGGAGGGGATATTCCTGCAATAGAACATTGCAGTAAAGGAAATTGTAGCAAGGACTACATGCTGCTATAGCAGGTTTATGACGTATACAAGATAAAATTTGATTTTGTTTGAGTATGTAAATTAGATGTAAGTATTGAAATAAGAATTGGGTAAAAGACTATTATGTATCAAAATGCCCATAAACGTATTTGTGATCATGTCATGTGCGAGTTAAATGTGCGAGTGCGCGTGTCATTCGTATTTTATGAATAACTCCATTATAAATGAACGTACCGAAATGAGATTTGGGCTGCGCAAGCATCTTAAATAGCGCTATATTTTCTGGGTGTCAGAGACTTGTTATGTAATATATTAATAGGAATTTGGTTAGTAAAAAGCAACTGCTATAAATTCCTTATCTTTTAGAAGTCAGAAAATTTATAGATAAAATCTATACCTGCTTCTGCAGAAATCTGCAAATCTTTTCAAGAAGTTGTCTATCAGTTTTATCCATCAATCACATGATAGGTTTTCGACCAATCAGCGGCCCCAATTTCAATTAAGATTGGGTCTCTGCTGACGAATATCGAGTTAGTTCCATCCTGCAGCTCAAATATTATGGACATGCTCTCTGTGCGAGTTTTTCGAACAGAAACGTGCTTATGTAAGAGTGATCAAGGACAATTTAGCGACGAGTTACCCGTTAGCTTATACCTTGACTGGGTACGAATTCAATATTAGCTCAAAGAATAAAATATTTAAGTGTTAAACAGTGCTAGTCTCGCGTGAGTGAAGATTTCCGCATAGGAAAGGTTTATCCATCTGGGATACTCCTGTGTTATCACGAGGACACTTCAAGATTTGGGAAGGTGCATGCTTAAAGCACCAAAATTAAATAATATTAAATTACAGCCCAGTTCCGGTGCCCTGAGATAAGAGTAGACTGGTTATCGGTGTGTCGGCGTGCGTGCGTACATGAGGAGTGCCAGCGAAGCGGGAGTGTGCAGAAAGGAGGAGACGAGAGAGGAGCAGATTGCGGCAAATCACAGGACCAGCATTGAGACGATTCAACATACTTGGAAACAACGTTGAAGTAACAAATTGGCATTTTTTTAAAACAGATCAGTCTGATATTCAGAGACAATTTTTGAAGTAAATTAAAGATTTTTGAGAATTACAAACCATTTAAAAATTTTGTTTTAAAATATACAACCTTGCTCCAGATAACTGAATATATTGTTCAATTATTACTATGCCCAATATATGTTTTGTCGCAATATATATATATTGCGATAGAACACAGGATCATGATAAGCAATGAACTATGTCTTGTGCATGGATGACGAACATTATCATGTTTAAATTTGTTTCTTGTTCAAATTGGTTTTTTTAGCTATAGTTTTGTATTGTATTACCGATAAGAATTTAGAATAGGTCAAACTCTTAAAAGTTTTATTCGTCATTTTTCTATGTAATGTGTTTGTGAAAGTGTGCGCGGGTGTGCGAGTTATTAATGTTTTTCTATTGTGTCCGTTATAATTATCCGATTTACATGAGACTTGAACAAGACATAAAATTTAATATTAGCTACAATTTCCCTATATTCTGTGATCTTCAAATAACTGTTAAATGTGAGTTTTTGTTATATGAAATCTCTATTTAAAACTCACTCAGGCGTGAAGTAATAAAATCCCAGATAATTATCTGTGCAGGCTTTGCCAATTTCATGCAAAGTGTTGCATGAAGTACTATTAGTGCCGTGTGCATATTTATCATGTGACCGATAATTGGCCAATTAGAACGCAGTAAAATCATTGAAAATTGTCTGTTGCCATGTGCAGATCAAGGGCAGTTCATCTTGAGCATTCGTCTAGTAAACGTGCGGTCCGTTTTCAAGAAGTTTCTCTTGCGTGAACACATAAACAGTGTGAAAGGTGTACGAAAACTTGGAACTCTGTGTGAGTTATTTTACAGACCCAAGTAATTCAGTTATAATAAATATTATTGTGATTTACAAGCATCCGTGTTAGTCAAGATATCTCATAGGGAGATCTACCGACCGCGGTAGATCTGGTGACGCGAGGACAGTTGAAGACGTGCCGGAAGGTGTACGCCTATACACCGCTTTTCATTAAACACCCACGTTACAGCTTGAGATACGTAAATAAGCGTACACGTACGCTTATAACAATATTAAAACATTTTAAAAACCTTTAACAATCATAATCAGTGTTATTGCAATGAGGCAGTGTTGCAGTTCGTCGAGCAAGTTCAGCGTGTTTATCATCAGGACACCATCCCAGCAAAATTCACGAGGGAAGGACACGTGAGATATGCATCGCCTTCAGCCATCTCGCCGCATCAAATTGGAATATCTTCACTCAAGTAACAAATTCAGATCTAAACTTTATATAAACTGTTTTCAAACAATATTTCAAAATTCATAACATTTGTGTATGTTTAAAAATATATCGTGTGAACTATTATTCAATTGGTGTGCAATTAATAATTATAATACCTCCAATATAGACTTGTTGATTTATAAAACACACACCATAATCCTATGCGAAAGAATTAATTCAATTGTGTTGTCGCATAGTATTAAATGGCGCTAGCCAACTAGGGGCACGATAATTTAGTAATTTAAGTAATATTTCTAAATTTGTATAAACTAATATTGTGAATTTTTATTTGTGGGTGTTGTTCATGTCTTTATCAGAGAATATATATCTTATGTTTGCATATTCTCGGGTATACTGTATGTTATATGAACAGTTTATCAGTAGCGAATTGGAGGTTGAATTGTTATTTGTTTATGTTAGAATAAGTTTGTTTACATTTGATGCTATTGGACTGCATACTTCAAACCGTATAATCTGAACATTCTTAACAACAATAATCCAGTGATAATAATAGTTGACGTTCCGATAAATAAGGAAATTTTAATATTTGTAAGATTTATAATATAAATTGTCAAAATGACCGAGTCTCAAACTCCAGCAATGGATATGCAAACAACATTGGCCGCGATTTTGGCTAATATGCAAACGGTGCGCAAGGAGAATAAGGCTAATATGCAAACGATGCGCGAGGAAAATAAATTGGCTAAAGAGGACGCGATTAAACAGAACAAAGCACTTCTCGATGAAAATAAAAAAATCTATACCGCGGTGCACGACCAGGCCAAACAGAACAAGCAACTGCTGGAAGCCACGGAAAAACGGATTGCCGAGAAGGTGGAGGTAATCCGCGCCGACATTGAAACTGCACTCGAAGTAAATAATTCACGTATCAGCGAATGCGAGGCAAAGATTACCGACATCGAGGAAAAGGTTGTGCAACATGTTTCCACGGTAAGTGAGTTGGTGGCAGAACAAGATCTACTTATTCAGGAGTTGAAACAACAACTATCACAAGTCCAAAATACGTCATCATCAGCTAATCATACAACCTACGTCTACAAAACCTTAGACGATACGAATTCGCAGTTGAAATTTTTCGGCCGCAATACCAAAAACCCCATCCTCTTCATCAAGAGCTGCCAGCGCGATACGGAAGCGATAGGGGACACCTTGAGCGAAGCGGATAAGATTAATTATGTAGTGAGGAGGTTAAAATGTACCGCAGCGGAATGGTTTACTATTGTACAGGATAAAATTAATACCTATGAAGATCTGGTGAGGCACTTCAGGGCTAGGTATTGGAATAGTGAAATACAACGGAAAATCCGAATACAGCTGGAATTTGGTAGGTATTCCAATATGAAGGGTTCAAAAGAAAATTACCTAATCCAGTTGGTATCGCAGGCCAAATATCTAGAACCACAAATAGCGGAACCAGAGATGGTCAACAAATTAGCACACCATTTCGGGCGCGGTATCCAAATTGCGGTAATCACACAAGGATTTAAATCCTTGGAAGAATTACTCCTTTTGTTGACAAAATGGGAACATGTTGACAGCCAAAACAGTGGCAATAATAATAGTGAACCGCCGCGTAAACAATTCCAGCCTCAACCACAACAAAAACAACAACAACAACAACAACAAAGTAGAAATAAAACAACTTTTCAGAATTTTAATGCACATAAAGTATCAGCTATTACTGAAGTAAATTCAAATGAAGAGCAACAGAAAAACGAGTAAGGTTGCACGGCGTGAGTCCGTGCAACAAAGTAGAAAGCACAAATAAAATTACAAATAAAGAAAACAATAACAAAAAGCAGTTCAATAGATCTAATGTTAATAAGTCTAATTATAAGGATGTATATGTTGTGTCAGGCCTATATCCTGCTGAAATTAGAGACGATTTAGTTTATAGTAACTGTAGGGATAAAAGTGTGGAAAATAATAATGATGATAATGACATTGTGGTGAATGCCAAAATTAACGGATGTGTCGGTGAAGTGTTGTTTGATAGCGTAGCACAAATTTCTCTTATTGATGAACGTTTTTTAACCAAGCACAAGCACTATTAAAAAAAAATTCCGATTCTACCCGTTAACAATAAAATGGTCACATCTGCGACTTGTGAATCGCAGGTGGTCGGGAAACAAGCACTTATAACAATATATACACAGGGGGTGGAAATTAAAGTCCCCATACTGGTGATAAAAAAACTTGTGTACGACGTCATAGTGGGTACCGACACGTTGAATAAATTGCAAGCAACTATTGATTTTGCTAACAGAACGCTGAAATGTACCATCCAAGACAAGTTACACACAATTAAACTCGGGCACACGCATGACAATATCGAGCAATGTCAAAGCTCGGGTCGAATACTCAAGCCACACATTAATTATGTTGATAAGATAACGGACAACAAGCTTACCCGCAATAGTCAGATAACCTGAGATAAACAAAGCCAGTTAGACGAAATTTTAAATAAATACAAATCAATTTTTGCCAATAAACCCACGGTTACTAACGTATATGAATACACGATACAGGTCACCGACGAAAATAAATTTGTCAGAAAGACCTACCCCATTCCGCTTCATATCAACAACAAGTTGATGAGGAGGTTAGCAAGATGTCAGATAGTGGTATCATCGAATGCACCGATAGTAACTTCTTAAACCGTATGGTTATAGTTAAAAAAAAAAAAATAATGATGTTAGAATATGCTTAGATATGCGCAATCTTAACACGATTACGCAGAAGTGTTACGATTGCGCACCCAATGCGGAAAATGTATTTGTCAAATGCCAAGGGGTAAAGTATATGTCCCGCCTCGACCTGAAAAGTGGGTTTTGGCAGATACCTTTAGCTAAGGAATCCCGCAAATACACTGCATTTCTATACAAGAACAAGTGCTACCAATTTAAGGTAGTTCCGTTTGGATTGGTAACCAGTTTAGCCGCAATGGTTAAGTGCCTGGAACTTGCGTTAGGTCACGAAGTGGAAGATTTTGTCAGTGTATTTGTCGATGACATCCTTATAATATCCAGATCGTTTGAGGAGCATCTCCAACATCTTGAGATCATCTTCTGCAAATTAAGAGATGCCAACCTAGCCCATAACTTGGAGAAGTGTGAATTTGGTAAATCACGGATAAAGTTCCAGATACAGACCATCACTGATTTCCCAAATCCAAGGAAACCGAAAGACATCAGGGCGTTCCTTGGTTTAACAGGATACTTCCGACGTTTCACACCTGAATATTCCAAGACGATTGAACCGCTACTGGAATTGTTGAGGAAGAATACAAAATGGAGGTGGGAGGAGCGTCACGAGCAGGCTTTCATCACCACCAAGGAACTATACAGCAAAAATCTACATGTATTTCACCCTGAAAAGGAAGGCACATATGTGCTAAATTGTGATACTTCTGATTATGCTATTGGAGGAGTACTTTACCAAAGGAACAACAAAGGTGACCATAAAGTCATCGCGCACATAAGTAGGTCATTAAAAGGAGCGGAAAGAAACTATTTTACTTCAGAAAAGGAGATCTTAGCGATAGTATATTGTCTCGGTAAATTTAGATATTACCTTGTAGGCAGCATTTTGAAATTCTGTCAGACAACCAGATGTTGCATTGTAAACTTGCATAATCTAGATGGATTATGGCAATCCAAGAATACGATTTTACTATCAAGTACTGCAAAGCCAGCGAAAATAAAGCTGCTGACACACTTAGCAGGTATCCACCGGTGATTGAAGAACGGCATTCGTCTACCAATAATGAGGTTCAGATTCTTGCCATATGATACAAACTTCACGAGGATTTGATAAACCAATTAAAAAACATAAGTTCTGAACAGCAGAGTGACTGCAAGTTAAAAAGGATTAGCGACGAGATTCGGGTGCATGAAAACCCCAAATATAAAATCCATCAAGACGTATTATACAAAATCATCAATGGGGAATGGAAAATAATGGTACCTGATGCCCTCGTCGAGGATTTGACGTGGATATGTCACGAAAGCTTGGCACATGCCGGTACATATAAATGTTACCTGGCTATGCGTGAGGATTTCGTCTGGTTAAATATGGCCAGAAAAGTGAAGGCCATCTTACGCACATGTCACATCTGCCAAACCGCTAAGTACCCGAACCAGCATACTCAAGTAGAAATGGGCAACATTGTAGCCAAAAACAAAAATGACCTTGTTTGTATTGACTTTTTAGGCCCACTCCCGAAGGCATCTCGGGGTATGAAAAATCTTGTGGTTTTTACTGATGCTTTTACTAAACACGTTAGTTTATACGCTATTGGGAGACCGACAACAACAGCGGTGTTAAATATAATCCTAAATAAATACATCCTGAAATATGGTCCAATAAAAAAAATCTTATCCGACCAAGGCAAGCAATTTACAAATACAAAGTGGCATTCTGAGTTGGCTAAACATGATGTCCAGACAGTGCTGACAGCGATCCGGAGACCGCAAGGCAATCTCGCCGAAAGGGTCAATAAGGAATTAGGGAGATTATTCCGCACGTATTGTAATGTGAATCAGAGTAAGTGGCCGGAATACCTCGAATTTTTCAAGACGTCCATGAACGGAAATTACAATACAACAACAGGGTATACCCCTAGCGAGCTTAAAACCAGAAAAATGCCAGGACGTATCTGGGAAGGTTACATCAAACAAATAGCGACTCAGAATGTACCAATACCCAATACAATAAAAAAAAAATAGAAGCCAGGCGCCGCATTAAAAAATGTGCGGAAAAGCGTACAGAACAATTTAATGCTGAGCATAAACTAGTGAGTTTTAAAACTGGCGAAAAGGTACTCTTGCTTGCCTTGAATGTGGGACGTAGGGAAGACAACACGGCAGCTAAGTTTTTTAGGCTGTATAACGGTCTTTACGTGCTATCCGAACAGGTGGGGAAAAATACGTTCATCCTAACTAACCCCAATACAAACCGTATAATTGGCAAATTTCACTCTTCATCACTAAGGAAATATTATGTTAAAGATGATTAAGGGAATATACCAGGATATAGGATGTATGAATGTGTAACATCAATGTAAAATATGTCATAGTAAGAATACATGCTCATGTTGAATAAGTCTATGAACGAACGATTGTATACAATAGAGATAGTGAATGACATCAGAAGTGTACACTTATCTGTGTTTGGATTGTAAACGCCAACCACGTGTATATGTTTATGTTTATCTGTCAAGATGACAGTTATGGAAGACGAGAATTAGAAGTTGTTTATTTATTTTGGGTTTGAATTATTAGGTTAATGTTTTATTATTAGGACTTGGACATTGTTAAAAAAAAAAAGGAATGGTTTAAATTTTTTTTTACACGTAGTGGGGGTTAATCCTGCGATAGAACACAGGATCATGATAAGCAATGAACTATGTCTTGTGCATGGATGACGAACATTATCATGTTTAAATTTGTTTCTTGTTCAAATTGGTTTTTTTAGCTATAGTTTTGTATTGTATTACCGATAAGAATTTAGAATAGGTCAAACTCTTAAAAGTTTTATTCGTCATTTTTCTATGTAATGTGTTTGTGAAAGTGTGCGCGGGTGCGCGAGTTATTAACGTTTTTCTATTGTGTCCGTTATAATTATCCGATTTACATGAGACTTGAACAAGACATAAAATTTAATATTAGCTACAATTTCCCTATATTCTGTGATCTTCAAATAACTGTTAAATGTGAGTTATTGTTATATGAAATCTCTATTTAAAACTCACTCAGGCGTGAAGTAATAAAATCCCAGATAATTATCTGTGCAGGCTTTGCCAATTTCATGCAAAGTGTTGCATGAAGTACTATTAGTACCGTGTGCATATTTATCATGTGACCGATAATTGGCCAATTAGAACGCAGTAAAATCATTGAAAATTGTCTGTTGCCATGTGCAGATCAAGGGCAGTTCATCTTGAGCATTCGTCTAGTAAACGTGCGGTCCACGTTCAAGAAGTTTCTCTTGCGTGAACACATAAACAGTGTGAAAGGTGTACGAAAACTTGGAACTCTGTGTGAGTTATTTTACAGACCCAAGTAATTCAGTTATAATAAATATTATTGTGATTTACAAGTACCCGTGTTAGTCAAGATATCCTCATAGGGAGATCAACCGACCGCGGTAGATCTGGTGACGCGAGGACAAGACGTGCCGGAAGGTGTACGCCTATACACCGCTTTTCATTAAACACCCACGTTACAGCTTGAGATACGTAAATAAGCGTACACGTACGCTTATAACAATATTAAAACATTTTAAAAAACTTTAACAATCATAATCAGTGTCATTGCAGTGAGGCAGTGTTGCAGTTCGTCGAGCAAGTTCAGCATGTTTATCATCAGGTCACCATCCCAGCAGAATCTACGAGGGAAGGACACGTGAGATATACGCATCGCCTTCAGCCATCTTGCCGCATCAAATTGGAATATCTTCACTCAAGTAACAAATTCAGATCTAAACTTTATATAAACTGTTTTCAAACAATATTTCAAAATTCATAACATTTGTGTATGTTTAAAAATATATCTTGTGAACTATTATTCAATTGGTGTGCAATAAATAATTATAATACCTCCAATATAGACTTGTTGATTTATAAAACACACACCATAATCCTATGCGCAAGAGTTAATTCAATTGTGTTGTCGCAATATATACATATATATATATATATTGCAACAGATCAAACTTTATTATTCTAATAAGGATATTGTGAGTGTGTAGAAATCGATACAAGTCTATTATGGAGGAGATGAAATATTATTTATTACATACAAATATTGTTTATAAAGATGTATAATGTTTTTTAAATTGTCATGTATTGATAGTATATTAAATTGTTTGTATTGTTCGATTAATATAAATCGCTTTTACTTGTTTGCTGCAACGTCCTCCTCTCGTCTCGTCGGTCCCGTCTCGTCGTCCTCTTCTACACCTTCACTCCTTCCTGGTGTCCTCTTCGTCTCGTCGTCCTTTTACAACAAGCAGCTCCAGCGGCGATATTTTAGAGTCTCGTAGTTATGTTTAACTGCTTCCACGATATCTTGTAGTGTCTTTAAGTTCCCTATGCGGATATCTTAACTTACACGACACAGCACTGAATTTTATTTTAAATTTTACTTAATTATTTATCCTCTTGATTCTTACCGCAAAACTTCGTTAAGAATTACAAGGTTTATAGTTTACTTTATATAAAATATTCCTACATTTGTAAGAGAACAACTCTCTTACTCGGGCACAACTTCCCCTAGCAACATCGACAGACAGACTGTGTTCAACCTAGCTCTGCAACGTATGAATCTCACTGAATTTGGTGTAATTTGATAGGCCAAGCCCAAGTCACATGATTGATGGAACAACCAGATACACAAAATTCATGAAAAACTTTGTATAATTTTGCGTAGTCCTGCATGGAAATTATCTACAATTATTATTACCCTATCATTGATAAGAGTTACACTTGAGTTTTGCTTTACTTAAAAAATCATATTTCTAAAAATAATTACAAACCTCAGAGTATACACAAATCGAAGCTATTTATTTAAATAATTCCTTGTCAAATTTTCATGTAAATCGGTTAACTACCACTGCCGCTATATCGATCGCAGATTATCACACCCGCACACGCGCACCATTTCATACAAAAAATACATGACAATATAGTACAATTTTTTATGAAGAGTTTGGTGTAACATATATGCTTATCAGTAGAGGGAAAGTGAGTGTTCGAAAACACTTCCGGGTTCCGAACGAAAACACTACCGGGTTCCAGTTCATGACGTCATAGAGGCACTGGCAGCTGGTGTCCGAGCTGTCCATGTGACGTCACTGTTTTGTGTGTGTGTATGTATGTGTGTGTATGTGTGACTGAAACACTTCCGTGTTCCAGTTCATGACATCACACAGAGGCCCAAGTCGCTGGCGTCCGTATGGCTAAAACCTGTTTCAAGACGTCACGGAGGCCGTGGTTTCTGCATGTCCAAAATTTGGTAGCCGAAAACAATGTGTAGCGGATGGGGGTACCCGGAATTCGGCGGTTGCCCGGACGCGCAGAGGCGATGTCATCGGGTACCGTTACTCGAAATTTTGGGGGTATCGGGTACCGTTACCCGAAATGTTTAAATCAACGGATGGGGGTACCCGAAATTTGTGGGTACGCCCTAACCGGGTTCCAGTTCATGACATCACACAGAGGCAGCTGGTGTCCGAATGTTAAAACACTTCCGCGTTCTGGTTTATTTTGATGTAACAAAATAATCGTTCTCTCTCGAAATTTTTAATGTCAGAATTTTGGTACCCTAAATGATTAAAACAACGGATGGGGGTACCCGAAATTTGTGGGTACGCCCACGTGACGACGACGTAGAGGGCGTGATGTCTGAAATGTTTAAATCAACGGATGGGGGTACCCGAAATTTTTGGTGTCTGAAATTTAGTACCCGAAATGTTTAAATCAACGGATGGGGTTACCCGAAATTTTTGGTGTCCGAATTTTAACACCCGAAATGTTTAAATCAACGGATGGGGGGGGTACACCCTAAAACATGTTTTGTATGTCTAAACTCTGGGCGGGGGGAGGGGGTACCGTTACGCGAAATTGATCGGTTAAAATTTGGGGCAATAGGTACCTGACGGGTTCCGAAATTTGGTGATTAATGACATCCCGACGCGGTTCCTCCGGTAATCAAAACCGGATATTGTATTATTATAATGTTTATATTGTGTTAATATAAAACAGATGCATCGATTTCAATACTGTTTAGAAAACATATATTCTTATTATGCGTTACTAAAATTGTTAACTGAATAAATATATTTACTCCTGTGACGATTCGCCTGTAAACCAGTCAAACAGCATCTAAGCTGGTACAAGCGGTGTGTGTGTGTGAAACACTGCCACGTTCCAATGTAACTAGAATATAAGGTAGGCCACTCCGGCCAATTACTCTCTCATTGGTTGCTTCGCTGTGCGTGAAATGGTGGAAGAAATACGCGCGAGTCTTGATTTACCATGCAATCTTAGCTGAGACAATGTCCTACTTAGCATCTCTCTGCTGTTTACACGAAATATTAACAATAATTGTAATGAGCTATTCATATAGAAAAAGGATCAAACAACAAGATAAAATGGTTTGCGGCAAAAAATAATGGTAAAATCTATTTCTACATTTAATAGAAAAGGAAGCAAGTCTGTCCACATACAACATTGACAAAATGGCACAAAATGTAAAATTAAGTCGGAAAGGAGGCGATATTATATATATATATATATATCATTTTTTATTATTCGTTAATTTTATATTAATAGAATTATTTCGATTGTTATTAATTTACTTAGAAACCTCTGATGATACTAATATTTTTCAGTGAAACGTGCGTCAGGTGTTAAAAAGAATATACGAAATTATACTACTTGCAGAAGAAACAAATTGAAAACATCACAAATTTTATATATATATATATATAATATTATATATAATAACAGTAATATATAATATTATATATATAATATGCCTGCCTGGGTGGGTGCGCGTACGTGCACACGTGTGCGTGTATAAACATTTCTATGTAGTATAATATATTTGAAACAAGCTTCCAATTATTATAATTATAATCAATATCATAATCATTTTCTTTATCTACATTTTCATTGTTATAACGTTAAAAACTGAAGCTAGTACGATTAGTTGTAAACATAAATACTTTTATCAACGAAATGAAAATGGTTATTTAGTTGATACATACCTTCATAGGTGACTTAAATTTTTGAAGACGAAGCTACCCAGAGCCGACTCTTTGTTGCTGCATAAATTTCAAGTGACTTGAGTTTGAGCTGTTTGTTCAGATGGCGGATTCTGATGAATGTTCTTGTCCTGACGTACAGACAAATGACTTTCTCGTCCACCTCTGGAAATTTAGATTTGAGTAAGGTGGCCAAATAAGAGATAACTTTCACTTGTTTTGATACTGTACGTCCGTGGAAAGAAGTAAAAACTATCTCAAACTGAATCAGTTTTTGTAACCACTCGTCTGACGGATGGGTAAGCCCCCCCTTTGATATAATCGATATCCAGTCATGACTATGTTCCCCGGAAAGACACAATGTTTCGCCTCTCACACCTAGACTTTCATCAATGAAGCGGCACTTGAATGCGATGTACCCGGCCAGATATTTTAAGGCATCTTGAGGAACATCGTTGTCACTTGCAGACGGGGCCAAGTCCTCTGTTTTTAACAATTCTGCTTCGTCGGTGTCATTATTCGGAGAACTTGGTATTAACGTATGTTCAACTATGTCTATGCATAGTTCATTGGTAACAAACTGGATTAAATCCTCGTCAGAGTCATTTGATTCCATAACTTCGGTGGAATGAATGCTACCATCCTCAGCCACAGACGCACTTCCAGATAACGGTATATCGTCCGTGCTACCCGTTAAAAGTAAGAGCCGAATTCTGTTGCGCACTTCAAAGGGAGTGGGATTATTATAAAAGACGCCTAATCCCCGAACGTACTAGCTTCAGTTTTTAACGTTATAACAATGAAAATGTAGATAAAGAAAATGATTATGATATTGATTATAATTATAATAATTGGAAGCTTGTTTCAAATATATTATACTACACAGAAATGTTTATACACGCACGCGTGTGCACGTACGCGCACCCACCCAGGCAGGCATATTATATATATAATATTATATATTACTGTTATTATATATAATATTATATATATATATATATAAAATTTGTGATGTTTTCAATTTGTTTCTTCTGCAAGTAGTATAATTTCGTATATTCTTTTTAACACCTGACGCACGTTTCACTGAAAAATATCAGTATCATCAGAGGTTTCTAAGTAAATTAATAACAATCGAAATAATTCTATTAATATAAAATTAACGAATAATAAAAAATTATATATATATATATATATATAATATCGCCTCCTTTCCGACTTAATTTTACATCTTGTGCCATTTTGTCAATGTTGTATGTGGACAGACTTGCTTACTTTTCTATTAAATGTAGAAATAGATTTTACCATTATTTTTTGCCGCAAACCATTTTATCTTGTTGTTTGATCCTTTTTCTATATGAATAGCTCATTACAATTATTGTTAATATTTCGTGTAAACAGCAGAGAGATGCTAAGTAGGACATTGTCTCAGCTAAGATTGCATGGTAAATCAAGACTCGTGCGTATTTCTTCCACCAGTCGACGTCACGCGGCAAAAACAGCTGATCGCTAGATTAGCGCGGGAAGCCGGAATGGCCCCCCCTGGCCACGTTCAGTTAATGTATTCAAAGAGGAACTGATAGCTGGCGTCCGTGTTTTATAAAGCTGTGTGTGTGTGTGTGTGTGTGTGTGTGTGTGTGTGTGTGTGTGTGTGGTTGACGTTGAGCTGCATCAGGCAACCTGTTGAAAGTTGCAGCGCTCTTTCTCTACTATAAAAACCGGTTTCTTTGCTGTTACATTCCATGTGAGAGACATACATCTCTACTGCTATTGCGCTTATTCAAGTATGATAGGAATAATTGTTTTGTATAAGGGGTATAATAATAAAAATAACATAGGTTATGGTTTATATATAAAAGTTTTAATAATATCGAAAGCTTTTACAATCAAATCATAAGCTATAAGTTTTTTCTCTCTCTACATAGACACGTTCTATATTCACAAGACAATTATAATTGAGCAAAACATACGCGCTCTCTCTATATAGGCCTACATAACTAAACAAAATAGACACTTTATCTATATAGGCTATATATATATATATATATATATTTACATAATTATACAAAATAATCTTTTCTCTCTCTCGCTTTCTCTCTCTTTTGCAGCCTTGAAGGTTCTCTCTCTCTCTCTCTCTCTCTTTCTCTCTGTCTCTCTCTCTCTCTCTCCCTCTATATATGTACACACACACACACACACACACACACACACACACACACACACACACACACACACACACACACACACACACACACACAATTAACAAAATAATAATTACATTTACTACAACCAAAACAAGCCTTATATGTCTAACAATAATAATAATAATAATTAATAAATTACAATATTACAATGTTGATGTGTAATATGTTAATAATAACATACTAAATGTAGACACACATCAAATGATAATTAAAATGGTGTTAGCTACATGTGTAAAATGGTACACCAAAACCTTGAATTCAACTCTTTTTAGTATTTTAGATAATAACAGAAGTAACACGCTTATAAAGCGCACATCCAGTGGAATTATGCCTTAACCAATTACATTTTTTCGTCAAAATAATTTTTTAAAACAATTGTTCTTCAGAGTGTAAATTCTCTCCACTCACAAGCACTCAGAATGTTACAGTGGTCACCATATGGTGGTGAACGACATACATCTCCCTCGCATTCGCACAAACACATAACATCGAAACAAGGTTTCTGTAACTATGAGAGAAATCTTTAAAAAAATTTAATTACACATAAAATTTAATTAACACTTTAATGATTGTTTATCTCAACTTTTTATGTTATAAACCACATACGTTTTTTAATAATTAAAAACAGAATATAATTTCCTACAATTAATAATACTTGATCAAATACAAAAGAATGTAGACACATCAAATGATAGTTAGTGTGGTATTAAAAAAAAACATGTATTCTGAATTAAAGTCATTTTGATATCTTAGATAACAACAGACGCGACAACGGTTACGAAGCGGACATCCGCTAGAGTCATGCCTTGACCACTCATATTTTTTACCAGCGAGGTATACGCTGTACCAGTAAAATTATACATCATATAGTATATCTGATTAACCAGCTTTGTTTTAGCAATTAGCAAATCTTTTATTTGAAGATATTCAATATTATGGTTGTTACAATAACTAATTGATGTTTTGAAGAGTTTGAAAAACTCTTTAAGAATAAATACTTTCATTTTGTAAATATTCTTTTCGTTTCGTATTGATATCCATCTACTCAGTGTCTTACGATTATTTCTAAAATTATAATCGAATTTAATCATGTCGCATTGACAATATAATCTATTATTACCATTTATTTCTCTGTTCAAAAGTTTTTCTACAATATTAGATCCAAGCAACACCTTGTTCTTTCTCTGAAAATGAACAGTTAACATTAAAAAACGACAAAAAAAATAGAGAAGTCTACTTCATCATTTAAAAACATTTTACTATTAATGTTATTATAATACTATTATTATTATAATAAATCAATCCTGTTCTCGTTTATTTGGTCTGGAAAAAAAGAGAAAAAAATTAATACATAACCACTTCTGTATAAGTAATTATTAGTGGTACTGAAATATCATACTCACATAATCAATATCCAACTGCACGCTCACTTTCTCGTTCGCCAGCGGAGTGTGTGAGGTTACGCATAGTGATAACACACAAGGCTTCACAGCTTTCAATTGCTCCTCTGTAAATACGTCACACCATCTTTTAGGTAGGTATACATAGAACAGTTTATCCTCCGGCTGAGGACAGGCTCCGGTATCTTCCAAATCTACCACAACTGACTCCCCGAATTTCGTTTTCACAAATTTCATGTGAATTATATGATACTTTACTCCTAAAGAAAGACTTGACAAGTCTCTTTTTGGTAAAAAATTTTCAACTGTCTTCGCGTTCGCAACGATTCCTTCCATGGCGAGTACTGATGACTGCACAGGGAAACACTGGCGTATTTATTCTGTTTCCCCCGACCACGTTCCTTCCTTCTAAAGCGTCATCTCCTTCGGTCACGACCGGACGACGACACCCTACCCCGCACCCCGCACCTCCACCGCAACGGTAACGGCTATAATTTTGCTTCCTACCCCACCCCGCGTCGTCTCGGGCCACCATCTGCTTTCGGTCACGACCGGACGATGACATCCTACCCCGCACCCCCACACCGCATCCAGAGCATCACCACCACCCAGCACCTCGCCTACATATTTTGTTCAATTACTTTGTCTGTCGCTCCGCAACGACCGGGTTTACCCCCCCACCCCCACCCCGCACACCACTCGAGTCCGTCGGTCACGGTCACCCCGCACCCCACCCTGCGTCGTCTCGGGCCACCATCTGCTTTCGGTCACGACCGGTCGTACAACCCAGCCCCCCGTACCCCGCACCCTACATCCCGCGCGAGGCGACTCAACGAGCGCGCTTCGGCCAAGGTCGCCGGCATCCTGTACCCCGCACCTCGCCTACCTCTCGGTCACGGACACCGGCTGCAACCTATCTCCCTACCCCGCACCACCATCCCACACCTTTACCCCGCACCCCGCACCGCATCGGTCACGGACGTCGGCTTCCTACACCGCACTCCCCACCCCACCCCACCCACCGCAACGCGCGTCGTCGGTCACGACCGGACGACTACCTACCCCGCACCGCTGCTCCTCGCGAGGCCGATCGGTCAAGGGCGCGCGGCGACAGAGTCACCGGTTACCGGACTGTCTATATAGGGAACCGACGACGCGAAGCCGGCCTCACTCCTTTCACAATGACCGACAGCAGCAGCAGCAGCAGCAGCAGCAGCAGCGGCAGCAACAGCGAACACCGTGCTATCAATGGTAATGTAATTACTATAAAATTTATGATACTTGACAATACACTAAACACACAAACAGTATTATTAGATTACAAACACACGGTTGTTGATAAGATGTGTAGCGAAGCCGTAGCATTAAATAATTATATAAAATGGTATTTAGCAGTTCGTGTATCTTTTAAAAAATTAATAAACACCGAAAATATTTATTGTAATGCGGTATTCAGATCGCGTACAGAACTTAAGTCACAGTATGACGATATCGATGAACAGTATTCGATAGCTAGCGAGAAAATAATGGAATCCGTTGACAAATTCACGCGTGACGGAAGCGGGTGGGTCGAAAACGGTGTCGAGTCGGTGGAATTAAATATTACAAAATACAACCCTCTTGTGGGGTCGAGCGTTCTACCTACACCATCGAAATTATCAAACAGTAAGAAAGGAATTATCAGTATAAAAAATGTAGACGATGAAAAGTGTTTCTTGTGGTCTGTGCTCGCTGGTATACACCCGATCGCGTGTAACCCGCATCGCGTTAGCCATTACCTTCCGTACGAAGAAGAAATAAACATGAAGGACATTCCTTATCCCGTCGCACTCAATAAGATAAAACGGTTCGAAAAATTAAACGAAAACATATCCGTTAACGTTTTTGGCTATGAAGGCGAGGTATATCCTTTACGTATCACTGAACATCGCGGTAGAAAGTACCACGTAAACCTACTGCTACTGTCCGACGCGAACACTACTCACTACTGCCTCATACGGAACCTTTCGCGTATGCTTTCGTCGTTGACAAAACGAAAGGGCACTTCGTTTTATTGCAACTACTGTCTACACAGATTTGCGGACAATAAAGATACTAACGCGGCGCGAAAACGAGTTGAAGAACACGAACGCAACTGTTCTCAACACGGAGTACAGAAAGTAAAACTTCCTGACGAGGACGAAAAGTGGATGTATTTTAAAAACTTTTCACTTTGTCACCGCGTACCTTATACGGTATACGCTGACTTCGAATCGTTTATTGTTCCGACCACCGGTAAAAACGTGGCACATCATATACCAGCCAGTTTCTGCTATGTGATAGTTGACTGGATGGGAAACGCCGTCAAGGAACCTGTAATATACCGCGGTAAAGACGTGGTGGACACGTTCCTTCGTGTGCTTTTAGCCGACGTTCAACGACTCGATAGAAAGTTTAATAAACCGATCCAAATGACAGCGGCCGATGAACGGTCATTCCGAAACGCCACTCACTGTCATCTGTGCAAGCAGCCGTTAACGGACGACACGGTTCGAAATCATTGCCACATAACGGGTAACTATTTAGGCGCTGCTCACAATGCGTGTAATATAAATTACAAAATACCAAATAACATATACACAAGAAAGCTTACAAAATTATCGCTGTCACCATACGATGACAAACGATATGTCTTGGATGACGGTGAAACAACACTGGCGTACGGTCATTATAAACTCTGTCAACCCAGACGCGAGATAATTCAGCAAGCGAGAAAATCCGTTATAAATTATGCGTTCGATATACGTTGATATAAGACTCGCTTGCAGGAGCAACACACTGTCAGTAACGACGATGAAGTCGGTGAGGTTCAGTGAAAACGTAACGGTATATCTCGTACCAAAATTTTGCGATTCGCGTTTCGGGTGGCGATATGGAAAACGTACGCAAAACTATTGCAAAAGAATTGCACAGACCGGTGAGAAGGAACTTTCCCAGACGTGCGGTGGAGGTGAAGGGGTTACACGATCTCTACCAAGCGGATTTGGTGGAAATGATACCGCATGCCAAGTTGAACAAGGGGTACAAATATCTAATGACGGTAATAAACGCATTTAGCAAGTATGCATATGCGATTCCCTTAAAAACTAAATCGGGTGTTGAAGTAGCACATGCTCTCGAACCAATAATTGTAAAAAATAAAATGAAATACCTGCAAACGGATAAGGGGAAAGAGTACTTTAACACTACCGTACAAGCTTTACTAAAGAGATTCAACGTCAAACACTATTCAACGTATAGCGAGAAGAAAGCGTCCATCGTAGAGCGATTTAATCGTACGTTGAAAACGAACATGTACCGCGCGTTCAGCGAGCAAGGCCATTATCGGTGGTTGTCGCTTTTGCCTAAACTGGTGATGGAATACAACGACAGAGTGCATAGAACTATAGAGATGAAGCCGCGACAAGTCGACAAGAGCAACGAGCAAATTGTGTTGGAACGAATAAGAAAAAATACCGTACCGCGGAAAGTGAGCAAGAAACATAAGTTTAAAATAGGCGATCGAGTGCGTATCAGTAAATACAAAATCACATTCGCTAAAGGTTATACACCAAACTGGACGAACGAGATATATACAGTGCACAGAGTTCAGCCAACCGTACCGGTTACGTACTTGTTGAAAGATCATACGGGTGACGTTGTGGAAGGTAGGTTTTATGAACAAGAATTGAGTAAAACCAGCGTTGGTGATGTGTATCTCGTTGAGAAAATATTACAACGTAAAGGTGATCGCGTGCGAGTGCGCTGGCTCGGCTTTGACGGTAAACACGATTCGTGGATACATAAAAAAGATCTGATATAATAGCATTACCACAGTATTTAACCGAACGTAAACGAGTTAAGATGAAGATTGAACAACAATCGTTAAAGTTGAATGTTAAGAACGTAGACTCTGCTAAGTACAACGGTGAAGTTGCATATAATAAACACAGTCCACTGTTTCCAAACACAGTTCGATGTATCGTGTGCGGCGGGTCATGTAGCGGGAAGTCAAACGTTGCCTTTAACATGTTATTCGATTCAAACGGACTGCGATTTCAGAACCTGTACGTGTTCTCCAAATCATTATTTCAACCAAAATATCGTATGTTGGAAGACGTTTTTAACGCTCTCGCTGACGAAGGAATGACGTACTTCACATACAGTGAAAACGATAAAGTACCACCTCCGCACGAAATTGTACCTAATTCAATCATGTTGTTCGATGATGTGGTATGTGAACGGCAGAATAACATACGAAAATATTTCGCTATGGGACGGCATAGCGGTGTGGACACTTTGTACCTTTGCCAAACGTATAGTCTGGTGCCAAAGCAACTGGTGCGTGATAATGCCAATTTCTTGGTTTTGTTCAGACAAGATGATCTCAATTTACGTCACGTTTACAACGATCACGTTAACACAGATATGAAATACGAAGAGTTCAAAGCGATGTGCGCCGAAGCGTGGAAGGATCGTTACGGATTCATAGTCATCAACAAGGACTCACCGATAAACGCAGGTAGATACAGAGTGGGTTTCGATCGTTTTATACATAAATAGAATAGTTTGTGCAAGAAAGTCATCAGTGTCAAGATGGATGACAAGCAATTGACACATGAAGTCGATGCAATTAGCGATAACATAAGACAAAAGTATCGCGCGTTGAAACATGACATCAGAGAGAGCGATGAAGCGTTAACGAGAAAGTACAAACCTCTTTTGGAACCGTTAACCCAGATTTCGGAAAAGTTGAATGACTCCAGTGATAAAATAAAACAAAAAATAAAAGTTGAAGATGAAGATACGAAGGCAGCTGTTGAGACGAAAACACCATCACAACCTCGTTTCCTCAGAACGGAAGTGTTGGCACAAACGCCTGATGTCGAAACACCGAACGTAACTCTTGAAGAGTTTTTAACAACACCCGAAGGTCGACACGAAGCACAAGAATACGTTGAACAATCTGTCGAAGGTCCGCTCGCGAGGAAATACTTACTGCTCGCGTTGTCTGATGATCGAGATAAGAAGATGGATCATACGTACGGTGTTCGTAACGTTGAAGACAAATGGATGGTAGGCAATTCGGTGTTGGAGATCAATCAAGACGATAGCTTCTACATAGCTGGAAAACGATACAGAGGCACACCGGGCCTCTACGAACTTATGTTTATGAAAGAACCCGACAAGAGCGTCTACGATGAAAACGATTTAGCAGCGTACAAGTCTATACTGTCGGACACTAACGCTTATAAACGTTATTATTTACCCGGTGCTAAAGTAAATACAAACAAAGGTTTAAAGTACAGAGAGATAATCGCTCGATTGTTTCCACCACGCAGCGGACGTGGTATCGATTACGTACACTGGAACGATCCCAACGAACTGGTTGAACGGTTAAGACTGCTGGTAAGTTCAAAACGCGTCGGTCACACCGGACACGACAACGAAATCATCTCAGTAGTAGAGGAATTACGTGAAGCCAACATTATCGTATAAATTTTATGAACGTCGGTGTAACAACTCATTGTTGTCAACACTGTCGACATGTGCGGATTAGATTTGACACCTGACTTTGAAGTCGAAAACGAGAGACTGAAAACCTTTACATCATGGCCTGTGCATTTCATCAGTCCGACCGCTATGGTTGCCGCAGGCTTTCATTACACAAATGAAATTGACAGGGTTCGATGTTCATTTTGCGGTATAGAAATCTTTCGTTGGAAAGAGGGTGACGATCCGATTGTGTTACACACGCGATGGTCACCACAGTGTCGTTACTTAAAACGGTTAGCACATCATTTGTAGCGTGCAGTTGTACAATGGTTGTGGACAAGTTCGGGAGACATCAAAGCGCCGTGAGCGTGCGACGAGAAACAAAAAGACAATTACGCGATACTGTAGGATTTAAGATTACGAATGATGGGCATATAGATGTTGAAAACAAAAAGATCCGCAATCTGAACGAACCGGATGCAGCAAAGGATGCTGTATCCCTGAGTTATATGCAAACACATTGTCTGCTACTCGATGATGAACGTAAAAGCGTGGACGTTAAAGGGTGTAGATTGAAAAATGTTGATACTCCTGTAGACGTTAAAGACGTAGTCAACAAATATTACGTTGATGACAACTGTATACAACACTCGAGTCAAGAGAGAGGTGAGGTCATCGATGCACGAGATCGATGGGTAATCAACGTTCGAAGTCCGGAACAAGCGAACGATGCGGTCAACAAAAACTACGTAGACTCGAATGTCATTAAAAAAGTATCGAATAGCTATTTGTTTTGACAGAGCTGGTTGTCGGGAGTGAGTTCACCGATTTTTGCAGATGACGCGGTTAACGTAAAATACATGTTGCAGAACACCGTTAGCTTGGGCGAAAATGGTGTTTTCAAAGCAGCGGAAAAGAGAATAACAGACGTAGCGGATGGTTTTGCGGAGAGCGATGCTGTTAACTTACAACAATTAAATGACGTGAGACGATACGTAAAGAGCGAGATGTATAAAGTCGTTAAAACATTTCAGTATCAACTGGATTACTACTTATTGAAATTGTCTAAGCCACGTAGTTCAGAAGACGAGTGGACACTCGACACGAAGGAAATAAAAAGGTTAATAGATGAATACGATAAAAACACAGAAGAGAAAGACTGGAGATCGGTTTACGATGTACAACAACGTTAGGAGGAAAAAGGGGTGGGGCGTCGGAAACGTGCTTAAAAACGTTGTACCGTCCGTTGTTTCGTCAGTTATCAATCGAGCGGTGGACGCACTACCTGTCGAATTACATCTGCCGGGTTACAGATTCTGTGGACCGGGCACGAAACTCGAAGAAAGATTAGCGCGTGGTGATCGCGGAATCAACCAATTAGACGAAGCCTGTCGCGAACACGACATCGCTTACGCTCAATACAAAGACAACGAAAGTAGACGTATTGCAGATCGTAAACTCGCGGAAAAAGCGTGGGGACGGGTAAAGGCGTTGGATTCGGGTATCAGCGAACGAGCTTATGCGACAGCAGTTGCAGCGGCCATGAAAGCAAAATCAGCAATAGGAAGCGGCCGACGTCGTAAAAATAAAAAGAATGTGAGTAGTCGTGGTCGTGGTGCTGGTGGTGGGATGAAAAAGAGGAGGAAGAGAACTGTCCGAACCGTTAGGAAAAAGAAGAGAACTGCGTCCGGATTGTATCTACGTCCGTACCGAAAAAACTAATTCACATACCGCTCCGCCCGTTGTCCGAAGATGAATTACGTGTATACGCAAAAAAGCTAAACATACCGTATTTTAGAGGTGTTTACATGCGTAACGCATTACCGGATACAGCGCCGTGGAAGAACGAAAGCGTCATCGTAAATTTGGACGACGAGAGCGGACCGGGAACCCACTGGGTATGTTACAAGAAGCGTGGAAATCGAGTACACTATTTTGACGGGTTCGGTAATTTACGTCCACCTCTCGAGCTGATGCAATATTTTGGTGATACAGCCGACGTTCGTTACAACTATGAACGGAAGCAACCTCCTCACACGGTCATCTGCGGTCATTTATGTTTAGACTTTTTATCGTCTTCTGATCAGTAAACTTCAGCATGTCGTCGCTAACGGTTACCGTGACGGGTACCGACGCTGCGAATCTCGTGTGTAACTTTTTCCCACCTCTCGAGTTATACGGTGAATGGTACGTTGGACTATTGGATTTTACATCGTATAATTCAATACCAAACGTTACTGAAGGAAAAAATGATGCATTTCCAGTAAAAATTTCCAAGGATCAGTGGTCCGTCATCAAGTTGCCTACCGGCACCTATGAAATCAGTGATATCGAAACGTATCTGCAGAAACAGTTAGGCGAGAGAACAATCAGTTTACGTCCAAACAACAACACATTAAAGTGTGAAATTTACTGTAAGCATGTCATCGACTTTTCGCATACACCGAATACCATTGCAAGTATGTTAGGATTCAAGGAGAATCAGCAGCTGGAAGCGTATAAAACACACGAGTCGAACGTACCCGTCGACATAATCAAAGTTAACACCGTTCACGTACGGAGTAATATCGTACAGGGTGCGTACAAGGACGGTCAGGAACAGCACACGTTGCATTCGTTTTATCCGACCGTGGCACCAGGTTTCAAAATAGTTGAAACACCGACAAACGTAATATACTTACCGGTAAACGTACAACGCGTTGACAACATCATATTGTCTCTCGTTGATCAGGACGGGGATTTAGTTGATTTTCGCGGTGAAGTTATCACGATACGACTGCATCTGAAAATATGGGATTGTATTTCGGACAAACGTCACCTGTAAAAAGGGAGTGTGTACGAAAGAAACATGGTAGTCGGTGTTCAACGTTGAAGCGATTGACATCAAGGAACAAGCGTTTCTTACTTTCACTTGGATTCAAATTATACGATTAAAATAATGTCGGGTGAAATTCTAGCTATCGAACGAGGAGCGGCTTTCGATAACAGAATCGTTGAGTTCGAATATCGTACGCACACACCGTATGCTTCCACCCGATACGGTAACAACGATGAAATACGTATACCCATCCAACAACAGGATGTTTTCACTTTACCGGCGGAGAGTTTTCTGTACATCGAAGGAACATTGACCAAGGTTAACGCTACCGACACAGCGTTGAACGTGAAATTAATCAACAATGCAATGGCTTTCTTGTTTGAGGAGATCCGTTACGAAGTGTGCGGTGTGGAAGTAGATCGTACGAAAAACGTTGGAATTACGAGCACTGTGAAATTGTTACTATCGAGCAACGAGCATGAAAGAAAGCATCTAATCAATGCAGGATGGGTGACGACAACCGACGAGTCGTTGACAGTACACGAGAGTACCGGTGATTTTACGTTTTGTCTTCCGTTAAAAATGCTACTCGGTTTCAACGAAGACTATACACGCATCATGCTGAACGTTAAGCAAGAATTGATTCTGTTGCGTACCTCTACCGATCAGAACGCAATGGTGCTAAAAGAATCAGGTGCAACTGCAAACGGTAATCTCGTAATAAACAAAGTACACTGGAAGATGCCCTATGTGCGCGTGTCAAACAAGTACCGAATACCGCTATTGGAGCACATCGAGGAGGATCATGAACTGGTGATGCCGTTCCGCAGTTGGGAATTGCACGAGTATCCCGTTCTACCGACGACAAATCGACATTCGTGGACCTTGAAGACATCGTCACAGTTGGAAAAACCACGGTATGTGATACTAATATTTCAGACGGACAGAAAGAACAATATAGCGAAAAACGCGTCGGAATTTGATCACTGCAATTTATCGAATGTCAAGCTATTTCTGAACGATAAATACTATCCGTACGATAACCTGAACCAGGATATCGAAAAAAACGTTACGCACTGTTCTACGACATGTATACACGTTTTCAAACATCATACTACGACCGTCGCAACAGAACGCCTCTTTTGACACCTAATGAATTTATAACGAAAGCACCGTTGTTTGTCATCGATTGTTCCAGACAAGAAGAACCAATCAAGTCGTCTGCCGTTGATGTGCGTTTAGAATTTGAATCCAGTAACAATTTTCCAGATAAAACCACCGCTTACGCTTTGATTATTCACGATAGGATAGTACAGTACACAGCGTTGTCGAATACTGTTCATCGTTTGTCATAAAAAACTTGTTCTCCCCTCTACCAGTTTATAAAGATAGGTATTAGCGATCTCTAGCTTGTAACAAGATCAGTCCGTCTCAACGATGGAAGGTGACTGTGGTAGCGGCGCCAGCAGCAGCGGCAGGCATTGTGAGTATAACGTTTACTTATCTCTTGCATATCCTATTAACTCTTACACTAAGTTCGTTACCGTCGGACTGTTTAACGAACTCAACTATGAACCGGGTGTTTTGTTTACAAACGGAAAAAAGAAACGTATATTACTTGACTTTTCTGAGTGGAATTACTTGTTGATCTTTCGTGAACAGCTACTATCCAGTATGTTATTGTACGAAGAAGGTGAAAACCGTGAAAAGAAGAAGAGTGTGATGATCAGTCGTAACTTTGGGAAAACGTTTGTTCGGATTAAAGGTAGTAAGACCGAAAAATTTGTTTTCACAGAACCCGAGTGGATCCGTTTTGGTTGTTTATTAACAGTACTAAAGAAATATCTTGTTCGCTTGTTTTATGATCAAGATCACTTCAAGTCGTACATTAATCAGGTAGTAGCCAAGGGGTGTTATGTACCACCATCCTTCTTTTTCCCCTCGTTTTTTCGATTGGAAAGCAGTCGTCATGACCAACAGCTAACATTTGATCGTCTTTACGATGAACTGGTATTGGAAGGAAAAGTAGAGGGGGAATTTGAAAAAATTAACGTATTCGATGCGAACAAGTGTCACTCGGAAAAATGAACTTGAATAGGACGGTTATTGCCGAGTTTGAAGCGTTTCGTGGTGACAAAAATGAATATGTAATCAAAGAGTTCGTTGCAGTTGATATAACAACCGGACGTTTTGTTATCGTGTTGTTCGCTCCACCATACGAACGTGCACGACTGCACCTGAAATTTCAAAAAATCAATGACTGGTTGGAAACACATTATCACAGAATTCGGTGGAACGATGGTAATGTACCGTACAAGAATATGGTACGCATCGTTGCAGACTTTTTTTCAGACAGTTCTGTTGTCTATACAAAAGGGTTTGAGAAGGCAAATTTCTTACGACAGATGTATCACCATGGTGAGGTGATTGACTTAAACGATATTCAAGCACCTGTAGTTCCTAGATCCTTTGTACCCACCATACAATGTCCTGTTCCTCATCGTCAACCCGTTACCACTCCCCCCTTACACTGTGCATTGCGCAAAGCTTTGTTTTATGCAGAATGGTTGCGGCAACGAAATAAAATATAGTCGGTTGTGAACATGTTTTCATCATGGTGTTAGTGTGAATGCTACGTGACAGAAATGTCCATAAACGTAGAATTAGGTACCGTAGTGTGTGCGTGAGTGTTAACCTTGACTACGTCACTGTCGCGGTAGAAATACTCATAAACGTAGTCCTGGTAGTTCGAGACGGGTCACTGGCACGGTAGATATACCTGTAAACTCGTCAAGGACCAGTATGGGTGTGAAAATTACTCATTACGGTACAGCAAATGTGAATACGCATCATGTATGAACAACATATACACCCGATAAAAAAATAAAAAAATAAAAATAAAGTAAATAAATAAAAAATATATGTACTGCTTTTATACATTGACTTAGCATTGCATAGTGTATCTTATCATTATCTACGACTGTATTAGTCAATAGTACAGCGATAGATAACGTGGAGTAGGCCTGCTTTACGAATCTGTAAAGTTGGGGAAACCACGTTAAAAAAAGCGTAGCGGTCTCTCATTCGCCTCTGGCCGCTAGGAAGAGGATGAGAGGTAAAAAATAAAAGTATAAAAAATGTTTATTTATTTTTAATAATAAATAAACTTAAATATTGTGCTTTTATGGTTTTACACATAGGACAACAGTAGATATCACTCGTCCACCTCATAGTTGCAAGTAAGAGACGAGAAGTATAAGTACAAAAATAATTACAGTTAAACGACAACGGCCCCTTGGTGTAGTGGATGCATGCCGGTTTGGAGTACTGGAGGTCCCGGGTTCAAATCCCGGAGGGGCCATAATTTATTTTTTGCGGAAACCAACTGTCTCGCCTCGCAGTCGAGCACATGCGTCATGTCGGGTACCCCCATCCGTTGATTTAAACATTTCGGGTGTTAAATAACATTATTTTACAAAATAAAATACATAACGCTGCGCTACGTTGCAAAAACAGACACAATACTGAACGCAAGTGCAGAGACCGGTCTCTATGCCCTGCAGCAAAGCAACTTCTGCATTCCACTAGCACACGGTAGTTAAACGTTCCGTCAAAAAAATAAACAATATAACATATGACTATAAAATATATACACAAAATCTAGTTATTCAGTTGAATCAGTAATTATCACAGTTGTTACGTTTCACACACACACACACACACACACACACACACACACATACACACAAAGTTTAAAAATATTATTTTTAATACACGTATTAGTCACACCTGTAATATAACACTGTTACAGATTAACCTGTAGCAGTGTGAACGGAATAGTACTATTACAACACGCATTAGCGGTTCAATCGAATGGTCCGCGATAGATCAAGTTACCTTATACGATTCGATACAAAATTAACATATATACAAAACCTGAAAGTGCATTACCATCCTATAAAATATATATACAAAGTATATAACACATTTTTCACAATAATAACTAATTATTCAGTGATAATAATTACACAACCTGAAAAATTGTATTAAATAAGCAACAAATAGTCAAGGAGTCAGCGCTTACCTACGTGCTTGATCTACGTGAGTGGCTACAGAGCGACTTACATGTATTTTGCTGCTGCATTTATAGTACTCGAGCTGGAAGTAATTTTTATATTTTGAGGACAACCTAGTACATCGCTCTTGGGTCGCTCGGTCAAGTCAGGACATTGCTCGCTACACAGCATTAAAGTTGCAGCTATAAATAGTTAAGTATGCAAGAAAATGATTAGACGCAATGAGTCTAATGAGAAGACAGTGAATAATAGATGCGATGATAACCACTAGGATGAACATGTGTTCCGTCTCGTCATAAACCAATGACATACCATATATCAATAATTAGTTATTATTGCGGAAAAAAGCGTTATATTTTATACCTGTTCAATATAACAGATTCATCCAACTTCACAGCTTCGCTTCCTTCATTAATCTGTAACGTCATAAGCTACTAACATCATAAAACACTAATGATGTAACATATATCCATTGTTTTTACACATAACAGAAACCAACTGTCTCGCCTCGCAGTCGAGCACGTGCGTCATGTCGGGTACCCCCATCCGTTGATTTAAACATTTCGGGTGTTAAATTTCGGACACCAAGAGATTTCAGGTACCCCCATCCGTTGTTTTAAACATTTCGGTTGTCAAATATTGAACAACAAAAATTTCGGGGTACCCCCATCCGTTGTTCTAAACATTTCGGGTGTCAAATTTCAGACATCACGTAGTCGTCGAACCAGCTAGCATATCCACCCAGCCTCCTGCTTCGTCATAACCAGTGTTTTATACATGCGTCATGTGGGCGTACCCACAAATTTCGGGTACCCCCATCCGTTGATTTAAACATTTCGGGTAACGGTACCCGATACCCCCAAAATTTCGAGTAACGGTACCCGATGACATCGCCTCTGCGCGTCCGGGCAACCGCCGAATTCCGGGTACCCCCATCCGCTACACATTGTTTTCGGCTACCAAATTTTGGACATGCAGAAACCACGGCCTCCGTGACGTCTTGAAACAGGTTTTAGCCATACGGACGCCAGCGACTTGGGCCTCTGTGTGATGTCATGAACTGGAACACGGAAGTGTTTCAGTCACACATACACACACATACATACACACACACAAAACAGTGACGTCACATGGACAGCTCGGACACCAGCTGCCAGTGCCTCTATGACGTCATGAACTGGAACCCGGTAGTGTTTTCGTTCGGAACCCGGAAGTGTTTTCGAACACTCACTTTCCCTCTACTCTTATCATTTTTTAAATACAAAACTTATGACTAAAAAACAAAATATTACACAAAACAAATTTAAACAAGAAAATGCTTGTCATTCATGTACTCTGATATAAACAGCATATCTTATCATCCTGTGTTCTGTTGCAGGATTAACCCCTCCACATGTAAAAAAAAAATTTTTTTTATATGGAATACAAATTTTTTTTTTTTAACCTAAATTGACATAATTTCTTCCCAATAATCATAATCATCGAAATAATAACATAATAACTTCAAAAATCAAAATAACTGAATAGCTTCTATCAAACAACATTTCCCCAACTGTCACTTTGACAACTCTAATTGTAAACAAACAAAAGCACATGGCTGCTTATCACCAAACATTGCTGAACATTGATAAGGATGTCAATGTCAGACGTCATTCGGCTATATCTACAGTTCAACCATACATTTTCAACATGATTGCAATTATTCGTATTTTACACATAATTTTATACAATTGCATAACATACATACTCCTATATCCTGGCATATTAAATTCAATTATCCTTAATGTAATATTTTCTTAAAGATGATGCATGGAACTTCCCTATCACCCTGTTTGTATTTGGGTTAGTGACAATGTATGTATTTTTACCCACTTGTTCCGATAAAATATATGGACCGTTGTATAATCTGAAGAATTTTGCTGCCGTATTATCTTCCCTGTGGCCAACATTTAACGCACGCAAGAGTACCTTCTCGCCAGTTCTGAACGTTACCAGTTTGTGATCCGCATTAAATTTCTCCGTCCGTTCTTCGGGACACTTTTTAATGCATCTCCTTGCTTCTATCTTTTTAACCAGATTTGGAATAAGCAAATTCTGCGTTGCAATCCTCCTGATGCACCCATCCCAGACACGCTTTGGCCTTTCCCCAGTTTGTAGTTCGTTAGGTGTAAACCCTGTAGTGTCATTGTAATTCCCGTTGATGGACGCCTCGAAAAACTCGAGATAATCCGGCCACCTACTCTGGTTGGTATTACAATAAGTGCGAAACAGACGCCCTAACTCCCTGTTGACCCTTTCGGCAAGGTTACCTTGCGGTCTCCGGATTGCTGTCAACACTGCCTGTATATTGTGCTTCTCTAATTCGGACTGCCATTTCTTGTTGGTGAATTGCTTACCCTGGTCAGATAGAATTTTCTTCACTGGACCATATTTCGGAATGTATTTATTTAATACAACATTTAATACTGCCATCGTGGTAGGTCGTCCAATTACATATAAACTTACGTTCTTAGAAAATGCATCTGTGCAAACAATCAGGTTCTTCATACCCCTTGCAGCACGTGGTAGCGGACCTAAAAAGTCGATACACAGTAGATCATTCTTATTCTTGGTAATGATGTTACCCATCTCCACATAGGTGTGTTGATTTGGGTATTTAGCTGTTTGGCATATGTGACATGTACGCAAAATAGACTTAACTTTCCTTGCCATGTTCAACCATACAAAGTCTTCTCTCATCGCCAAATAACATTTATAAGCTCCAGCATGAGCAAGACTTTCATGACAAGCCCACGTTAAATCTTCTACGAGATCATCAGGAACCATAATTTCCCATTGTCCGTCGATTATTTTATACAGTACATCCCTGTCGATTTTGTACTTCGGGTTGCCTTGCCTTTGTATTTCTTCGCTAATTTTTCTTAATTTTGCGTCCTTTTGTTGTTCAAGATTTACCAATTTCAACCTATTCTTTAAGTCATCTGGTACTGTATACTTGACTGCTAGAATTTGAATTTCACTCCTGGTCGCGGAGTACTGTTCTTCGATGATGGGGGGATATCTACTCAGAGTATCAGCAGTTTTATTCTCACTGGCTTTACAATATTTGATGCTGAAATCATATTCTTGGATCGCCATGATCCAACGCGGTATCCGCGCATTGGCCAGTTTACAATTAAGCATGAAAGATAAAGCCTGATTATCTGAGAGAATTTCAAAGTGTTGACCAACCAGGTAATATCTAAGTTTACTGATACAATAAACAATTGCAAGAATCTCTTTTTCAGACGTAAAATAATTTCTTTCGGCACCTTTTAAAGATCTACTTACATGTGCAATCACCTTATATTCTCCTTTATTATTTCGTTGATATAACACACCACCGATCGCGTAGTCTGAAGCATCACAGTTGAGTACATACGTTCCTTCTTTTTCCGGGTGGAACACGTGTAAGTTCTTACTGTATAATTCTTTTGTAGCATTGAAAGCTGCCTCATGTCGCTCTTCCCATCTCCATTTGGTGGTCTTCCTTAACAATTCCAGCAGCGGTTCTATGGTTTTTGAATATTCCGGTGTGAAACGGCGAAAATATCCAGTCAATCCAAGGAACGCTCTGATATCTTTCGCTTTCGTTGGATTTGGAAATTCCGTAATGGCCTGAATTTTCTCCGGGTCAGTACTAACACCATCTGCAGAAATAATATGCCCGAGGAACTTTATTTGTGACTTTCCAAATTCGCATTTTTCTAAGTTGAGCGCAAGGTTCGCATCCCGTAACTTGCGGAATACGATATCCAGGTGCTGCATATGTTCCTCGAACGACTTCGATATAATAAGTATGTCGTCAACAAACACACTCACAAAATCATCGACCTCAGGCCCTAATGTCAATTCAAGACACTTAACCATAGCAGCAAGGCTGGTAACCAAACCAAAAGGTACTACCTTAAACTGGTAACATTTATTTTTATATAAAAGGCTGTGAATTTCCGACATTCTTTGGCTAACGGAATCTGCCAAAACCCACTTTTTAGGTCAAGACGCGACATGTATTTTACTCCTTGACATTTTACAAACAAATTTTCTGCATTGGGAGCACAATCGTAACATTTTTGTGTTATATTATTAAGATTTCGCATATCTAAGCAGATGCGTATATCGTTATTTTTTTTCTTAACGACCACCATCGGGTTTAAAAAATTACTATCTGCCCGTTCAATAATATTATTTTCTAACATCGTATTTATTTCGCCTTCAACCTGTTGCTGATAATGTAATGGGATCGGATATGTTTTTCTTACAAATTTATTCACGTCGCTTACTTGTATTTTATGTTCATAAACGTTGGTAATTGTGTGCTGCGTGTTGAAAATTGATTCATATTTATTTAAAAGATTATTTAAATGCTTTTGTTGACCATCCGTTATCTCCTTATCAGGCGCACCACCCTTAGCTGCTATCTTATCTAAGCGATTAACAGCTGGCTTCTGTAAGTCGACGGGACTATATCGGTCAACCGAATTGTCATATTCACTTCCCTGACTAAGGGAATAACCCCACTTAATTTTATGTTTTGACTTTTTAACTGTGCATTCAAGCGTTTTATTAGTAAAATAAATTGTTGCGTGTATGTTTCTTAATGTGCCCGTACCTACTATGACGTCGTACACTAGATTTTTGACAATAAGAACAGGTATTTCCATTTCCATCCCTTGTGAATTTATTGTGATAAGTGCTTGCTTATTAATAGTTTGTGAATCACCTGTGGCTGTTGTGACAAATGTATTGTTGACAGGTAAGATCGGTGTTTTTTTTAATTGGTGTTTATGTTTGTTAATGAATTTTTCGCTGATTAGAGAAATTTGCGCACCAGTATCAAATAATACATTTCCGACACATCCATTTATTTTCGCTCTCACAACAACCTCATTATCATTCTTATTTCTAACATTTTCCACATCATCATCAACCCAATTGTTATATATTAATTCATCTCTAACGACTATAGGATATATACCTGAAGCAATGTATATTTTCTCACTACTATTATCGTTTACATAAGATTTTCGACACTGGTGTTCGTTATGGTATGTTTTATTTATAATTTTCAATTTATCGCACGGACTCATGCCGTGCAACCCTACTCGTTTTTTGTTTGCTCTTCGCTGGTACTTGCTTCGGTAATTGCCGATACATTTCTTTGATTGCACTTTTGGAAATTAGGTTTATTTTTAAATTGTTGTGGTTGTTTTTGTTGTTGTTGTGGCTGAAATTGTTTACGAGCCAGTTCACTATTATTATTACTATTACTTTGACTGTCAACATTATCCCATTTTGTTAACAATAGGAGTAGTTCCTCCAATGACTTAAGACCTTGTGTAATTACGGCGATTTGAATACCTCGTCCGAAATGATGAGCTAATTTATTAACTACCTCTGACTCTGTAAATTCTGGTTCAAGATATTTCGCACGAGATATGAGTTGGATTAAATAATTTTCTTTAGACCCTTTTAAACTGGAATACCTACCAAACTCCAGCTGTACGCGTATTTTTCGCTGTATTTCGCTGTTCCAGTATCTTGCCCTAAAATGTCGTACCAGATCTTGATATGTGATTATTTTATCTTGTACTACCGTGAACCACTCAGCTGCAGTACCCTTTACCTCCTGACTACATAGTTTATTTTATCCATCTCACTCAGGTTGTCGCCTATTGTGTCCATTTCTCGCTGGCAGTTATTCAGGAAGAGAAACGGATTTTCGGATTCCCTGCCGAAGAATTTCAACTGTGAATTGTTTTCTTCTAAAGTTCTATAGATGAACGTGGTCTGGTTCCCCGTTGTCGAGGAATTCTGGAGTCGGGTCAGCTTTTGTTCCAGCTCCTGTATTCGCTGATCTTGTTCAGCTGCGAGCTCACTCACAGTAGATGTGTGTTGAACTACTCTTTCTTCTATTCCAGTGATTTTAGCTTAACATTCACTGATGCGAGAATTGTTCGCTTCTAAAGCGGTCTCAATATTGCTGCGAATGATTTCTACCTTTTCGCCTATACGTTTTTCGGTTGACTCTAAAAGTTGTTTATTTTGTTTAGCCTGTTCATGAACGGCTGTATAAATTTTTTTATTCTCATCGTGAAGCGATTGCAGTGATCTATTTTGTTTTACTGCTTCTTCTTTACTAGATTTAATTTCTTCCGACATTTTCTGCAGATTAGATTTACTTTCTTCTGACAGCTTTTGTATATTAGATTTACTTTCTTCGGACAGCTTTTGTATATTTGCCAATAATGCCGCCAATGTATTTTGTAATTCTAGTGATTCGGCCATATTGATTATTTATTTTTAAATTTATAAGACATTATAGTTTTATTTATAGTAACGGCAATATTTTTTTATACGTATTATTTCTAATAATGTCCGTTTATGTTATTATTATTATAGTTCAGTCTCACAATCAAATGTAAACACTTAATCTAACACGGATAACAATAATAATTCAACCTCCATACAGATAATAACTCTATTGTTCAAATATCTGATAAGAGAGAGTATTCCAACTTTTATCTACCCTCCCTGACAACATAGAACAGCACCTATAAATAGTTCAATGAATTTAGTCTCTACACACTCAAATAAATATTTCTTTTTTTTAAATTAATTCATTTATCGAGCCCAACGTTGGCAAGCGCCAAATATCCTTATGCAACAGACCAAACTTTATTATTCTAATAAGGATATTGTGAGTGTGTAGAAATCGATACAAGTCTATTATGGAGGAGATGAAATATTATTAATTACATAAAAATATTGTTTATAAAGATGTATAATGTTTTTCAAATTGTCATGTATTGATAGTATATTAAATTGTTTGTATTGTTCGATTAATATAAATCGCTTTTACTTGTTTGCTGCAACGTCATCCTCTCGTCTCGTCGTCCTCTTCTACAGCTTCACTCCTTCCTGGTGTCCTCTTCGTCTCGTCGTCGTTTTACACCAAGCAGCTCCAGCGGCGATATTTCAGAGTTTCGTAGTTATGTTTAACTGCTTCCACGATATCTTGTAGTGTCTTTAAGTTCCCTATGCGGATATCTTAACTTACACGACACAGCACTGAATTTTATTTTAAATTTTACTTAATTATTTATCCTCTTGATTCTTACCGCAAAACTTCGTTAAGAATTACAAGGTTTATAGTTTACTTTATATAAAATATTCCTACATTTGTAAGAGAACAACTCTCTTACTCGGGCATAACTTCCCCTAGCAACATCGACAGACAGACTGTGTTCAACCTAGCTCTGCAACGTATGAATCTCACTGAATTTGATGTAATTTGATAGGCCAAGCCCAAGTCACATGATTGATGGAACAACCAGATACACAAAATTCATGAAAAACTTTGTATAATTTTGCATAGTCCTGCATGGAAATTATCTACAATTATTATTACCCTATCATTGATAAGAGTTACACTTGAGTTTTGCTTTACTTAAAAAATCATATTTCTAAAATAATTACAAACGTCAGAGTATACACAAATCGAAGCTATTTATTTAAATAATTCCTTGTCAAATTTTCATGTAAATCGGTTAACTACCACTGCCGCTATATCGATCGCAGATACAACCGCACCATTTCATACAAAAAATACATGACAAATAGTACAATTTTTTATGAAGAGTTTGGTGTAACATATATGCTTATCATTTTTTGAATACAAAATTTATGACTAAAAAACAAAATATTACACAAAACAAATTTAAACAAGAAAATGCTTGTCATTCATGTACTCTGATATAAACAGCATATCTTATCATCCTGTGTTCTGTTGCAATATATATATATTCAAACACTTTTTGCTACAGTCCGTTTCTTGATGTATAAAATATAATTTAATATTTATACTGAAATTACCTCAAGATATTTTATTTTCCTTATTAGGAACATGTTTTGAGATGCAAGATTACGAATACTGAGGATGAGAACACAGGGGTTCTCGAAACATGTTCCTAATAAAGAAAATAAAATATCTTGTGGTAATTTCAGTATAAATATTAAATTATATATATATTTATTTTTTTTATATTTATATTTTATATATATATTTATATTTATGTTTCATTTTTATTTTTTAGTAAATTTATAATTTTAAATAGAGTGTCTTGTTTTGTTTTTATTTGGGTTTGTTCTTTAATTAATAAATTATTGTTATTGTGTTTGTAAATGTTAAATTTTCCCAAATATTCATTTTTTGACCTTTTTGTATGTTTTTAATTAATTTTATATTTTCAATGTTTGGGAATTGGTGGTTATTATTTAGACAATGTGTGGCTAAACTAGATTTATAAATGTTTTTTTGTTTATTTTGTTTATTTGTTTAGCTTGTTTATTTTCTTATCACGCAATAACTTTAGTCGGTTCACTTCTTATAATACTATACAACACTTTAGTTTTCTAAATAATTACATTTTTATAGGATTTTGGTATGTTATACTTTCTTTTTAATCGTTTTTGTGGGTTTGGGGTTGATGGTAGTTAATAATAATAATAGGTTTTACAACAGTGTTTCTTTCATACTATTTCTTCCTCTCCTCCTGTCTTCTTTCTTGTCTTTCTTCTTATCTTCTTTCTTGTCTTCTTCTTATCTTCTTTCTTGTCTTCTTCTTATCTTCTTTCTTGTCTTCATTCTTGTCCTTCTTCTGGTCTTCATTCTTCTGGTCTTCTTGTCTTCCTTCTTCATTCTTGGGTAAACCAAGGTACTTTGTGTTATCTCGACTGATGTTTAGTTTGGAGTATCTAATTTATTTACTGACACGGACCTTGCTCTTCTCTAAAGGTTTCAGGGTATTGTTTTCTTCCTAATCACAAATTTTATTCTTCCTTCTTCTTGTCTTTGGGGTATTTTGGTGTTCACCACTCTTAAACTGACTCTCTTTCTTCTTGATATGGTGTTATTTAATTTGTTTACTGCTCCTAGCTTCCTGGGTAAATTACTGATCTTATAATATGAGTTGCTTTCAATAATTTCTTTGATATTTAAACAGTGGTTTTTATATAATGTAATGAGGATTTTTATTTTATTATGGTTCATTCCTTTGATTTCATTAAATCTCATTCAATATTATTTTAACATATGTGGTGTAATTAATTTTTATGATTTTATATGACTTAATAAGTAGTGGATTTTCTGTCGTGCTACAGAATGCCCTTCTCCAGAAGTAATTTTTTCAGACTATACTTGCTTTGTCTGAAACAATTGCTTATGATAATTATTGTAGTTTTGTTATTATTCTGGACTTCCTTCCATTTTAAAAATTTTCTTATTTATATTTGAGTTTATATCCTTCTCATTCTCACTTGATCTTCCTTGATAGTAATAGTCATCTGAGTTTCATATTTATTATTTCATTTTCATATTTCTTCTTAGTATTTTCTCCTTGGGATATTTCCTCCCTATCGTTCCCTAATTTGTGAGCTGGTTCAGTTCAGAGAGGCACTGTACGCTACTTCCTCTGCTGTCCAATACTTCACACATATTTGAGTACAGAGGCAAATCATCTCTGCTCAAAAAACATATTAATACTGCTGGAATTATCTACAGACAGATTGAAAAAATTATTCAGAATAGTACACATTTGTTACTATTTAAAAAATATCTTTGGGGTACTTCACTTATTACTTATTATATTTCTCAGAGATTTTAATATTCCTATCTCAGTTGTTCTTCTGACTCGTTAACTGGATGTTTCTTTCATTTGATATTATGGTAGGCAGCTCTTCTATTATTACATTTTTCAACTTTTCTTATCATATAAAGCTTTTGGTGATAAATTCTTTATTCTTAAGACTGTTTCTTTGTTCTTATTATTTCCACTTGTTCTATTTTCTAGAACTTTTTATAACTGTCATTATCACAATTGACATTTAATTCATAAATCATTTTATATTAATTCGTTTAATTACACATATCTTTGATATTATTCTCACATTATTCCTGTCATGGTTATTATACTTTCGAATGAATGTTTTTTATTAATTTTATAATGAGGTCATAATTTCTCCTCATACCACTTCAAAGTTTTATTATCTCATAATTCCACATAAGTTTTTGTATTTTATTATATTCAATCACTCAAATCGTATCAACTCAAATCATATCAAAAAAATTTTTTTTTTTTATTTCCTTTGGCATCATTTTATGGAAAGGTTTTTACTCTTTATATTGAAATTAGACATGATCATACTTTCCAGAATTATTTGTTTTAATTCTAAAGTCTGTAAACTTTATTCATCTCATTATGATCCTTTATAAACATGGCAAATATATTTTATGCTTACCATAAATATGGTATTAAATCTCTTCTGTTTATCTCACCGAAGTGTTTTATTAATAATTGGTTGGTAAGTTGTACTTACTCTTGGTTTGGAAACTTGATTTATACACATTCAAAATTCACTCTTCTTATATTTCCATAAAGTTTTCAAATAATTGTATGTAATTTGGTATTACATTATTTTTGAATTTTGAGGGTTTGTTCAAAATTCTTCTTGTTATATTCTTGCCACAAAGTTTTTCACAAATTCCTGGTTAGTAAGGTGAACTTACTTTGTTTTTAAATTTTGTTGATTTATTTCTAAATTCCGTTTATTATATTCCTTCCAAATAGTTTATTTCTTAAATCTTTGGTATGTAAGGTGATATTACATTGTTTTTGAATTTAGTTGATTTTTCAAAATTCTTCTTGTTATATTCTTACTTCCAAATCGTTTCTTTCAAATAACTTGTATGTAATTGTCTTACATTGTTTTTAGAATTTAGTTGATTTATTTCTAAATTCTTCTCTTATATTCTTGCCATAAAGTTTTTCACAAATTCCTGGTTAGTAAGGTGAACTTACTTTGTTTTTAAATTTTGTTGATTATTTCAAAATTCTTCTTGTTATATTCTTACTTCCAAATAGTTTCTTTCAAATAACTTGTATGTAATTGTCTTACATTGTTTTTAGAATTTAGTTGATTTATTTCTAAATTCCGTTTATTATATTCCTTCCAAATAGTTTATTTCTTAAATCTTTGGTATGTAAGGTGATATTACATTGTTTTTGAATTTAGTTGATTATTTCAAAATTATTCTTGTTATATTCTTACTTCCAAATAGTTTCTTTCAAATAACTTGTATGTAATTGTCTTACATTGTTTTTAGAATTTAATGGATTTATTTCTAAATTCCGTTTATTATATTCCTTCCAAATAGTTTATTTCTTAAATCTTTGGTATGTAAGGTGATATTACATTGTTTTTGAATTTAGTTGATTATTTCAAAATTCTTCTTGTTATATTCTTACTTCCAAATAGTTTCTTTCAAATAACTTGTATGTAATTGTCTTACATTGTTTTTAGAATTTAGTTGATTTATTTCTAAATTCCGTTTATTATATTCCTTCCAAATAGTTTATTTCTTAAATCTTTGGTATGTAAGGTGATATTACATTGTTTTTGAATTTAGTTGATTTATTTCTAAATTCTCTCCTTCTTTATTATTATATTATTGCCACATAGTTTTTTCATAAATAACTGGTATGTAAGGTGATCTTACAATTGCTTTGGAATTTGGATTATTTTTATAAAATTTCTTCTCCTTCTTTAGGTTTCTTCAAATAATTAGTTAGTAAGATGGACTTACTTATTTTTGAATTTATTCATTAAAATAAATTCTTTTTCTCTAACTTCAAAATTGTCTTCTAATACTTGGTTGTAAGATGTGCTTACTATGTTTTTAAATTTCGTTGTTTGAAATTCAAAATTCATTTCATTTTTTCCATTTCTCATGATACCTTTCATAAAATATTGTAATAGTTTTCTATATTATGTGGTAAACATATCATATTAGTTTCATAAATATTGTATGACTCTCTTTCTTGTCTTTATTTCAAAAGTATTTCTTATCATTATTTTTCCTTTATACCCAGGTGGATGATTTTTATTAGGTTGCACAGTTGCTCATATTTCCTTTGTAAGGTGTAGTTTCTTAATTAATTTTCTTTCTTAAACCCCCGTTTTGGTTCTTCGTTCATTCTTCTTATTATTTCTCCTCATTGGTAATTATTTTCTTCTTCTTTGTCGTGGTTTTTGCCGTTGTCGGTTATCATGACATCAGTCCCTATTTGTGGAGGTGTGTTGTATTTGATTTAACCATAGACTGTCATTTCAGTTGCTCTCATTGTCCGGATGACCATAGTCTTCATACTTGTTCCGGTACCCATGACATTTTTAACCTTTGCCTTGTATTTCATTCTTCTAGCCGTTATTCCTTGGTTGGCCACAAAGCTTATGTAGTTTCCTTTATCATACTGTTTTATATACCCATACGTCTCTGGTCCATATGTGGTATTGCATGAAAAATATTTGTGAGGATCTTCATCTGAATTTTTAACCATTTGCTTATTCGAAGCCCCACAAGCTGGTTCACCATCACATATCCATCCTGAAGGAACGCATTTTTGTGTACCCATATATTGGAACTGTTCTAGATGGCACTCTAATGGAATACCTTCTGGTGATTCATCTGTGCCGTCACCACAGTCTGGTAAGATGTCATATTCCCATCTTTCTGAAATACACTGTCCAGTCCTGCACTGAAACTGATCTTGTCCACATGTATTCCGTTTACCTCTGGTCCTTCCCCATTGGTAAACTACTGTTTGGTGGTACATTATTTGTAATATTACTTTTAATCTCCTTCCGTAATTTCTGGAATTCCTGATTTCTTCATGGTCGGTAATTGGAATATTAGTGACATCCATTAAACCATGGTTCATCATTTCCATTTCTTCCTTTGTTTTCATTAATTTCTTTGGAAGCGTTTTCCTCCTTTCCCTTGGTTCCACTTCCATATCTTTAGTATTTTCTTTATTCCCGTTAGTTTTCCTTTCAAGTAATACTACAACTGGTTCCATGGTTTTATTGTTTGGTATTTCCTCTGGTTCTGGTTTGCTATCATATTTTATTTCTATAACCCAATCATCCAGTTTCTTACATAATTCTTCCTTCAAGGATTGGTTGCCTTCATCCATTTTCTTCTCCATCCTTTTACTAGTTTCTCCAATTACATCCATTTTCTTGCTCAATTGTAGGAGCATTTCCATTATCTTATCCATTCCTTCTTGTGTAAGTTCTGCCATTTTGATTTATCGTTGTTGCCCTTCTTCCTGACTGGATAACCGCAGCCAGGCTTAACTTATCAAGCCCTCTAAGTTGGACGCCACTTTGTAACCGGACCCTGTATGCCGGTCTTTACAAAAATAAAATAGTAGATGGAAAATTTTATAAAAAATAAAATTTTCATTAAAAAAAAATTTTGTTTATGTTAATCAATGTTTGTAATTAAGAAATAAGGCTGTTTTAAAGGTTTTGTAAAAATTTTAAGAATTAGGAAGGTATTTATTAACTATCGAGCACTTCTGGAAGATTTGAACCAAGTCTGGAGTTAAATAGATTAACTCCAGTCAGCAATCGATCGATGATTTTTCTTGCTGGTCCAATATCTCACTCTAATAAAATATTTTCTTCTTCTTGAAGTCTCTTTGCCTTAATAAATCACCTTAAATTAGCCTGTGAAATAATAACAAATAAATACAATTGAAATAAATGGATTTATAAAACAATTTAATAAATAATCGATTTTTTATCGATTGAGAACAATTATCGACTCCGTCTCAGGGAATTATCGATTGTGCATACAGTAGAAAAATTATTATAAGTATTATAAAAAGGACAGGTTCTTTGAGCGATTAAATTAATAGTCAGAGAAGGGTGACGAGAAAGTATAACATTAACAATTAAAATAAATTCAATAATTATTATTTAACAGTATTTAAATAATTCTGATATATAATGTTTAAGTAAGTTGAAGTCAAACCATATGTAGACTGACGTCACCACTTGATGAGGTAGGCAGATTCATAAATTTCAAGATGGCCGCTACTAGATATGGCGAGTTTACTGCGATGTCGTCGTGTCAAAAAATCACAGCAAAATTACCTTCATGAATGTTTGAAATGTTCCCGCACTGGTGTAATTTGTCTATTAGGTTGTTTGGTGTGTTCTGAAGAAGTGTTCCGTGTATACTGGTGTTAATTATGTTATTTAGTATTTGTTCACTTTTGTGGGTTAAGTTGCTCAAAAAGTGTTTATGATTTGTAGCGTGAATTAGATCAAATATATTGTTTTACTGTTTTCAATCACTCGTATAATAAAGTTAGTTGTTAGTTTTCACTATTGTCGTTAATGTTTTGGTAAATTTAGTTACAAAAGTGTTTATTTCACCTAACTCTCGATTCACATATATTAATGGCTAACTGTAGTACCATTTTCGACTCGGTTATAAGGAACGTTTTTTCACACAACTATCCAGCTTGATATCCAACAAAAGACTATTTTAACTTGGTCAAAATCTGGCCCAGTTAATCTTTGAAAAAGTATTGTTAACATATTTCGATTACCCATACACATGATACAAAATTACATTATATATGGAATTTATTTATTTTATTCATCACTTTCATGAATTATGAACCTTATCATTGGTTTAATCATCTCATTCCTTTTAAATTGATATATTATAGTCCATATCTGTAGACATTTTGTGGAAATCACCAAAATTCTTTCCTTTTTTGAAATATAGGCTAAAAATTTGATTTCCGCCTTCATACAATTTTTCTTCCATTTTAATTGTTATTAATACTATTATAATAAAATTTAATTAGTCATATTTCTCTTCCTTTCCTTAAATACATATAAATTAAACCTTTGAACTGGTTTTTTGTGTTAATCTCTGAATTTGACATTGCTCTTTAAAGTTAATTAATTTATATATTTTGAAAATTTACAATATTTTAAGGTATATTTCCTTATTATCATTTTAACTCATAGGATCATTCCCAGTAGTGGTTAACTGATTTACCTTATCTAAATCTTGCTAGTTTACAGGATTTATAAGTGAATTATACTGGTTTATATGGTTTCTGTGAATTCACCAAATGGCCTAGAGTTTAGAATTTTACATTTCTGTCTTTCTCAAATAAATTTAATCCCACCACTCCTCTGACTTTACATAGTTACTATTACATGAAAATAAAATGGTTTATAACTTATTGTGAGGTGTAGTATTTAATTAACACTACTGTTATAAAAAAAAAATAATTATGAACATTATTTAGCCATCAGTACAATTGAACATATTGCTGACATGGTTTGAACATATACATTTAACTCCTTTTGAATTAACACAGCATACCTACTGAAACATTATTAATGGTATGTATGCTGTTATTTAGCAAACATAATTCATTTTAAACACATAATATAAATCTTATTTTCTAATAACTCTTACAAATACATTGATTTTATGGCTGTGAACAAACAGTTTATTTAAACATTTTAAACCTATGAATACTAAATTAATGCCAGTCCTTTCTGGTCTAAACCATTATTATTTATGATCCCCTTCATCAGTAAACATGACCACCCATACTCTAGTTATTAACATTTTTTACAAATGTCTTGTAAATAAAGAGTTACATTAAAATAATAAAGTATTGGAAATCTTCCATTTTATTATTTTATTATGCTGTTTATTATTGGATATTAAATTTGTTATATAGCATATTGATAAGTCATAGTATCACTAACATTAAGTTTATTGCATTTCCAAAAAACACTTACACAAATTCACTTTCACTGGTGGTTCTGATATTTTGAGTCTCACTATCTCAGACCAGACCTTTAGTAATCATGGACTGTTAAGACTTGTTTATTTTCTTATCACGCAATAGCTTTAGTCGGTTCACTTCTTATAATACTATACAACACTTTAGTTTTCTAAATAATTACATTTTTATAGGATTTTGGTATGTTATACTTTCTTTTTAATCGTTTTTGTGGGTTTGGGGTTGATGGTAGTTAATAATAATAATAGGTTTTACAACGGTGTTTCTTTCATACTATTTCTTCCTCTCCTCCTGTCTTCTTTCTTGTCTTTCTTCTTATCTTCTTTCTTGTCTTCTTCTTTCTTGTCTTCATTCTTGTCCTTCTTCTGGTCTTCATTCTTCTGGTCTTCTTGTCTTCCTTCTTCATTCTTGGGTAAACCAAGGTACTTTGTGTTATCTCGACTGATGTTTAGTTTGGAGTATCTAATTTATTTACTGACACGGACCTTGCTCTTCTCTAAAGGTTTCAGGGTATTGTTTTCTTCCTGATCACAAATTTTATTCTTCCTTCTTCTTGTCTTTGGGGTATTTTGGTGTTCACCACTCTTAAACTGACTCTCTTTCTTCTTGATATGGTGTTATTTAATTTGTTTACTGCTCCTAGCTTCCTGAGTAAATTACTGATCTTATAATATGAGTTGCTTTCAATAATTTCTTTGATATTTAAAAAGTGGTTTTTATATAATGTAATGAGGATTTTTATTTTATTATGGTTCATTCCTTTGATTTCATTAAATCTCATTCAATATTATTTTAACATATGTGGTGTAATTAATTTTTATGATTTTATATGACTTAATAAGTAGTGGATTTTCTGTCGTGCTACAGAATGCCCTTCTCCAGAAGTAATTTTTTCAGACTATACTTGCTTTGTCTGAAACAATTGCTTATGATAATTATTGTAGTTTTGTTATTATTCTGGACTTCCTTCCATTTTAAAAATTTTCTTATTTATATTTGAGTTTATATCCTTCTCATTCTCACTTGATCTTCCTTGATAGTAACAGTCATCTGAGTTTCATATTTATTATTTCATTTTCATATTTCTTCTTAGTATTTTCTCCTTGGGATATTTCCTCCCTATCGTTCCCTAATTTGTGAGCTGGTTCAGTTCAGAGAGGCACTGTACGCTACTTCCTCTGCTGTCCAATACTTCACACATATTTGAGTACAGAGGCAAATCATCTCTGCTCAAAAAACATATTAATACTGCTGGAATTATCTACAGACAGATTGAAAAAATTATTCAGAATAGTACACATTTGTTACTATTTAAAAAATATCTTTGGGGTACTTCACTTATTACTTATTACATTTCTCAGAGATTTTAATATTCCTATCACAGTTGTTCTTCTGACTCGTTAACTGGATGTTTCTTTCATTTGATATTATGGTAGGAAGCTCTTCTATTATTACATTTTTCAACTTTTCTTATCATATAAAGCTTTTGGTGATAAATTCTTTATTCTTAAGACTGTTTCTTTGTTCTTATTATTTCCACTTGTTCTATTTTCTAGAACTTTTTATAACTGTCATTATCACAATTGACATTTAATTCATAAATCATTTTATATTAATTCGTTTAATTACACATATCTTTGATATTATTCTCACATTATTCCTGTCATGGTTATTATACTTTCGAATGAATGTTTTTTATTAATTTTATAATGAGGTCATAATTTCTCCTCATACCACTTCAAAGTTTTATTATCTCATAATTCCACATAAGTTTTTGTATTTTATTATATTCAATCACTCAAATCGTATCAACTCAAATCATATCAAAAAAATTTTTTTTTTTTATTTCCTTTGGCATCATTTTATGGAAAGGTTTTTACTCTTTATATTGAAATTAGACATGATCATACTTTCCAGAATTATTTGTTTTAATTCTAAAGTCTGTAAACTTTATTCATCTCATTATGATCCTTTATAAACATGGCAAATATATTTTATGCTTACCATAAATATGGTATTAAATCTCTTCTGTTTATCTCACCGAAGTGTTTTATTAATAATTGGTTGGTAAGTTGTACTTACTCTTGGTTTGGAAACTTGATTTATACACATTCAAAATTCACTCTTCTTATATTTCCATAAAGTTTTCAAATAATTGTATGTAATTTGGTATTACATTATTTTTGAATTTTGAGGGTTTGTTCAAAATTCTTCTCGTTATATTCTTGCCACAAAGTTTTTCACAAATTCCTGGTTAGTAAGGTGAACTTACTTTGTTTTTAAATTTTGTTGATTTATTTCTAAATTCCGTTTATTATATTCCTTCCAAATAGTTTATTTCTTAAATCTTTGGTATGTAAGGTGATATTACATTGTTTTTGAATTTAGTTGATTTTTCAAAATTCTTCTTGTTATATTCTTACTTCCAAATCGTTTCTTTCAAATAACTTGTATGTAATTGTCTTACATTGTTTTTAGAATTTAGTTGATTTATTTCTAAATTCTTCTCTTATATTCTTGCCATAAAGTTTTTCACAAATTCCTGGTTAGTAAGGTGAACTTACTTTGTTTTTAAATTTTGTTGATTATTTCAAAATTCTTCTTGTTATATTCTTACTTCCAAATAGTTTCTTTCAAATAACTTGTATGTAATTGTCTTACATTGTTTTTAGAATTTAGTTGATTTATTTCTAAATTCCGTTTATTATATTCCTTCCAAATAGTTTATTTCTTAAATCTTTGGTATGTAAGGTGATATTACATTGTTTTTGAATTTAGTTGATTATTTCAAAATTATTCTTGTTATATTCTTACTTCCAAATAGTTTCTTTCAAATAACTTGTATGTAATTGTCTTACATTGTTTTTAGAATTTAATGGATTTATTTCTAAATTCCGTTTATTATATTCCTTCCAAATAGTTTATTTCTTAAATCTTTGGTATGTAAGGTGATATTACATTGTTTTTGAATTTAGTTGATTATTTCAAAATTCTTCTTGTTATATTCTTACTTCCAAATAGTTTCTTTCAAATAACTTGTATGTAATTGTCTTACATTGTTTTTAGAATTTAGTTGATTTATTTCTAAATTCCGTTTATTATATTCCTTCCAAATAGTTTATTTCTTAAATCTTTGGTATGTAAGGTGATATTACATTGTTTTTGAATTTAGTTGATTTATTTCTAAATTCTCTCCTTCTTTATTATTATATTATTGCCACATAGTTTTTTCATAAATAACTGGTATGTAAGGTGATCTTACAATTGCTTTGGAATTTGGATTATTTTTATAAAATTTCTTCTCCTTCTTTAGGTTTCTTCAAATAATTAGTTAGTAAGATGGACTTACTTATTTTTGAATTTATTCATTAAAATAAATTCTTTTTCTCTAACTTCAAAATTGTCTTCTAATACTTGGTTGTAAGATGTGCTTACTATGTTTTTAAATTTCGTTGTTTGAAATTCAAAATTCATTTCATTTTTTCCATTTCTCATGATACCTTTCATAAAATATTGTAATAGTTTTCTATATTATGTGGTAAACATATCATATTAGTTTCATAAATATTGTATGACTCTCTTTCTTGTCTTTATTTCAAAAGTATTTCTTATCATTATTTTTCCTTTATACCCAGGTGGATGATTTTTATTAGGTTGCACAGTTGCTCATATTTCCTTTGTAAGGTGTAGTTTCTTAATTAATTTTCTTTCTTAAACCCCCGTTTTGGTTCTTCGTTCATTCTTCTTATTATTTCTCCTCATTGGTAATTATTTTCTTCTTCTTTGTCGTGGTTTTTGCCGTTGTCGGTTATCATGACATCAGTCCCTATTTGTGGAGGTGTGTTGTATTTGATTTAACCATAGACTGTCATTTCAGTTGCTCTCATTGTCCGGATGACCATAGTCTTCATACTTGTTCCGGTACCCATGACATTTTTAACCTTTGCCTTGTATTTCATTCTTCTAGCCGTTATTCCTTGGTTGGCCACAAAGCTTATGTAGTTTCCTTTATCATACTGTTTTATATACCCATACGTCTCTGGTCCATATGTGGTATTGCATGAAAAATATTTGTGAGGATCTTCATCTGAATTTTTAACCATTTGCTTATTCGAAGCCCCACAAGCTGGTTCACCATCACATATCCATCCTGAAGGAACGCATTTTTGTGTACCCATATATTGGAACTGTTCTAGATGGCACTCTAATGGAATACCTTCTGGTGATTCATCTGTGCCGTCACCACAGTCTGGTAAGATGTCATATTCCCATCTTTCTGAAATACACTGTCCAGTCCTGCACTGAAACTGATCTTGTCCACATGTATTCCGTTTACCTCTGGTCCTTCCCCATTGGTAAACTACTGTTTGGTGGTACATTATTTGTAATATTACTTTTAATCTCCTTCCGTAATTTCTGGAATTCCTGATTTCTTCATGGTCGGTAATTGGAATATTAGTGACATCCATTAAACCATGGTTCATCATTTCCATTTCTTCCTTTGTTTTCATTAATTTCTTTGGAAGCGTTTTCCTCCTTTCCCTTGGTTCCACTTCCATATCTTTAGTATTTTCTTTATTCCCGTTAGTTTTCCTTTCAAGTAATACTACAACTGGTTCCATGGTTTTATTGTTTGGTATTTCCTCTGGTTCTGGTTTGCTATCATATTTTATTTCTATAACCCAATCATCCAGTTTCTTACATAATTCTTCCTTCAAGGATTGGTTGCCTTCATCCATTTTCTTCTCCATCCTTTTACTAGTTTCTCCAATTACATCCATTTTCTTGCTCAATTGTAGGAGCATTTCCATTATCTTATCCATTCCTTCTTGTGTAAGTTCTGCCATTTTGATTTATCGTTGTTGCCCTTCTTCCTGACTGGATAACCGCAGCCAGGCTTAACTTATCAAGCCCTCTAAGTTGGACGCCACTTTGTAACCGGACCCTGTATGCCGGTCTTTACAAAAATAAAATAGTAGATGGAAAATTTTATAAAAAATAAAATTTTCAATAAAAAAAAATTTTGTTTATGTTAATCAATGTTTGTAATTAAGAAATAAGGCTGTTTTAAAGATTTTGTAAAAATTTTAAGAATTAGGAAGGTATTTATTAACTATCGAGCACTTCTGGAAGATTTGAACCAAGTCTGGAGTTAAATAGATTAACTCCAGTCAGCAATCGATCGATGATTTTTCTTGCTGGTCCAATATCTCACTCTAATAAAATATTTTCTTCTTCTTGAAGTCTCTTTGCCTTAATAAATCACCTTAAATTAGCCTGTGAAATAATAACAAATAAATACAATTGAAATAAATGGATTTATAAAACAATTTAATAAATAATCGATTTTTTATCGATTGAGAACAATTATCGACTCCGTCTCAGGGAATTATCGATTGTGCATACAGTAGAAAAATTATTATAAGTATTATAAAAAGGACAGGTTCTTTGAGCGATTAAATTAATAGTCAGAGAAGGGTGACGAGAAAGTATAACATTAACAATTAAAATAAATTCAATAATTATTATTTAACAGTATTTAAATAATTCTGATATATAATGTTTAAGTAAGTTGAAGTCAAACCATATGTAGACTGACGTCACCACTTGATGAGGTAGGCAGATTCATAAATTTCAAGATGGCCGCTACTAGATATGGCGAGTTTACTGCGATGTCGTCGTGTCAAAAAATCACAGCAAAATTACCTTCATGAATGTTTGAAATGTTCCCGCACTGGTGTAATTTGTCTATTAGGTTGTTTGGTGTGTTCTGAAGAAGTGTTCCGTGTATACTGGTGTTAATTATGTTATTTAGTATTTGTTCACTTTTGTGGGTTAAGTTGCTCAAAAAGTGTTTATGATTTGTAGCGTGAATTAGATCAAATATATTGTTTTACAATCACTCGTATAATAAAGTTAGTTGTTAGTTTTCACTATTGTCGTTAATGTTTTGGTAAATTTAGTTACAAAAGTGTTTATTTCACCTAACTCTCGATTCACATATATTAATGGCTAACTGTAGTACCATTTTCGACTCGGTTATAAGGAACGTTTTTTCACACAACTATCCAGCTTGATATCCAACAAAAGACTATTTTAACTTGGTCAAAATCTGGCCCAGTTAATCTTTGAAAAAGTATTGTTAACATATTTCGATTACCCATACACATGATACAAAATTACATTATATATGGAATTTATTTATTTTATTCATCACTTTCATGAATTATGAACCTTATCATTGGTTTAATCATCTCATTCCTTTTAAATTGATATATTATAGTCCATATCTGTAGACATTTTGTGGAAATCACCAAAATTCTTTCCTTTTTTGAAATATAGGCTAAAAATTTGATTTCCGCCTTCATACAATTTTTCTTCCATTTTAATTGTTATTAATACTATTATAATAAAATTTAATTAGTCATATTTCTCTTCCTTTCCTTAAATACATATAAATTAAACCTTTGAACTGGTTTTTTGTGTTAATCTCTGAATTTGACATTGCTCTTTAAAGTTAATTAATTTATATATTTTGAAAATTTACAATATTTTAAGGTATATTTCCTTATTATCATTTTAACTCATAGGATCATTCCCAGTAGTGGTTAACTGATTTACCTTATCTAAATCTTGCTAGTTTACAGGATTTATAAGTGAATTATACTGGTTTATATGGTTTCTGTGAATTCACCAAATGGCCTAGAGTTTAGAATTTTACATTTCTGTCTTTCTCAAATAAATTTAATCCCACCACTCCTCTGACTTTACATAGTTACTATTACATGAAAATAAAATGGTTTATAACTTATTGTGAGGTGTAGTATTTAATTAACACTACTGTTATAAAAAAAAAATAATTATGAACATTATTTAGCCATCAGTACAATTGAACATATTGCTGACATGGTTTGAACATATACATTTAACTCCTTTTGAATTAACACAGCATACCTACTGAAACATTATTAATGGTATGTATGCTGTTATTTAGCAAACATAATTCATTTTAAACACATAATATAAATCTTATTTTCTAATAACTCTTACAAATACATTGATTTTATGGCTGTGAACAAACAGTTTATTTAAACATTTTAAACCTATGAATACTAAATTAATGCCAGTCCTTTCTGGTCTAAACCATTATTATTTATGATCCCCTTCATCAGTAAACATGACCACCCATACTCTAGTTATTAACATTTTTTACAAATGTCTTGTAAATAAAGAGTTACATTAAAATAATAAAGTATTGGAAATCTTCCATTTTATTATTTTATTATGCTGTTTATTATTGGATATTAAAGTTGTTATATAGCATATTGATAAGTCATAGTATCACTAACTTTAAGTTTATTGCATTTCCAAAAAACACTTACACAAATTCACTTTCACTGGTGGTTCTGATATTTTGAGTCTCACTATCTCAGACCAGACCTTTAGTAATCATGGACTGTTAAGACTTGTTTATTTTCTTATCACGCAATAGCTTTAGTCGGTTCACTTCTTATAATACTATACAACACTTTAGTTTTCTAAATAATTACATTTTTATAGGATTTTGGTATGTTATACTTTCTTTTTAATCGTTTTTGTGGGTTTGGGGTTGATGGTAGTTAATAATAATAATAGGTTTTACAACGGTGTTTCTTTCATACTATTTCTTCCTCTCCTCCTGTCTTCTTTCTTGTCTTTCTTCTTATCTTCTTTCTTGTCTTCTTCTTTCTTGTCTTCATTCTTGTCCTTCTTCTGGTCTTCATTCTTCTGGTCTTCTTGTCTTCCTTCTTCATTCTTGGGTAAACCAAGGTACTTTGTGTTATCTCGACTGATGTTTAGTTTGGAGTATCTAATTTATTTACTGACACGGACCTTGCTCTTCTCTAAAGGTTTCAGGGTATTGTTTTCTTCCTGATCACAAATTTTATTCTTCCTTCTTCTTGTCTTTGGGGTATTTTGGTGTTCACCACTCTTAAACTGACTCTCTTTCTTCTTGATATGGTGTTATTTAATTTGTTTACTGCTCCTAGCTTCCTGAGTAAATTACTGATCTTATAATATGAGTTGCTTTCAATAATTTCTTTGATATTTAAAAAGTGGTTTTTATATAATGTAATGAGGATTTTTATTTTATTATGGTTCATTCCTTTGATTTCATTAAATCTCATTCAATATTATTTTAACATATGTGGTGTAATTAATTTTTATGATTTTATATGACTTAATAAGTAGTGGATTTTCTGTCGTGCTACAGAATGCCCTTCTCCAGAAGTAATTTTTTCAGACTATACTTGCTTTGTCTGAAACAATTGCTTATGATAATTATTGTAGTTTTGTTATTATTCTGGACTTCCTTCCATTTTAAAAATTTTCTTATTTATATTTGAGTTTATATCCTTCTCATTCTCACTTGATCTTCCTTGATAGTAACAGTCATCTGAGTTTCATATTTATTATTTCATTTTCATATTTCTTCTTAGTATTTTCTCCTTGGGATATTTCCTCCCTATCGTTCCCTAATTTGTGAGCTGGTTCAGTTCAGAGAGGCACTGTACGCTACTTCCTCTGCTGTCCAATACTTCACACATATTTGAGTACAGAGGCAAATCATCTCTGCTCAAAAAACATATTAATACTGCTGGAATTATCTACAGACAGATTGAAAAAATTATTCAGAATAGTACACATTTGTTACTATTTAAAAAATATCTTTGGGGTACTTCACTTATTACTTATTATATTTCTCAGAGATTTTAATATTCCTATCACAGTTGTTCTTCTGACTCGTTAACTGGATGTTTCTTTCATTTGATATTATGGTAGGAAGCTCTTCTATTATTACATTTTTCAACTTTTCTTATCATATAAAGCTTTTGGTGATAAATTCTTTATTCTTAAGACTGTTTCTTTGTTCTTATTATTTCCACTTGTTCTATTTTCTAGAACTTTTTATAACTGTCATTATCACAATTGACATTTAATTCATAAATCATTTTATATTAATTCGTTTAATTACACATATCTTTGATATTATTCTCACATTATTCCTGTCATGGTTATTATACTTTCGAATGAATGTTTTTTATTAATTTTATAATGAGGTCATAATTTCTCCTCATACCACTTCAAAGTTTTATTATCTCATAATTCCACATAAGTTTTTGTATTTTATTATATTCAATCACTCAAATCGTATCAACTCAAATCATATCAAAAAAATTTTTTTTTTTTTTTATTTCCTTTGGCATCATTTTATGGAAAGGTTTTTACTCTTTATATTGAAATTAGACATGATCATACTTTCCAGAATTATTTGTTTTAATTCTAAAGTCTGTAAACTTTATTCATCTCATTATGATCCTTTATAAACATGGCAAATATATTTTATGCTTACCATAAATATGGTATTAAATCTCTTCTATTTATCTCACCAAAGTGTTTTATTAATAATTGGTTGGTAAGTTGTACTTACTCTTGGTTTGGAAACTTGATTTATACACATTCAAAATTCACTCTTCTTATATTTCCATAAAGTTTTCAAATAATTGTATGTAATTTGGTATTACATTATTTTTGAATTTTGAGGGTTTGTTCAAAATTCTTCTTGTTATATTCTTGCCATAAAGTTTTTCACAAATTCCTGGTTAGTAAGGTGAACTTACTTTGTTTTTAAATTTTGTTGATTTATTTCTAAATTCCGTTTATTATATTCCTTCCAAATAGTTTATTTCTTAAATCTTTGGTATGTAAGGTGATATTACATTGTTTTTGAATTTAGTTGATTTTTCAAAATTCTTCTTGTTATATTCTTACTTCCAAATCGTTTCTTTCAAATAACTTGTATGTAATTTTCTTACATTGTTTTTAGAATTTAGTTGATTTATTTCTAAATTCTTCTCTTATATTCTTGCCATAAAGTTTTTCACAAATTCCTGGTTAGTAAGGTGAACTTACTTTGTTTTTAAATTTTGTTGATTATTTCAAAATTCTTCTTGTTATATTCTTACTTCCAAATAGTTTCTTTCAAATAACTTGTATGTAATTGTCTTACATTGTTTTTAGAATTTAGTTGATTTATTTCTAAATTCCGTTTATTATATTCCTTCCAAATAGTTTATTTCTTAAATCTTTGGTATGTAAGGTGATATTACATTGTTTTTGAATTTAGTTGATTATTTCAAAATTATTCTTGTTATATTCTTACTTCCAAATAGTTTCTTTCAAATAACTTGTATGTAATTGTCTTACATTGTTTTTAGAATTTAATGGATTTATTTCTAAATTCCGTTTATTATATTCCTTCCAAATAGTTTATTTCTTAAATCTTTGGTATGTAAGGTGATATTACATTGTTTTTGAATTTAGTTGATTTATTTCTAAATTCTCTCCTTCTTTATTATTATATTATTGCCACATAGTTTTTTCATAAATAACTGGTATGTAAGGTGATCTTACAATTGCTTTGGAATTTGGATTATTTTTATAAAATTTCTTCTCCTTCTTTAGGTTTCTTCAAATAATTAGTTAGTAAGATGGACTTACTTATTTTTGAATTTATTCATTAAAATAAATTCTTTTTCTCTAACTTCAAAATTGTCTTCTAATACTTGGTTGTAAGATGTGCTTACTATGTTTTTAAATTTCGTTGTTTGAAATTCAAAATTCATTTCATTTTTTCCATTTCTCATGATACCTTTCATAAAATATTGTAATAGTTTTCTATATTATGTGGTAAACATATCATATTAGTTTCATAAATATTGTATGACTCTCTTTCTTGTCTTTATTTCAAAAGTATTTCTTATCATTATTTTTCCTTTATACCCAGGTGGATGATTTTTATTAGGTTGCACAGTTGCTCATATTTCCTTTGTAAGGTGTAGTTTCTTAATTAATTTTCTTTCTTAAACCCCCGTTTTGGTTCTTCGTTCATTCTTCTTATTATTTCTCCTCATTGGTAATTATTTTCTTCTTCTTTGTCGTGGTTTTTGCCGTTGTCGGTTATCATGACATCAGTCCCTATTTGTGGAGGTGTGTTGTATTTGATTTAACCATAGACTGTCATTTCAGTTGCTCTCATTGTCCGGATGACCATAGTCTTCATACTTGTTCCGGTACCCGTGACATTTTTAACCTTTGCCTTGTATTTCATTCTTCTAGCCGTTATTCCTTGGTTGGCCACAAAGCTTATGTAGTTTCCTTTATCATACTGTTTTATATACCCATACGTCTCTGGTCCATATGTGGTATTGCATGAAAAATATCTGTGAGGATCTTCATCTGAATTTTTAACCATTTGCTTATTCGAAGCCCCACAAGCTGGTTCACCATCACATATCCATCCTGAAGGAACGCATTTTGGTGTACCCATATATTGGAACTGTTCTAGATGGCACTCTAATGGAATACCTTCTGGTGATTCATCTGTGCCGTCACCACAGTCTGGTAAGATGTCATATTTCCATCTTTCTGAAATACACTGTCCAGTCCTGCACTGAAACTGATCTTGTCCACATGTATTCCGTTTACCTCTGGTCCTTCCCCATTGGTAAACTACTGTTTGGTGGTACATTATTTGTAATATTACTTTTAATCTCCTTCCGTAATTTCTGGAATTCCTGATTTCTTCATGGTCGGTAATTGGAATATTAGTGACATCCATTAAACCATGGTTCATCATTTCCATTTCTTCCTTTGTTTTCATTAATTTCTTTGGAAGCGTTTTCCTCCTTTCCCTTGGTTCTAAATTCCGTTTATTATATTCCTTCCAAATAGTTTATTTCTTAAATCTTTGGTATGTAAGGTGATATTACATTGTTTTTGAATTTAGTTGATTATTTCAAAATTCTTCTTGTTATATTCTTACTTCCAAATAGTTTCTTTCAAATAACTTGTATGTAATTGTCTTACATTGTTTTTAGAATTTAGTTGATTTATTTCTAAATTCCGTTTATTATATTCCTTCCAAATAGTTTATTTCTTAAATCTTTGGTATGTAAGGTGATATTACATTGTTTTTGAATTTAGTTGATTTATTTCTAAATTCTCTCCTTCTTTATTATTATATTATTGCCACATAGTTTTTTCATAAATAACTGGTATGTAAGGTGATCTTACAATTGCTTTGGAATTTGGATTATTTTTATAAAATTTCTTCTCCTTCTTTAGGTTTCTTCAAATAATTAGTTAGTAAGATGGACTTACTTATTTTTGAATTTATTCATTAAAATAAATTCTTTTTCTCTAACTTCAAAATTGTCTTCTAATACTTGGTTGTAAGATGTGCTTACTATGTTTTTAAATTTCGTTGTTTGAAATTCAAAATTCATTTCATTTTTTCCATTTCTCATGATACCTTTCATAAAATATTGTAATAGTTTTCTATATTATGTGGTAAACATATCATATTAGTTTCATAAATATTGTATGACTCTCTTTCTTGTCTTTATTTCAAAAGTATTTCTTATCATTATTTTTCCTTTATACCCAGGTGGATGATTTTTATTAGGTTGCACAGTTGCTCATATTTCCTTTGTAAGGTGTAGTTTCTTAATTAATTTTCTTTCTTAAACCCCCGTTTTGGTTCTTCGTTCATTCTTCTTATTATTTCTCCTCATTGGTAATTATTTTCTTCTTCTTTGTCGTGGTTTTTGCCGTTGTCGGTTATCATGACATCAGTCCCTATTTGTGGAGGTGTGTTGTATTTGATTTAACCATAGACTGTCATTTCAGTTGCTCTCATTGTCCGGATGACCATAGTCTTCATACTTGTTCCGGTACCCGTGACATTTTTAACCTTTGCCTTGTATTTCATTCTTCTAGCCGTTATTCCTTGGTTGGCCACAAAGCTTATGTAGTTTCCTTTATCATACTGTTTTATATACCCATACGTCTCTGGTCCATATGTGGTATTGCATGAAAAATATCTGTGAAGATCTTCATCTGAATTTTTAACCATTTGCTTATTCGAAGCCCCACAAGCTGGTTCACCATCACATATCCATCCTGAAGGAACGCATTTTGGTGTACCCATATATTGGAACTGTTCTAGATGGCACTCTAATGGAATACCTTCTGGTGATTCATCTGTGCCGTCACCACAGTCTGGTAAGATGTCATATTTCCATCTTTCTGAAATACACTGTCCAGTCCTGCACTGAAACTGATCTTGTCCACATGTATTCCGTTTACCTCTGGTCCTTCCCCATTGGTAAACTACTGTTTGGTGGTACATTATTTGTAATATTACTTTTAATCTCCTTCCGTAATTTCTGGAATTCCTGATTTCTTCATGGTCGGTAATTGGAATATTAGTGACATCCATTAAACCATGGTTCATCATTTCCATTTCTTCCTTTGTTTTCATTAATTTCTTTGGAAGCGTTTTCCTCCTTTCCCTTGGTTCCACTTCCATATCTTTAGTATTTTCTTTATTCCTGTTAGTTTTCCTTTCAAGTAATACTACAACTGGTGCCATGGTTTTATTGTTTGGTACTTCCTCTGGTTCTGGTTTGCTATCATATTTTATTTCTATAACTCAATCATCCAGTTTCTTACATAATTCTTCCTTCAAGGATTGGTTGCCTTCATCCATTTTCTTCTCCATCGTTTTACTAGTTTCTCCAATTACATCCATTTTCTTGCTCAATTGTAGGAGCATTTCCATTATCTTATCCATTCCTTCTTGTGTAAGTTCTGCCATTTTGATTTATCGTTGTTGCCCTTCTTCCTGACTGGATAACCGCTGCCAGGCTTAACTTATCAAGCCCTCTAAGTTGGACGCCACTTTGTAACCGGACCCTGTATGCCGGTCTTTACAAAAATAAAATAGTAGATGGAAAATTTTATAAAAAATAAAATTTTCAATAAAAAAAAATTTTGTTTATGTTAATCAATGTTTGTAATTAAGAAATAAGGCTGTTTTAAAGGTTTTGTAATAATTTTAAGAATTAGGAAGGTGTTTATTAACTATCGAGCACTTCTGGAAGATTTGAACCAAGTCTGGAGTTAAATAGATTAACTCCAGTCAGCAATCGATCGATGATTTTTCTTGCTGGTCCAATATCTCACTCTAATAAAATATTTTCTTCTTCTTGAAGTCTCTTTGCCTTAATAAATCACCTTAAATTAGCCTGTGAAATAATAACAAATAAATACAATTGAAATAAATGGATTTATAAAACAATTTAATAAATAATCGATTTTTTATCGATTGAGAACAATTATCGACTCCGTCTCAGGGAATTATCGATTGTGCATACAGTAGAAAAATTATTATAAGTATTATAAAAAGGACAGGTTCTTTGAGCGATTAAATTAATAGTCAGAGAAGGGTGACGAGAAAGTATAACATTAACAATTAAAATAAATTCAATAATTATTATTTAACAGTATTTAAATAATTCTGATATATAATGTTTAAGTAAGTTGAAGTCAAACCATATGTAGACTGACATCACCACTTGATGAGGTAGGCAGATTCATAAATTTCAAGATGGCCGCTACTAGATATGGCGAGTTTACTGCGATGTCGTCGTGTCAAAAAATCACAGCAAAATTACCTTCATGAATGTTTGAAATGTTCCCGCACTGGTGTAATTTGTCTATTAGGTTGTTTGGTGTGTTCTGAAGAAGTGTTCCGTGTATACTGGTGTTAATTATGTTATTTAGTATGTGTTCACTTTTGTGGGTTAAGTTGCTCAAAAAGTGTTTATGATTTGTAGCGTGAATTAGATCAAATATATTGTTTTACAATCACTCGTATAATAAAGTTAGTTGTTAGTTTTCACTATTGTCGTTAATGTTTTGGTAAATTTAGTTACAAAAGTGTTTATTTCACCTAACTCTCGATTCACATATATTAATGGCTAACTGTAGTACCATTTTCGACTTGGTTATAAGGAACGTTTTTTCACACAACTATCCAGCTTGATATCCAACAAAAGACTATTTTAACTTGGTCAAAATCTGGCCCAGTTAATCTTTGAAAAAGTATTGTTAACATATTTCGATTACCCATACACATGATACAAAATTACATTATATATGGAATTTATTTATTTTATTCATCACTTTCATGAATTATGAACCTTATCATTGGTTTAATCATCTCATTCCTTTTAAATTGATATATTATAGTCCATATCTGTAGACATTTTGTGGAAATCACCAAAATTCTTTCCTTTTTTGAAATATAGGCTAAAAATTTGATTTCCGCCTTCATACAATTTTTCTTCCATTTTAATTGTTATTAATACTATTATAATAAAATTTAATTAGTCATATTTCTCTTCCTTTCCTTAAATACATATAAATTAAACCTTTGAACTGGTTTTTTGTGTTAATCTCTGAATTTGACATTGCTCTTTAAAATTAATTAATTTATATATTTTGAAAATTTACAATATTTTAAGGTATATTTCCTTATTATCATTTTAACTCATAGGATCATTCCCAGTAGTGGTTAACTGATTTACCTTATCTAAATCTTGCTAGTTTACAGGATTTATAAGTGAATTATACTGGTTTATATGGTTTCTGTGAATTCACCAAATGGCCTAGAGTTTAGAATTTTACATTTCTGTCTTTCTCAAATAAATTTAATCCCACCACTCCTCTGACTTTACATAGTTACTATTACATGAAAATAAAATGGTTTATAACTTATTGTGAGGTGTAGTATTTAATTAACACTACTGTTATAAAAAAAAAATAATTATGAACATTATTTAGCCATCAGTACAATTGAACATATTGCTGACATGGTTTGAACATATACATTTAACTCCTTTTGAATTAACACAGCATACCTACTGAAACATTATTAATGGTATGTATGCTGTTATTTAGCAAACATAATTCATTTTAAACACATAATATAAATCTTATTTTCTAATAACTCTTACAAATACATTGATTTTATGGCTGTGAACAAACAGTTTATTTAAACATTTTAAACCTATGAATACTAAATTAATGCCAGTCCTTTCTGGTCTAAACCATTATTATTTATGATCCCCTTCATCAGTAAACATGACCACCCATACTCTAGTTATTAACATTTTTTACAAATGTCTTGTAAATAAAGAGTTACATTAAAATAATAAAGTATTGGAAATCTTCCATTTTATTATTTTATTATGCTGTTTATTATTGGATATTAAAGTTGTTATATAGCATATTGATAAGTCATAGTATCACTAACTTTAAGTTTATTGCATTTCCAAAAAACACGTACACAAATTCACTTTCACTGGTGGTTCTGATATTTTGAGTCTCACTATCTCAGACCAGACCTTTAGTAATCATGGACTGTTAAGACTTGTTTATTTTCTTATCACGCAATAGCTTTAGTCGGTTCACTTCTTATAATACTATACAACACTTTAGTTTTCTAAATAATTACATTTTTATAGGATTTTGGTATGTTATACTTTCTTTTTAATCGTTTTTGTGGGTTTGGGGTTGATGGTAGTTAATAATAATAATAGGTTTTACAACGGTGTTTCTTTCATACTATTTCTTCCTCTCCTCCTGTCTTCTTTCTTGTCTTTCTTCTTATCTTCTTTCTTGTCTTCTTCTTTCTTGTCTTCATTCTTGTCCTTCTTCTGGTCTTCATTCTTCTGGTCTTCTTGTCTTCCTTCTTCATTCTTGGGTAAACCAAGGTACTTTGTGTTATCTCGACTGATGTTTAGTTTGGAGTATCTAATTTATTTACTGACACGGACCTTGCTCTTCTCTAAAGGTTTCAGGGTATTGTTTTCTTCCTGATCACAAATTTTATTCTTCCTTCTTCTTGTCTTTGGGGTATTTTGGTGTTCACCACTCTTAAACTGACTCTCTTTCTTCTTGATATGGTGTTATTTAATTTGTTTACTGCTCCTAGCTTCCTGAGTAAATTACTGATCTTATAATATGAGTTGCTTTCAATAATTTCTTTGATATTTAAAAAGTGGTTTTTATATAATGTAATGAGGATTTTTATTTTATTATGGTTCATTCCTTTGATTTCATTAAATCTCATTCAATATTATTTTAACATATGTGGTGTAATTAATTTTTATGATTTTATATGACTTAATAAGTAGTGGATTTTCTGTCGTGCTACAGAATGCCCTTCTCCAGAAGTAATTTTTTCAGACTATACTTGCTTTGTCTGAAACAATTGCTTATGATAATTATTGTAGTTTTGTTATTATTCTGGACTTCCTTCCATTTTAAAAATTTTCTTATTTATATTTGAGTTTATATCCTTCTCATTCTCACTTGATCTTCCTTGATAGTAATAGTCATCTGAGTTTCATATTTATTATTTCATTTTCATATTTCTTCTTAGTATTTTCTCCTTGGGATATTTCCTCCCTATTGTTCCCTAATTTGTGAGCTGGTTCAGTTCAGAGAGGCACTGTACGCTACTTCCTCTGCTGTCCAATACTTCACACATATTTGAGTACAGAGGCAAATCATCTCTGCTCAAAAAACATATTAATACTGCTGGAATTATCTACAGACAGATTGAAAAAATTATTCAGAATAGTACACATTTGTTACTATTTAAAAAATATCTTTGCGGTACTTCACTTATTACTTATTATATTTCTCAGAGATTTTAATATTCCTATCACAGTTGTTCTTCTGACTCGTTAACTGGATGTTTCTTTCATTTGATATTATGGTAGGAAGCTCTTCTATTATTACATTTTTCAACTTTTCTTATCATATAAAGCTTTTGGTGATAAATTCTTTATTCTTAAGACTGTTTCTTTGTTCTTATTATTTCCACTTGTTCTATTTTCTAGAACTTTTTATAACTGTCATTATCACAATTGACATTTAATTCATAAATCATTTTATATTAATTCGTTTAATTACACATATCTTTGATATTATTCTCACATTATTCCTGTCATGGTTATTATACTTTCGAATGAATGTTTTTTATTAATTTTATAATGAGGTCATAATTTCTCCTCATACCACTTCAAAGTTTTATTATCTCATAATTCCACATAAGTTTTTGTATTTTATTATATTCAATCACTCAAATCGTATCAACTCAAATCATATCAAAAAAATTTTTTTTTTTTTTTTCCTTTGGCATCATTTTATGGAAAGGTTTTTACTCTTTATATTGAAATTAGACATGATCATACTTTCCAGAATTATTTGTTTTAATTCTAAAGTCTGTAAACTTTATTCATCTCATTATGATCCTTTATAAACATGGCAAATATATTTTATGCTTACCATAAATATGGTATTAAATCTCTTCTGTTTATCTCACCAAAGTGTTTTATTAATAATTGGTTGGTAAGTTGTACTTACTCTTGGTTTGGAAACTTGATTTATACACATTCAAAATTCACTCTTCTTATATTTCCATAAAGTTTTCAAATAATTGTATGTAATTTGGTATTACATTATTTTTGAATTTTGAGGGTTTGTTCAAAATTCTTCTTGTTATATTCTTGCCATAAAGTTTTTCACAAATTCCTGGTTAGTAAGGTGAACTTACTTTGTTTTTAAATTTTGTTGATTTATTTCTAAATTCCGTTTATTATATTCCTTCCAAATAGTTTATTTCTTAAATCTTTGGTATGTAAGGTGATATTACATTGTTTTTGAATTTAGTTGATTTTTCAAAATTCTTCTTGTTATATTCTTACTTCCAAATCGTTTCTTTCAAATAACTTGTATGTAATTGTCTTACATTGTTTTTAGAATTTAGTTGATTTATTTCTAAATTCTTCTCTTATATTCTTGCCATAAAGTTTTTCACAAATTCCTGGTTAGTAAGGTGAACTTACTTTGTTTTTAAATTTTGTTGATTATTTCAAAATTCTTCTTGTTATATTCTTACTTCCAAATAGTTTCTTTCAAATAACTTGTATGTAATTGTCTTACATTGTTTTTAGAATTTAGTTGATTTATTTCTAAATTCCGTTTATTATATTCCTTCCAAATAGTTTATTTCTTAAATCTTTGGTATGTAAGGTGATATTACATTGTTTTTGAATTTAGTTGATTATTTCAAAATTATTCTTGTTATATTCTTACTTCCAAATAGTTTCTTTCAAATAACTTGTATGTAATTGTCTTACATTGTTTTTAGAATTTAATGGATTTATTTCTAAATTCCGTTTATTATATTCCTTCCAAATAGTTTATTTCTTAAATCTTTGGTATGTAAGGTGATATTACATTGTTTTTGAATTTAGTTGATTATTTCAAAATTCTTCTTGTTATATTCTTACTTCCAAATAGTTTCTTTCAAATAACTTGTATGTAATTGTCTTACATTGTTTTTAGAATTTAGTTGATTTATTTCTAAATTCCGTTTATTATATTCCTTCCAAATAGTTTATTTCTTAAATCTTTGGTATGTAAGGTGATATTACATTGTTTTTGAATTTAGTTGATTTATTTCTAAATTCTCTCCTTCTTTATTATTATATTATTGCCACATAGTTTTTTCATAAATAACTGGTATGTAAGGTGATCTTACAATTGCTTTGGAATTTGGATTATTTTTATAAAATTTCTTCTCCTTCTTTAGGTTTCTTCAAATAATTAGTTAGTAAGATGGACTTACTTATTTTTGAATTTATTCATTAAAATAAATTCTTTTTCTCTAACTTCAAAATTGTCTTCTAATACTTGGTTGTAAGATGTGCTTACTATGTTTTTAAATTTCGTTGTTTGAAATTCAAAATTCATTTCATTTTTTCCATTTCTCATGATACCTTTCATAAAATATTGTAATAGTTTTCTATATTATGTGGTAAACATATCATATTAGTTTCATAAATATTGTATGACTCTCTTTCTTGTCTTTATTTCAAAAGAATTTCTTATCATTATTTTTCCTTTATACCCAGGTGGATGATTTTTATTAGGTTGCACAGTTGCTCATATTTCCTTTGTAAGGTGTAGTTTCTTAATTAATTTTCTTTCTTAAACCCCCGTTTTGGTTCTTCGTTCATTCTTCTTATTATTTCTCCTCATTGGTAATTATTTTCTTCTTCTTTGTCGTGGTTTTTGCCGTTGTCGGTTATCATGACATCAGTCCCTATTTGTGGAGGTGTGTTGTATTTGATTTAACCATAGACTGTCATTTCAGTTGCTCTCATTGTCCGGATGACCATAGTCTTCATACTTGTTCCGGTACCCGTGACATTTTTAACCTTTGCCTTGTATTTCATTCTTCTAGCCGTTATTCCTTGGTTGGCCACAAAGCTTATGTAGTTTCCTTTATCATACTGTTTTATATACCCATACGTCTCTGGTCCATATGTGGTATTGCATGAAAAATATCTGTGAGGATCTTCATCTGAATTTTTAACCATTTGCTTATTCGAAGCCCCACAAGCTGGTTCACCATCACATATCCATCCTGAAGGAACGCATTTTGGTGTACCCATATATTGGAACTGTTCTAGATGGCACTTTAATGGAATACCTTCTGGTGATTCATCTGTGCCGTCACCACAGTCTGGTAAGATGTCATATTTCCATCTTTCTGAAATACACTGTCCAGTCCTGCACTGAAACTGATCTTGTCCACATGTATTCCGTTTACCTCTGGTCCTTCCCCATTGGTAAACTACTGTTTGGTGGTACATTATTTGTAATATTACTTTTAATCTCCTTCCGTAATTTCTGGAATTCCTGATTTCTTCATGGTCGGTAATTGGAATATTAGTGACATCCATTAAACCATGGTTCATCATTTCCATTTCTTCCTTTGTTTTCATTAATTTCTTTGGAAGCGTTTTCCTCCTTTCCCTTGGTTCCACTTCCATATCTTTAGTATTTTCTTTATTCCCGTTAGTTTTCCTTTCAAGTAATACTACAACTGGTGCCATGGTTTTATTGTTCGGTATTTCCTCTGGTTCTGGTTTGCTATCATATTTTATTTCTATAACCCAATCATCCAGTTTCTTACATAATTCTTCCTTCAAGGATTGGTTGCCTTCATCCATTTTCTTCTCCATCCTTTTACTAGTTTCTCCAATTACATCCATTTTCTTGCTCAATTGTAGGAGCATTTCCATTATCTTATCCATTCCTTCTTGTGTAAGTTCTGCCATTTTGATTTATCGTTGTTGCCCTTCTTCCTGACTGGATAACCGCTGCCAGGCTTAACTTATCAAGCCCTCTAAGTTGGACGCCACTTTGTAACCGGACCCTGTATGCCGGTCTTTACAAAAATAAAATAGTAGATGGAAAATTTTATAAAAAATAAAATTTTCAATAAAAAAAAATTTTGTTTATGTTAATCAATGTTTGTAATTAAGAAATAAGGCTGTTTTAAAGGTTTTGTAAAAATTTTAAGAATTAGGAAGGTATTTATTAACTATCGAGCACTTCTGGAAGATTTGAACCAAGTCTGGAGTTAAATAGATTAACTCCAGTCAGCAATCGATCGATGATTTTTCTTGCTGGTCCAATATCTCACTCTAATAAAATATTTTCTTCTTCTTGAAGTCTCTTTGCCTTAATAAATCACCTTAAATTAGCCTGTGAAATAATAACAAATAAATACAATTGAAATAAATGGATTTATAAAACAATTTAATAAATAATCGATTTTTTATCGATTGAGAACAATTATCGACTCCGTCTCAGGGAATTATCGATTGTGCATACAGTAGAAAAATTATTATAAGTATTATAAAAAGGACAGGTTCTTTGAGCGATTAAATTAATAGTCAGAGAAGGGTGACGAGAAAGTATAACATTAACAATTAAAATAAATTCAATAATTATTATTTAACAGTATTTAAATAATTCTGATATATAATGTTTAAGTAAGTTGAAGTCAAACCATATGTAGACTGACGTCACCACTTGATGAGGTAGGCAGATTCATAAATTTCAAGATGGCCGCTACTAGATATGGCGAGTTTACTGCGATGTCGTCGTGTCAAAAAATCACAGCAAAATTACCTTCATGAATGTTTGAAATGTTCCCGCACTGGTGTAATTTGTCTATTAGGTTGTTTGGTGTGTTCTGAAGAAGTGTTCCGTGTATACTGGTGTTAATTATGTTATTTAGTATTTGTTCACTTTTGTGGGTTAAGTTGCTCAAAAAGTGTTTATGATTTGTAGCGTGAATTAGATCAAATATATTGTTTTACAATCACTCGTATAATAAAGTTAGTTGTTAGTTTTCACTATTGTCGTTAATGTTTTGGTAAATTTAGTTACAAAAGTGTTTATTTCACCTAACTCTCGATTCACATATATTAATGGCTAACTGTAGTACCATTTTCGACTCGGTTATAAGGAACGTTTTTTCACACAACTATCCAGCTTGATATCCAACAAAAGACTATTTTAACTTGGTCAAAATCTGGCCCAGTTAATCTTTGAAAAAGTATTGTTAACATATTTCGATTACCCATACACATGATACAAAATTACATTATATATGGAATTTATTTATTTTATTCATCACTTTCATGAATTATGAACCTTATCATTGGTTTAATCATCTCATTCCTTTTAAATTGATATATTATAGTCCATATCTGTAGACATTTTGTGGAAATCACCAAAATTCTTTCCTTTTTTGAAATATAGGCTAAAAATTTGATTTCCGCCTTCATACAATTTTTCTTCCATTTTAATTGTTATTAATACTATTATAATAAAATTTAATTAGTCATATTTCTCTTCCTTTCCTTAAATACATATAAATTAAACCTTTGAACTGGTTTTTTGTGTTAATCTCTGAATTTGACATTGCTCTTTAAAATTAATTAATTTATATATTTTGAAAATTTACAATATTTTAAGGTATATTTCCTTATTATCATTTTAACTCATAGGATCATTCCCAGTAGTGGTTAACTGATTTACCTTATCTAAATCTTGCTAGTTTACAGGATTTATAAGTGAATTATACTGGTTTATATGGTTTCTGTGAATTCACCAAATGGCCTAGAGTTTAGAATTTTACATTTCTGTCTTTCTCAAATAAATTTAATCCCACCACTCCTCTGACTTTACATAGTTACTATTACATGAAAATAAAATGGTTTATAACTTATTGTGAGGTGTAGTATTTAATTAACACTACTGTTATAAAAAAAAAATAATTATGAACATTATTTAGCCATCAGTACAATTGAACATATTGCTGACATGGTTTGAACATATACATTTAACTCCTTTTGAATTAACACAGCATACCTACTGAAACATTATTAATGGTATGTATGCTGTTATTTAGCAAACATAATTCATTTTAAACACATAATATAAATCTTATTTTCTAATAACTCTTACAAATACATTGATTTTATGGCTGTGAACAAACAGTTTATTTAAACATTTTAAACCTATGAATACTAAATTAATGCCAGTCCTTTCTGGTCTAAACCATTATTATTTATGATCCCCTTCATCAGTAAACATGACCACCCATACTCTAGTTATTAACATTTTTTACAAATGTCTTGTAAATAAAGAGTTACATTAAAATAATAAAGTATTGGAAATCTTCCATTTTATTATTTTATTATGCTGTTTATTATTGGATATTAAAGTTGTTATATAGCATATTGATAAGTCATAGTATCACTAACTTTAAGTTTATTGCATTTCCAAAAAACACGTACACAAATTCACTTTCACTGGTGGTTCTGATATTTTGAGTCTCACTATCTCAGACCAGACCTTTAGTAATCATGGACTGTTAAGACTTGTTTATTTTCTTATCACGCAATAGCTTTAGTCGGTTCACTTCTTATAATACTATACAACACTTTAGTTTTCTAAATAATTACATTTTTATAGGATTTTGGTATGTTATACTTTCTTTTTAATCGTTTTTGTGGGTTTGGGGTTGATGGTAGTTAATAATAATAATAGGTTTTACAACGGTGTTTCTTTCATACTATTTCTTCCTCTCCTCCTGTCTTCTTTCTTGTCTTTCTTCTTATCTTCTTTCTTGTCTTCTTCTTTCTTGTCTTCATTCTTGTCCTTCTTCTGGTCTTCATTCTTCTGGTCTTCTTGTCTTCCTTCTTCATTCTTGGGTAAACCAAGGTACTTTGTGTTATCTCGACTGATGTTTAGTTTGGAGTATCTAATTTATTTACTGACACGGACCTTGCTCTTCTCTAAAGGTTTCAGGGTATTGTTTTCTTCCTGATCACAAATTTTATTCTTCCTTCTTCTTGTCTTTGGGGTATTTTGGTGTTCACCACTCTTAAACTGACTCTCTTTCTTCTTGATATGGTGTTATTTAATTTGTTTACTGCTCCTAGCTTCCTGAGTAAATTACTGATCTTATAATATGAGTTGCTTTCAATAATTTCTTTGATATTTAAAAAGTGGTTTTTATATAATGTAATGAGGATTTTTATTTTATTATGGTTCATTCCTTTGATTTCATTAAATCTCATTCAATATTATTTTAACATATGTGGTGTAATTAATTTTTATGATTTTATATGACTTAATAAGTAGTGGATTTTCTGTCATGCTACAGAATGCCCTTCTCCAGAAGTAATTTTTTCAGACTATACTTGCTTTGTCTGAAACAATTGCTTATGATAATTATTGTAGTTTTGTTATTATTCTGGACTTCCTTCCATTTTAAAAATTTTCTTATTTATATTTGAGTTTATATCCTTCTCATTCTCACTTGATCTTCCTTGATAGTAATAGTCATCTGAGTTTCATATTTATTATTTCATTTTCATATTTCTTCTTAGTATTTTCTCCTTGGGATATTTCCTCCCTATCGTTCCCTAATTTGTGAGCTGGTTCAGTTCAGAGAGGCACTGTACGCTACTTCCTCTGCTGTCCAATACTTCACACATATTTGAGTACAGAGGCAAATCATCTCTGCTCAAAAAACATATTAATACTGCTGGAATTATCTACAGACAGATTGAAAAAATTATTCAGAATAGTACACATTTGTTACTATTTAAAAAATATCTTTGGGGTACTTCACTTATTACTTATTATATTTCTCAGAGATTTTAATATTCCTATCACAGTTGTTCTTCTGACTCGTTAACTGGATGTTTCTTTCATTTGATATTATGGTAGGAAGCTCTTCTATTATTACATTTTTCAACTTTTCTTATCATATAAAGCTTTTGGTGATAAATTCTTTATTCTTAAGACTGTTTCTTTGTTCTTATTATTTCCACTTGTTCTATTTTCTAGAACTTTGTATAACTGTCATTATCACAATTGACATTTAATTCATAAATCATTTTATATTAATTCGTTTAATTACACATATCTTTGATATTATTCTCACATTATTCCTGTCATGGTTATTATACTTTCGAATGAATGTTTTTTATTAATTTTATAATGAGGTCATAATTTCTCCTCATACCACTTCAAAGTTTTATTATCTCATAATTCCACATAAGTTTTTGTATTTTATTATATTCAATCATTCAAATCGTATCAACTCAAATCATATCAAAAAAAATTTTTTTTTTTATTTCCTTTGGCATCATTTTATGGAAAGGTTTTTACTCTTTATATTGAAATTAGACATGATCATACTTTCCAGAATTATTTGTTTTAATTCTAAAGTCTGTAAACTTTATTCATCTCATTATGATCCTTTATAAACATGGCAAATATATTTTATGCTTACCATAAATATGGTATTAAATCTCTTCTGTTTATCTCACCAAAGTGTTTTATTAATAATTGGTTGGTAAGTTGTACTTACTCTTGGTTTGGAAACTTGATTTATACACATTCAAAATTCACTCTTCTTATATTTCCATAAAGTTTTCAAATAATTGTATGTAATTTGGTATTACATTATTTTTGAATTTTGAGGGTTTGTTCAAAATTCTTCTTGTTATATTCTTGCCATAAAGTTTTTCACAAATTCCTGGTTAGTAAGGTGAACTTACTTTGTTTTTAAATTTTGTTGATTTATTTCTAAATTCCGTTTATTATATTCCTTCCAAATAGTTTATTTCTTAAATCTTTGGTATGTAAGGTGATATTACATTGTTTTTGAATTTAGTTGATTTTTCAAAATTCTTCTTGTTATATTCTTACTACCAAATCGTTTCTTTCAAATAACTTGTATGTAATTGTCTTACATTGTTTTTAGAATTTAGTTGATTTATTTCTAAATTCTTCTCTTATATTCTTGCCATAAAGTTTTTCACAAATTCCTGGTTAGTAAGGTGAACTTACTTTGTTTTTAAATTTTGTTGATTATTTCAAAATTCTTCTTGTTATATTCTTACTTCCAAATAGTTTCTTTCAAATAACTTGTATGTAATTGTCTTACATTGTTTTTAGAATTTAGTTGATTTATTTCTAAATTCCGTTTATTATATTCCTTCCAAATAGTTTATTTCTTAAATCTTTGGTATGTAAGGTGATATTACATTGTTTTTGAATTTAGTTGATTTATTTCTAAATTCTCTCCTTCTTTATTATTATATTATTGCCACATAGTTTTTTCATAAATAACTGGTATGTAAGGTGATCTTACAATTGCTTTGGAATTTGGATTATTTTTATAAAATTTCTTCTCCTTCTTTAGGTTTCTTCAAATAATTAGTTAGTAAGATGGACTTACTTATTTTTGAATTTATTCATTAAAATAAATTCTTTTTCTCTAACTTCAAAATTGTCTTCTAATACTTGGTTGTAAGATGTGCTTACTATGTTTTTAAATTTCGTTGTTTGAAATTCAAAATTCATTTCATTTTTTCCATTTCTCATGATACCTTTCATAAAATATTGTAATAGTTTTCTATATTATGTGGTAAACATATCATATTAGTTTCATAAATATTGTATGACTCTCTTTCTTGTCTTTATTTCAAAAGTATTTCTTATCATTATTTTTCCTTTATACCCAGGTGGATGATTTTTATTAGGTTGCACAGTTGCTCATATTTCCTTTGTAAGGTGTAGTTTCTTAATTAATTTTCTTTCTTAAACCCCCGTTTTGGTTCTTCGTTCATTCTTCTTATTATTTCTCCTCATTGGTAATTATTTTCTTCTTCTTTGTCGTGGTTTTTGCCGTTGTCGGTTATCATGACATCAGTCCCTATTTGTGGAGGTGTGTTGTATTTGATTTAACCATAGACTGTCATTTCAGTTGCTCTCATTGTCCGGATGACCATAGTCTTCATACTTGTTCCGGTACCCGTGACATTTTTAACCTTTGCCTTGTATTTCATTCTTCTAGCCGTTATTCCTTGGTTGGCCACAAAGCTTATGTAGTTTCCTTTATCATACTGTTTTATATACCCATACATCTCTGGTCCATATGTGGTATTGCATGAAAAATATCTGTGAGGATCTTCATCTGAATTTTTAACCATTTGCTTATTCGAAGCCCCACAAGCTGGTTCACCATCACATATCCATCCTGAAGGAACGCATTTTGGTGTACCCATATATTGGAACTGTTCTAGATGGCACTTTAATGGAATACCTTCTGGTGATTCATCTGTGCCGTCACCACAGTCTGGTAAGATGTCATATTTCCATCTTTCTGAAATACACTGTCCAGTCCTGCACTGAAACTGATCTTGTCCACATGTATTCCGTTTACCTCTGGTCCTTCCCCATTGGTAAACTACTGTTTGGTGGTACATTATTTGTAATATTACTTTTAATCTCCTTCCGTAATTTCTGGAATTCCTGATTTCTTCATGGTCGGTAATTGGAATATTAGTGACATCCATTAAACCATGGTTCATCATTTCCATTTCTTCCTTTGTTTTCATTAATTTCTTTGGAAGCGTTTTCCTCCTTTCCCTTGGTTCCACTTCCATATCTTTAGTATTTTCTTTATTCCCGTTAGTTTTCCTTTCAAGTAATACTACAACTGGTGCCATGGTTTTATTGTTTGGTATTTCCTCTGGTTCTGGTTTGCTATCATATTTTATTTCTATAACCCAATCATCCAGTTTCTTACATAATTCTTCCTTCAAGGATTGGTTGCCTTCATCCATTTTCTTCTCCATCCTTTTACTAGTTTCTCCAATTACATCCATTTTCTTGCTCAATTGTAGGAGCATTTCCATTATCTTATCCATTCCTTCTTGTGTAAGTTCTGCCATTTTGATTTATCGTTGTTGCCCTTCTTCCTGACTGGATAACCGCTGCCAGGCTTAACTTATCAAGCCCTCTAAGTTGGACGCCACTTTGTAACCGGACCCTGTATGCCGGTCTTTACAAAAATAAAATAGTAGATGGAAAATTTTATAAAAAATAAAATTTTCAATAAAAAAAAATTTTGTTTATGTTAATCAATGTTTGTAATTAAGAAATAAGGCTGTTTTAAAGGTTTTGTAAAAATTTTAAGAATTAGGAAGGTATTTATTAACTATCGAGCACTTCTGGAAGATTTGAACCAAGTCTGGAGTTAAATAGATTAACTCCAGTCAGCAATCGATCGATGATTTTTCTTGCTGGTCCAATATCTCACTCTAAAAAATATTTTCTTCTTCTTGAAGTCTCTTTGCCTTAATAAATCACCTTAAATTAGCCTGTGAAATAATAACAAATAAATACAATTGAAATAAATGGATTTATAAAACAATTTAATAAATAATCGATTTTTTATCGATTGAGAACAATTATCGACTCCGTCTCAGGGAATTATCGATTGTGCATACAGTAGAAAAATTATTATAAGTATTATAAAAAGGACAGGTTTTTTGAGCGATTAAATTAATAGTCAGAGAAGGGTGACGAGAAAGTATAACATTAACAATTAAAATAAATTCAATAATTATTATTTAACAGTATTTAAATAATTCTGATATATAATGTTTAAGTAAGTTGAAGTCAAACCATATGTAGACTGACGTCACCACTTGATGAGGTAGGCAGATTCATAAATTTCAAGATGGCCGCTACTAGATATGGCGAGTTTACTGCGATGTCGTCGTGTCAAAAAATCACAGCAAAATTACCTTCATGAATGTTTGAAATGTTCCCGCACTGGTGTAATTTGTCTATTAGGTTGTTTGGTGTGTTCTGAAGAAGTGTTCCGTGTATACTGGTGTTAATTATGTTATTTAGTATGTGTTCACTTTTGTGGGTTAAGTTGCTCAAAAAGTGTTTATGATTTGTAGCGTGAATTAGATCAAATATATTGTTTTACAATCACTCGTATAATAAAGTTAGTTGTTAGTTTTCACTATTGTCGTTAATGTTTTGGTAAATTTAGTTACAAAAGTGTTTATTTCACCTAACTCTCGATTCACTTATATTAATGGCTAACTGTAGTACCATTTTCGACTCGGTTATAAGGAACGTTTTTTCACACAACTATCCAGCTTGATATCCAACAAAAGACTATTTTAACTTGGTCAAAATCTGGCCCAGTTAATCTTTGAAAAAGTATTGTTAACATATTTCGATTACCCATACACATGATACAAAATTACATTATATATGGAATTTATTTATTTTATTCATCACTTTCATGAATTATGAACCTTATCATTGGTTTAATCAACTCATTCCTTTTAAATTGATATATTATAGTCCATATCTGTAGACATTTTGTGGAAATCACCAAAATTCTTTCCTTTTTTGAAATATAGGCTAAAAATTTGATTTCCGCCTTCATACAATTTTTCTTCCATTTTAATTGTTATTAATACTATTATAATAAAATTTAATTAGTCATATTTCTCTTCCTTTCCTTAAATACATATAAATTAAACCTTTGAACTGGTTTTTTGTGTTAATCTCTGAATTTGACATTGCTCTTTAAAATTAATTAATTTATATATTTTGAAAATTTACAATATTTTAAGGTATATTTCCTTATTATCATTTTAACTCATAGGATCATTCCCAGTAGTGGTTAACTGATTTACCTTATCTAAATCTTGCTAGTTTACAGGATTTATAAGTGAATTATACTGGTTTATATGGTTTCTGTGAATTCACCAAATGGCCTAGAGTTTAGAATTTTACATTTCTGTCTTTCTCAAATAAATTTAATCCCACCACTCCTCTGACTTTACATAGTTACTATTACATGAAAATAAAATGGTTTATAACTTATTGTGAGGTGTAGTATTTAATTAACACTACTGTTATAAAAAAAAAATAATTATGAACATTATTTAGCCATCAGTACAATTGAACATATTGCTGACATGGTTTGAACATATACATTTAACTCCTTTTGAATTAACACAGCATACCTACTGAAACATTATTAATGGTATGTATGCTGTTATTTAGCAAACATAATTCATTTTAAACACATAATATAAATCTTATTTTCTAATAACTCTTACAAATACATTGATTTTATGGCTGTGAACAAACAGTTTATTTAAACATTTTAAACCTATGAATACTAAATTAATGCCAGTCCTTTCTGGTCTAAACCATTATTATTTATGATCCCCTTCATCAGTAAACATGACCACCCATACTCTAGTTATTAACATTTTTTACAAATGTCTTGTAAATAAAGAGTTACATTAAAATAATAAAGTATTGGAAATCTTCCATTTTATTATTTTATTATGCTGTTTATTATTGGATATTAAAGTTGTTATATAGCATATTGATAAGTCATAGTATCACTAACTTTAAGTTTATTGCATTTCCAAAAAACACTTACACAAATTCACTTTCACTGGTGGTTCTGATATTTTGAGTCTCACTATCTCAGACCAGACCTTTAGTAATCATGGACTGTTAAGACTTGTTTATTTTCTTATCACGCAATAGCTTTAGTCGGTTCACTTCTTATAATACTATACAACACTTTAGTTTTCTAAATAATTACATTTTTATAGGATTTTGGTATGTTATACTTTCTTTTTAATCGTTTTTGTGGGTTTGGGGTTGATGGTAGTTAATAATAATAATAGGTTTTACAACGGTGTTTCTTTCATACTATTTCTTCCTCTCCTCCTGTCTTCTTTCTTGTCTTTCTTCTTATCTTCTTTCTTGTCTTCTTCTTTCTTGTCTTCATTCTTGTCCTTCTTCTGGTCTTCATTCTTCTGGTCTTCTTGTCTTCCTTCTTCATTCTTGGGTAAACCAAGGTACTTTGTGTTATCTCGACTGATGTTTAGTTTGGAGTATCTAATTTATTTACTGACACGGACCTTGCTCTTCTCTAAAGGTTTCAGGGTATTGTTTTCTTCCTGATCACAAATTTTATTCTTCCTTCTTCTTGTCTTTGGGGTATTTTGGTGTTCACCACTCTTAAACTGACTCTCTTTCTTCTTGATATGGTGTTATTTAATTTGTTTACTGCTCCTAGCTTCCTGAGTAAATTACTGATCTTATAATATGAGTTGCTTTCAATAATTTCTTTGATATTTAAAAAGTGGTTTTTATATAATGTAATGAGGATTTTTATTTTATTATGGTTCATTCCTTTGATTTCATTAAATCTCATTCAATATTATTTTAACATATGTGGTGTAATTAATTTTTATGATTTTATATGACTTAATAAGTAGTGGATTTTCTGTCGTGCTACAGAATGCCCTTCTCCAGAAGTAATTTTTTCAGACTATACTTGCTTTGTCTGAAACAATTGCTTATGATAATTATTGTAGTTTTGTTATTATTCTGGACTTCCTTCCATTTTAAAAATTTTCTTATTTATATTTGAGTTTATATCCTTCTCATTCTCACTTGATCTTCCTTGATAGTAATAGTCATCTGAGTTTCATATTTATTATTTCATTTTCATATTTCTTCTTAGTATTTTCTCCTTGGGATATTTGCTCCCTATCGTTCCCTAATTTGTGAGCTGGTTCAGTTCAGAGAGGCACTGTACGCTACTTCCTCTGCTGTCCAATACTTCACACATATTTGAGTACAGAGGCAAATCATCTCTGCTCAAAAAACATATTAATACTGCTGGAATTATCTACAGACAGATTGAAAAAATTATTCAGAATAGTACACATTTGTTACGATTTAAAAAATATCTTTGGGGTACTTCACTTATTACTTATTATATTTCTCAGAGATTTTAATATTCCTATCACAGTTGTTCTTCTGACTCGTTAACTGGATGTTTCTTTCATTTGATATTATGGTAGGAAGCTCTTCTATTATTACATTTTTCAACTTTTCTTATCATATAAAGCTTTTGGTGATAAATTCTTTATTCTTAAGACTGTTTCTTTGTTCTTATTATTTCCACTTGTTCTATTTTCTAGAACTTTTTATAACTGTCATTATCACAATTGACATTTAATTCATAAATCATTTTATATTAATTCGTTTAATTACACATATCTTTGATATTATTCTCACATTATTCCTGTCATGGTTATTATACTTTCGAATGAATGTTTTTTATTAATTTTATAATGAGGTCATAATTTCTCCTCATACCACTTCAAAGTTTTATTATCTCATAATTCCACATAAGTTTTTGTATTTTATTATATTCAATCATTCAAATCGTATCAACTCAAATCATATCAAAAAAAATTTTTTTTTTAATTTCCTTTGGCATCATTTTATGGAAAGGTTTTTACTCTTTATATTGAAATTAGACATGATCATACTTTCCAGAATTATTTGTTTTAATTCTAAAGTCTGTAAACTTTATTCATCTCATTATGATCCTTTATAAACATGGCAAATATATTTTATGCTTACCATAAATATGGTATTAAATCTCTTCTGTTTATCTCACCAAAGTGTTTTATTAATAATTGGTTGGTAAGTTGTACTTACTCTTGGTTTGGAAACTTGATTTATACACATTCAAAATTCACTCTTCTTATATTTCCATAAAGTTTTCAAATAATTGTATGTAATTTGGTATTACATTATTTTTGAATTTTGAGGGTTTGTTCAAAATTCTTCTTGTTATATTCTTGCCATAAAGTTTTTCACAAATTCCTGGTTAGTAAGGTGAACTTACTTTGTTTTTAAATTTTGTTGATTTATTTCTAAATTCCGTTTATTATATTCCTTCCAAATAGTTTATTTCTTAAATCTTTGGTATGTACGGTGATATTACATTGTTTTTGAATTTAGTTGATTTTTCAAAATTCTTCTTGTTATATTCTTACTTCCAAATCGTTTCTTTCAAATAACTTGTATGTAATTGTCTTACATTGTTTTTAGAATTTAGTTGATTTATTTCTAAATTCTTCTCTTATATTCTTGCCATAAAGTTTTTCACAAATTCCTGGGTAGTAAGGTGAACTTACTTTGTTTTTAAATTTTGTTGATTATTTCAAAATTCTTCTTGTTATATTCTTACTTCCAAATAGTTTCTTTCAAATAACTTGTATGTAATTGTCTTACATTGTTTTTAGAATTTAGTTGATTTATTTCTAAATTCCGTTTATTATATTCCTTCCAAATAGTTTATTTCTTAAATCTTTGGTATGTAAGGTGATATTACATTGTTTTTGAATTTAGTTGATTTATTTCTAAATTCTCTCCTTCTTTATTATTATATTATTGCCACATAGTTTTTTCATAAATAACTGGTATGTAAGGTGATCTTACAATTGCTTTGGAATTTGGATTATTTTTATAAAATTTCTTCTCCTTCTTTAGGTTTCTTCAAATAATTAGTTAGTAAGATGGACTTACTTATTTTTGAATTTATTCATTAAAATAAATTCTTTTTCTCTAACTTCAAAATTGTCTTCTAATACTTGGTTGTAAGATGTGCTTACTATGTTTTTAAATTTCGTTGTTTGAAATTCAAAATTCATTTCATTTTTTCCATTTCTCATGATACCTTTCATAAAATATTGTAATAGTTTTCTATATTATGTGGTAAACATATCATATTAGTTTCATAAATATTGTATGACTCTCTTTCTTGTCTTTATTTCAAAAGTATTTCTTATCATTATTTTTCCTTTATACCCAGGTGGATGATTTTTATTAGGTTGCACAGTTGCTCATATTTCCTTTGTAAGGTGTAGTTTCTTAATTAATTTTCTTTCTTAAACCCCCGTTTTGGTTCTTCGTTCATTCTTCTTATTATTTCTCCTCATTGGTAATTATTTTCTTCTTCTTTGTCGTGGTTTTTGCCGTTGTCGGTTATCATGACATCAGTCCCTATTTGTGGAGGTGTGTTGTATTTGATTTAACCATAGACTGTCATTTCAGTTGCTCTCATTGTCCGGATGACCATAGTCTTCATACTTGTTCCGGTACCCGTGACATTTTTAACCTTTGCCTTGTATTTCATTCTTCTAGCCGTTATTCCTTGGTTGGCCACAAAGCTTATGTAGTTTCCTTTATCATACTGTTTTATATACCCATATGTCTCTGGTCCATATGTGGTATTGCATGAAAAATATCTGTGAGGATCTTCATCTGAATTTTTAACCATTTGCTTATTCGAAGCCCCACAAGCTGGTTCACCATCACATATCCATCCTGAAGGAACGCATTTTGGTGTACCCATATATTGGAACTGTTCTAGATGGCACTCTAATGGAATACCTTCTGGTGATTCATCTGTGCCGTCACCACAGTCTGGTAAGATGTCATATTTCCATCTTTCTGAAATACACTGTCCAGTCCTGCACTGAAACTGATCTTGTCCACATGTATTCCGTTTACCTCTGGTCCTTCCCCATTGGTAAACTACTGTTTGGTGGTACATTATTTGTAATATTACTTTTAATCTCCTTCCGTAATTTCTGGAATTCCTGATTTCTTCATGGTCGGTAATTGGAATATTAGTGACATCCATTAAACCATGGTTCATCATTTCCATTTCTTCCTTTGTTTTCATTAATTTCTTTGGAAGCGTTTTCCTCCTTTCCCTTGGTTCCACTTCCATATCTTTAGTATTTTCTTTATTCCCGTTAGTTTTCCTTTCAAGTAATACTACAACTGGTGCCATGGTTTTATTGTTTGGTATTTCCTCTGGTTCTGGTTTGCTATCATATTTTATTTCTATAACCCAATCATCCAGTTTCTTACATAATTCTTCCTTCAAGGATTGGTTGCCTTCATCCATTTTCTTCTCCATCCTTTTACTAGTTTCTCCAATTACATCCATTTTCTTGCTCAATTGTAGGAGCATTTCCATTATCTTATCCATTCCTTCTTGTGTAAGTTCTGCCATTTTGATTTATCGTTGTTGCCCTTCTTCCTGACTGGATAACCGCTGCCAGGCTTAACTTATCAAGCCCTCTAAGTTGGACGCCACTTTGTAACCGGACCCTGTATGCCGGTCTTTACAAAAATAAAATAGTAGATGGAAAATTTTATAAAAAATAAAATTTTCAATAAAAAAAAATTTTGTTTATGTTAATCAATGTTTGTAATTAAGAAATAAGGCTGTTTTAAAGGTTTTGTAAAAATTTTAAGAATTAGGAAGGTATTTATTAACTATCGAGCACTTCTGGAAGATTTGAACCAAGTCTGGAGTTAAATAGATTAACTCCAGTCAGCAATCGATCGATGATTTTTCTTGCTGGTCCAATATCTCACTCTAAAAAATATTTTCTTCTTCTTGAAGTCTCTTTGCCTTAATAAATCACCTTAAATTAGCCTGTGAAATAATAACAAATAAATACAATTGAAATAAATGGATTTATAAAACAATTTAATAAATAATCGATTTTTTATCGATTGAGAACAATTATCGACTCCGTCTCAGGGAATTATCAATTGTGCATACAGTAGAAAAATTATTATAAGTATTATAAAAAGGACAGGTTCTTTGAGCGATTAAATTAATAGTCAGAGAAGGGTGACGAGAAAGTATAACATTAACAATTAAAATAAATTCAATAATTATTATTTAACAGTATTTAAATAATTCTGATATATAATGTTTAAGTAAGTTGAAGTCAAACCATATGTAGACTGACGTCACCACTTGATGGGGTAGGCAGATTCATAAATTTCAAGATGGCCGCTACTAGATATGGCGAGTTTACTGCGATGTCGTCGTGTCAAAAAATCACAGCAAAATTACCTTCATGAATGTTTGAAATGTTCCCGCACTGGTGTAATTTGTCTATTAGGTTGTTTGGTGTGTTCTGAAGAAGTGTTCCGTGTATACTGGTGTTAATTATGTTATTTAGTATGTGTTCACTTTTGTGGGTTAAGTTGCTCAAAAAGTGTTTATGATTTGTAGCGTGAATTAGATCAAATATATTGTTTTACAATCACTCGTATAATAAAGTTAGTTGTTAGTTTTCACTATTGTCGTTAATGTTTTGGTAAATTTAGTTACAAAAGTGTTTATTTCACCTAACTCTCGATTCACATATATTAATGGCTAACTGTAGTACCATTTTCGACTCGGTTATAAGGAACGTTTTTTCACACAACTATCCAGCTTGATATCCAACAAAAGACTATTTTAACTTGGTCAAAATCTGGCCCAGTTAATCTTTGAAAAAGTATTGTTAACATATTTCGATTACCCATACACATGATACAAAATTACATTATATATGGAATTTATTTATTTTATTCATCACTTTCATGAATTATGAACCTTATCATTGGTTTAATCATCTCATTCCTTTTAAATTGATATATTATAGTCCATATCTGTAGACATTTTGTGGAAATCACCAAAATTCTTTCCTTTTTTGAAATATAGGCTAAAAATTTGATTTCCGCCTTCATACAATTTTTCTTCCATTTTAATTGTTATGAATACTATTATAATAAAATTTAATTAGTCATATTTCTCTTCCTTTCCTTAAATACATATAAATTAAACCTTTGAACTGGTTTTTTGTGTTAATCTCTGAATTTGACATTGCTCTTTAAAATTAATTAATTTATATATTTTGAAAATTTACAATATTTTAAGGTATATTTCCTTATTATCATTTTAACTCATAGGATCATTCCCAGTAGTGGTTAACTGATTTACCTTATCTAAATCTTGCTAGTTTGCAGGATTTATAAGTGAATTATACTGGTTTATATGGTTTCTGTGAATTCACCAAATGGCCTAGAGTTTAGAATTTTACATTTCTGTCTTTCTCAAATAAATTTAATCCCACCACTCCTCTGACTTTACATAGTTACTATTACATGAAAATAAAATGGTTTATAACTTATTGTGAGGTGTAGTATTTAATTAACACTACTGTTATAAAAAAAAAATAATTATGAACATTATTTAGCCATCAGTACAATTGAACATATTGCTGACATGGTTTGAACATATACATTTAACTCCTTTTGAATTAACACAGCATACCTACTGAAACATTATTAATGGTATGTATGCTGTTATTTAGCAAACATAATTCATTTTAAACACATAATATAAATCTTATTTTCTAATAACTCTTACAAATACATTGATTTTATGGCTGTGAACAAACAGTTTATTTAAACATTTTAAACCTATGAATACTAAATTAATGCCAGTCCTTTCTGGTCTAAACCATTATTATTTATGATCCCCTTCATCAGTAAACATGACCACCCATACTCTAGTTATTAACATTTTTTACAAATGTCTTGTAAATAAAGAGTTACATTAAAATAATAAAGTATTGGAAATCTTCCATTTTATTATTTTATTATGCTGTTTATTATTGGATATTAAAGTTGTTATATAGCATATTGATAAGTCATAGTATCACTAACTTTAAGTTTATTGCATTTCCAAAAAACACTTACACAAATTCACTTTCACTGGTGGTTCTGATATTTTGAGTCTCACTATCTCAGACCAGACCTTTAGTAATCATGGACTGTTAAGACTTGTTTATTTTCTTATCACGCAATAGCTTTAGTCGGTTCACTTCTTATAATACTATACAACACTTTAGTTTTCTAAATAATTACATTTTTATAGGATTTTGGTATGTTATACTTTCTTTTTAATCGTTTTTGTGGGTTTGGGGTTGATGGTAGTTAATAATAATAATAGGTTTTACAACGGTGTTTCTTTCATACTATTTCTTCCTCTCCTCCTGTCTTCTTTCTTGTCTTTCTTCTTATCTTCTTTCTTGTCTTCTTCTTTCTTGTCTTCATTCTTGTCCTTCTTCTGGTCTTCATTCTTCTGGTCTTCTTGTCTTCCTTCTTCATTCTTGGGTAAACCAAGGTACTTTGTGTTATCTCGACTGATGTTTAGTTTGGAGTATCTAATTTATTTACTGACACGGACCTTGCTCTTCTCTAAAGGTTTCAGGGTATTGTTTTCTTCCTGATCACAAATTTTATTCTTCCTTCTTCTTGTCTTTGGGGTATTTTGGTGTTCACCACTCTTAAACTGACTCTCTTTCTTCTTGATATGGTGTTATTTAATTTGTTTACTGCTCCTAGCTTCCTGAGTAAATTACTGATCTTATAATATGAGTTGCTTTCAATAATTTCTTTGATATTTAAAAAGTGGTTTTTATATAATGTAATGAGGATTTTTATTTTATTATGGTTCATTCCTTTGATTTCATTAAATCTCATTCAATATTATTTTAACATATGTGGTGTAATTAATTTTTATGATTTTATATGACTTAATAAGTAGTGGATTTTCTGTCGTGCTACAGAATGCCCTTCTCCAGAAGTAATTTTTTCAGACTATACTTGCTTTGTCTGAAACAATTGCTTATGATAATTATTGTAGTTTTGTTATTATTCTGGACTTCCTTCCATTTTAAAAATTTTCTTATTTATATTTGAGTTTATATCCTTCTCATTCTCACTTGATCTTCCTTGATAGTAATAGTCATCTGAGTTTCATATTTATTATTTCATTTTCATATTTCTTCTTAGTATTTTCTCCTTGGGATATTTCCTCCCTATCGTTCCCTAATTTGTGAGCTGGTTCAGTTCAGAGAGGCACTGTACGCTACTTCCTCTGCTGTCCAATACTTCACACATATTTGAGTACAGAGGCAAATCATCTCTGCTCAAAAAACATATTAATACTGCTGGAATTATCTACAGACAGATTGAAAAAATTATTCAGAATAGTACACATTTGTTACTATTTAAAAAATATCTTTGGGGTACTTCACTTATTACTTATTATATTTCTCAGAGATTTTAATATTCCTATCACAGTTGTTCTTCTGACTCGTTAACTGGATGTTTCTTTCATTTGATATTATGGTAGGAAGCTCTTCTATTATTACATTTTTCAACTTTTCTTATCATATAAAGCTTTTGGTGATAAATTCTTTATTCTTAAGACTGTTTCTTTGTTCTTATTATTTCCACTTGTTCTATTTTCTAGAACTTTTTATAACTGTCATTATCACAATTGACATTTAATTCATAAATCATTTTATATTAATTCGTTTAATTACACATATCTTTGATATTATTCTCACATTATTCCTGTCATGGTTATTATACTTTCGAATGAATGTTTTTTATTAATTTTATAATGAGGTCATAATTTCTCCTCATACCACTTCAAAGTTTTATTATCTCATAATTCCACATAAGTTTTTGTATTTTATTATATTCAATCATTCAAATCGTATCAACTCAAATCATATCAAAAAAATTTTTTTTTTTTATTTCCTTTGGCATCATTTTATGGAAAGGTTTTTACTCTTTATATTGAAATTAGACATGATCATACTTTCCAGAATTATTTGTTTTAATTCTAAAGTCTGTAAACTTTATTCATCTCATTATGATCCTTTATAAACATGGCAAATATATTTTATGCTTACCATAAATATGGTATTAAATCTCTTCTGTTTATCTCACCAAAGTGTTTTATTAATAATTGGTTGGTAAGTTGTACTTACTCTTGGTTTGGAAACTTGATTTATACACATTCAAAATTCACTCTTCTTATATTTCCATAAAGTTTTCAAATAATTGTATGTAATTTGGTATTACATTATTTTTGAATTTTGAGGGTTTGTTCAAAATTCTTCTTGTTATATTCTTGCCATAAAGTTTTTCACAAATTCCTGGTTAGTAAGGTGAACTTACTTTGTTTTTAAATTTTGTTGATTTATTTCTAAATTCCGTTTATTATATTCCTTCCAAATAGTTTATTTCTTAAATCTTTGGTATGTACGGTGATATTACATTGTTTTTGAATTTAGTTGATTTTTCAAAATTCTTCTTGTTATATTCTTACTTCCAAATCGTTTCTTTCAAATAACTTGTATGTAATTGTCTTACATTGTTTTTAGAATTTAGTTGATTTATTTCTAAATTCTTCTCTTATATTCTTGCCATAAAGTTTTTCACAAATTCCTGGGTAGTAAGGTGAACTTACTTTGTTTTTAAATTTTGTTGATTATTTCAAAATTCTTCTTGTTATATTCTTACTTCCAAATAGTTTCTTTCAAATAACTTGTATGTAATTGTCTTACATTGTTTTTAGAATTTAGTTGATTTATTTCTAAATTCCGTTTATTATATTCCTTCCAAATAGTTTATTTCTTAAATCTTTGGTATGTAAGGTGATATTACATTGTTTTTGAATTTAGTTGATTATTTCAAAATTATTCTTGTTATATTCTTACTTCCAAATAGTTTCTTTCAAATAACTTGTATGTAATTGTCTTACATTGTTTTTAGAATTTAATGGATTTATTTCTAATTCCGTTTATTATATTCCTTCCAAATAGTTTATTTCTTAAATCTTTGGTATGTAAGGTGATATTACATTGTTTTTGAATTTAGTTGATTATTTCAAAATTCTTCTTGTTATATTCTTACTTCCAAATAGTTTCTTTCAAATAACTTGTATGTAATTGTCTTACATTGTTTTTAGAATTTAGTTGATTTATTTCTAAATTCCGTTTATTATATTCCTTCCAAATAGTTTATTTCTTAAATCTTTGGTATGTAAGGTGATATTACATTGTTTTTGAATTTAGTTGATTTATTTCTAAATTCTCTCCTTCTTTATTATTATATTATTGCCACATAGTTTTTTCATAAATAACTGGTATGTAAGGTGATCTTACAATTGCTTTGGAATTTGGATTATTTTTATAAAATTTCTTCTCCTTCTTTAGGTTTCTTCAAATAATTAGTTAGTAAGATGGACTTATTTATTTTTGAATTTATTCATTAAAATAAATTCTTTTTCTCTAACTTCAAAATTGTCTTCTAATACTTGGTTGTAAGATGTGCTTACTATGTTTTTAAATTTCGTTGTTTGAAATTCAAAATTCATTTCATTTTTTCCATTTCTCATGATACCTTTCATAAAATATTGTAATAGTTTTCTATATTATGTGGTAAACATATCATATTAGTTTCATAAATATTGTATGACTCTCTTTCTTGTCTTTATTTCAAAAGTATTTCTTATCATTATTTTTCCTTTATACCCAGGTGGATGATTTTTATTAGGTTGCACAGTTGCTCATATTTCCTTTGTAAGGTGTAGTTTCTTAATTAATTTTCTTTCTTAAACCCCCGTTTTGGTTCTTCGTTCATTCTTCTTATTATTTCTCCTCATTGGTAATTATTTTCTTCTTCTTTGTCGTGGTTTTTGCCGTTGTCGGTTATCATGACATCAGTCCCTATTTGTGGAGGTGTGTTGAATTTGATTTAACCATAGACTGTCATTTCAGTTGCTCTCATTGTCCGGATGACCATAGTCTTCATACTTGTTCCGGTACCCGTGACATTTTTAACCTTTGCCTTGTATTTCATTCTTCTAGCCGTTATTCCTTGGTTGGCCACAAAGCTTATGTAGTTTCCTTTATCATACTGTTTTATATACCCATACGTCTCTGGTCCATATGTGGTATTGCATGAAAAATATCTGTGAGGATCTTCATCTGAATTTTTAACCATTTGCTTATTCGAAGCCCCACAAGCTGGTTCACCATCACATATCCATCCTGAAGGAACGCATTTTGGTGTACCCATATATTGAAACTGTTCTAGATGGCACTCTAATGGAATACCTTCTGGTGATTCATCTGTGCCGTCACCACAGTCTGGTAAGATGTCATATTTCCATCTTTCTGAAATACACTGTCCAGTCCTGCACTGAAACTGATCTTGTCCACATGTATTCCGTTTACCTCTGGTCCTTCCCCATTGGTAAACTACTGTTTGGTGGTACATTATTTGTAATATTACTTTTAATCTCCTTCCGTAATTTCTGGAATTCCTGATTTCTTCATGGTCGGTAATTGGAATATTAGTGACATCCATTAAACCATGGTTCATCATTTCCATTTCTTCCTTTGTTTTCATTAATTTCTTTGGAAGCGTTTTCCTCCTTTCCCTTGGTTCCACTTCCATATCTTTAGTATTTTCTTTATTCCCGTTAGTTTTCCTTTCAAGTAATACTACAACTGGTGCCATGGTTTTATTGTTTGGTATTTCCTCTGGTTCTGGTTTGCTATCATATTTTATTTCTATAACCCAATCATCCAGTTTCTTACATAATTCTTCCTTCAAGGATTGGTTGCCTTCATCCATTTTCTTCTCCATCCTTTTACTAGTTTCTCCAATTACATCCATTTTCTTGCTCAATTGTAGGAGCATTTCCATTATCTTATCCATTCCTTCTTGTGTAAGTTCTGCCATTTTGATTTATCGTTGTTGCCCTTCTTCCTGACTGGATAACCGCTGCCAGGCTTAACTTATCAAGCCCTCTAAGTTGGACGCCACTTTGTAACCGGACCCTGTATGCCGGTCTTTACAAAAATAAAATAGTAGATGGAAAATTTTATAAAAAATAAAATTTTCAATAAAAAAAAATTTTGTTTATGTTAATCAATGTTTGTAATTAAGAAATAAGGCTGTTTTAAAGGTTTTGTAAAAATTTTAAGAATTAGGAAGGTATTTATTAACTATCGAGCACTTCTGGAAGATTTGAACCAAGTCTGGAGTTAAATAGATTAACTCCAGTCAGCAATCGATCGATGATTTTTCTTGCTGGTCCAATATCTCACTCTAATAAAATATTTTCTTCTTCTTGAAGTCTCTTTGCCTTAATAAATCACCTTAAATTAGCCTGTGAAATAATAACAAATAAATACAATTGAAATAAATGGATTTATAAAACAATTTAATAAATAATCGATTTTTTATCGATTGAGAACAATTATCGACTCCGTCTCAGGGAATTATCGATTGTGCATACAGTAGAAAAATTATTATAAGTATTATAAAAAGGACAGGTTCTTTGAGCGATTAAATTAATAGTCAGAGAAGGGTGACGAGAAATTATAACATTAACAATTAAAATAAATTCAATAATTATTATTTAACAGTATTTAAATAATTCTGATATATAATGTTTAAGTAAGTTGAAGTCAAACCATATGTAGACTGACGTCACCACTTGATGAGGTAGGCAGATTCATAAATTTCAAGATGGCCGCTACTAGATATGGCGAGTTTACTGCGATGTCGTCGTGTCAAAAAATCACAGCAAAATTACCTTCATGAATGTTTGAAATGTTCCCGCACTGGTGTAATTTGTCTATTAGGTTGTTTGGTGTGTTCTGAAGAAGTGTTCCGTGTATACTGGTGTTAATTATGTTATTTAGTATGTGTTCACTTCTGTGGGTTAAGTTGCTCAAAAAGTGTTTATGATTTGTAGCGTGAATTAGATCAAATATATTGTTTTACTGTTTTCAATCACTCGTATAATAAAGTTAGGTGTTAGTTTTCACTATTGTCGTTAACGTTTTGGTAAATTTAGTTACAAAAGTGTTTATTTCATCTAACTCTCGATTCACTTATATTAATGGCTAACTGTAGTACCATTTTCGACTCGGTTATAAGGAACGTTTTTTCACACAACTATCCAGCTTGATATCCAACAAAAGACTATTTTAACTTGGTCAAAATCTGGCCCAGTTAATCTTTGAAAAAGTATTGTTAACATATTTCGATTACCCATACACATGATACAAAATTACATTATATATGGAATTTATTTATTTTATTCATCACTTTCATGAATTATGAACCTTATCATTGGTTTAATCATCTCATTCCTTTTAAATTGATATATTATAGTCCATATCTGTAGACATTTTGTGGAAATCACCAAAATTCTTTCCTTTTTTGAAATATAGGCTAAAAATTTGATTTCCGCCTTCATACAATTTTTCTTCCATTTTAATTGTTATTAATACTATTATAATAAAATTTAATTAGTCATATTTCTCTTCCTTTCCTTAAATACATATAAATTAAACCTTTGAACTGGTTTTTTGTGTTAATCTCTGAATTTGACATTGCTCTTTAAAATTAATTAATTTATATATTTTGAAAATTTACAATATTTTAAGGTATATTTCCTTATTATCATTTTAACTCATAGGATCATTCCCAGTAGTGGTTAACTGATTTACCTTATCTAAATCTTGCTAGTTTACAGGATTTATAAGTGAATTATACTGGTTTATATGGTTTCTGTGAATTCACCAAATGGCCTAGAGTTTAGAATTTTACATTTCTGTCTTTCTCAAATAAATTTAATCCCACCACTCCTCTGACTTTACATAGTTACTATTACATGAAAATAAAATGGTTTATAACTTATTGTGAGGTGTAGTATTTAATTAACACTACTGTTATAAAAAAAAAATAATTATGAACATTATTTAGCCATCAGTACAATTGAACATATTGCTGACATGGTTTGAACATATACATTTAACTCCTTTTGAATTAACACAGTATACCTACTGAAACATTATTAATGGTATGTATGCTGTTATTTAGCAAACATAATTCATTTTAAACACATAATATAAATCTTATTTTCTAATAACTCTTACAAATACATTGATTTTATGGCTGTGAACAAACAGTTTATTTAAACATTTTAAACCTATGAATACTAAATTAATGCCAGTCCTTTCTGGTCTAAACCATTATTATTTATGATCCCCTTCATCAGTAAACATGACCACCCATACTCTAGTTATTAACATTTTTTACAAATGTCTTGTAAATAAAGAGTTACATTAAAATAATAAAGTATTGGAAATCTTCCATTTTATTATTTTATTATGCTGTTTATTATTGGATATTAAAGTTGTTATATAGCATATTGATAAGTCATAGTATCACTAACTTTAAGTTTATTGCATTTCCAAAAAACACTTACACAAATTCACTTTCACTGGTGGTTCTGATATTTTGAGTCTCACTATCTCAGACCAGACCTTTAGTAATCATGGACTGTTAAGACTTGTTTATTTTCTTATCACGCAATAGCTTTAGTCGGTTCACTTCTTATAATACTATACAACACTTTAGTTTTCTAAATAATTACATTTTTATAGGATTTTGGTATGTTATACTTTCTTTTTAATCGTTTTTGTGGGTTTGGGGTTGATGGTAGTTAATAATAATAATAGGTTTTACAACGGTGTTTCTTTCATACTATTTCTTCCTCTCCTCCTGTCTTCTTTCTTGTCTTTCTTCTTATCTTCTTTCTTGTCTTCATTCTTGTCCTTCTTCTGGTCTTCATTCTTCTGGTCTTCTTGTCTTCCTTCTTCATTCTTGGGTAAACCAAGGTACTTTGTGTTATCTCGACTGATGTTTAGTTTGGAGTATCTAATTTATTTACTGACACGGACCTTGCTCTTCTCTAAAGGTTTCAGGGTATTGTTTTCTTCCTGATCACAAATTTTATTCTTCCTTCTTCTTGTCTTTGGGGTATTTTGGTGTTCACCACTCTTAAACTGACTCTCTTTCTTCTTGATATGGTGTTATTTAATTTGTTTACTGCTCCTAGCTTCCTGAGTAAATTACTGATCTTATAATATGAGTTGCTTTCAATAATTTCTTTGATATTTTAAAAGTGGTTTTTATATAATGTAATGAGGATTTTTATTTTATTATGGTTCATTCCTTTGATTTCATTAAATCTCATTCAATATTATTTTAACATATGTGGTGTAATTATTTTTTATGACTTTATATGACTTAATAAGTAGTGGATTTTCTGTCGCGCTACAATATTTACACCATTGTTTTGGGAAATGTACAGAGTGTCATCAACGTATCTAAAATAACATCCTAATGGGTCGTTTAATTTTATTATATTTATTATTTGTTCGTTGAGTTTTTGTAGGAAGATTTCTGATATGATAGCGGTGGTTAGGGCTCCCATAGCAAGGCCTGTTTGATAGTACAATTTGTTGTTGATTGAAAATAATTTTGATTTAAAATTATTTGTAAAGTATTAGTTAACTGTTTAATGTATGCGTTACTTTCGTTTTGAATAACCTCACTTTTTACCCAAAATTCGTAAATTTATCTAATATTAAATTCATGGAAAACGAAATAGTTACCCTAGAAACAACTAACAAAACAAATCTTAAAAATGTAAACAAACATGTAAAGAAAATATCATAGTCAAAACTGTATCATACCAAATCATCCTCCCCAATGTAAAATGGCAGTATCTAAATTCCATGATTTACCGAATGCTTAGGATCCCATTAAATAACAAAGAAAGAATCAAAGAAAGAAATATTATCCAACAAATAGCAGTTAAAAATGGATACAAAATAAAAACTATTAATAAATTAGAAAATAAAATTAAACATAAAATCAGTAATAAAATTCTCAAGAACACTACATTTAAAAATTCACCTATTAATAATAATATAAAATATACAACCTTCACTTATTACGGAAATATAACTCAAAAACTAAATAAAATATTTAAAGATACTAATTTAAAAATATCTTATAATACAGATAATATAATTTTTAATAAAATAAAACCTAAACCTAAATCCATTACTCACAATAAAAATGGAATGTATAAAATAGAATGTCCAGATTGAATAAATTTTACGTGGGCCAGACAAAGAAAAAACTACGAGATAGATTCGTTCAACACCGCAATGCACATTTAAAACCAAATATTTATAAATCTAATTTAGCCACACATTGTCTAAATAATAACCACCAATTCCCAAACATTGAAAATATAAAATTAATTAAAAACATACAAAAAGGTCAAAAAATGAATATTTGGGGAAATCTTAACATTTACAAACACAATAACAATAATTTATTAATTAAAGAACAAACCCAAATAAAAACAAAACAAGACGATCTATTGAAAATTATAAATTTACTAACAAATAAAAATGAATAAAATATAAACAACAAATTTTCAAATATAACCAAGAAAACAGCTGCTGAAGAAAATAAACATTAAAACAATCATTAACTAATCAACCTAAATCGATTATCAGTTATTTTACATTAAAATCGATACAAATTCGATTATTTGTTAATTTTATATTATTACTAGCAAAATACCCGTGCTTCGCTACGGAGTTTCACGTTGTACGTAATTGTACAATTATTGCAATTAATAGTATAGGATTAGATAGATTGTACAAATTCTCAACTCTTAGTTTGTTTATTTACATTCATAGCAACAGCTATTTATTATTTATTTCGAGAAAATCGTTAAAGCCGTTTCCGAGAAAAAAAAGGACATACATTTATTAATTAATTGAACTTCGAAATTTTCTCGACTATAAGAACCTGCAAACAACGAAGTTTTTTCAATTTAAAACAGTGATTAAAAACTCAGAACTAAATGTATTCGGGGTTTCCAATAAACTGAGATGTCAACCACTTCATTTACAAAGTATACAATTCCCGCGATAAATTTAATTATTTGGTTTTTTGCCCCTTAGGAGTGAAAGTTTTTAAAACCGTTTCTTAGTGACCACCTAAGACCTATGATGAAGCTATGTTCAAAGTTTCATTGATATCCATTCAGTGGTTTAAGAGATATCGTGATCAGTGTGATCAGTGGTATTTGGCTTATATAGATATCTATATCTAGCCGATTTACCCAGCGTTGCTCGGGTTCATAATTTATTCATAGGCTCATAGGCACCTATTCTTGTTCTAACGTTAAATTACTTGTATATTGTATAATCTTCCTTATATTGTTACGTTCGCATTCTCACTGGAGGAATACTCTGTAGCGCACCTGTTTAAGAACATGTCATAAACTGTATTCTTATATCTGGTAAGAATTCTGTTGCGCGTGATGCTCCTGCTTGATTTCTAACTCTGGGAGAGGGCGAACAGCTAAATTAGTTTTCAATAAAATGTCTACAGTACTTGCACGCGCTGCGTATTTACTGTCTTTTATAATTCATTGTGTTAATGTTGAAATAAGGCATTTGTTAAATTAGTGTCTCCTAAACTTATTCTAACAATACAATACCTCTATAGATTTCAGCTTATCAATTTTTAAATTCAAACTGAAGCAAGTGCATTTATAATGCCTGAACACTATGATCTGAATACATTTGCTATCAAAACTTTGTTTTTTATACTCGCTTATAACTTATTTCGATCTTAACTTATCCACTTTTAAATTCAAACTGAAACAACTCTGAATTCACACACTATTAAGACGTTTCTTAAGATGCATACACCACCTTTGATATCATAACCTATATCTTTATTTATAAGAACCGTGGACTCTGGCCCCGCCGTCTTTCGCGGGATCCGACCTAAGACTCCCCGGGTTCCGTGGAAAAACTCCGCGGAAGGCCCGTCGGACGACGCCCGCGCTATTTGCTACGCGGGAGACTTCCTCCGATGCTATGGTAACCAGAATCTATTCTATTGGGTTGCCATAGTAACCAGATCTAATAGTTTTTAAGACCCAAAGGACCCCCCAAAGTTTCGTATCGAAAAAAGACTTGCCCTATGTTGATTCTCCCGTTGCGTAAAATATTTGTGCCAAGTTTGGTTGAAATCGGTCCAGTGGTTTAGGAGGAGATGTGGAAGACCCCAAAGGACCCCCGAAGGATCGTATCGAAAAAACACCTATCCTATGTTGGTTCTCCCGTTGAGTAAAATATTTGTGCCAAGTTTGGTTGAAATCGGTCCAGTGGTATAGGAGGAGATGTGGAAGACCCCAAAGGACCCCATCGAAGAAAACACCTATCCTATGTTGGTTCTCCCGTTGCGTAAAATATTTGTGCCAGGTTTGGTTGAAATCGGTCTAGTGGTTTAGGAGGAGATGTGGAAGACCCCAAAGAACCCCCCAAAGGACCCCATCGATAAAAACACCTATCCTATGTGGTTCTCCCGTTGCGTAAAATATTTGTGCCAAGTTTGGTTGAAATCGGTCCAGTGGTTTAGGAGGAGATGTGGAAGACCCCAAAGAACCCCGCAAAGGACCCCATCGAAAAAAACACCTATCCTATGTTGGTTCTCCCTTCGCGTAAAATATTTGTGCCAAGTTTGGTTGAAATCGGTCCAGTGGTTTAGGAGGAGATGTGGAAGACCCCAAAGAACCCCCAAAGGACCCCATCGAAAAAACACCTATCCTATGTTGGTTCTCCTGTTGCATAAAATATTTGTGCCAAGTTTGGTTGAAATCGGTACAGTGGTTTAGGAGGAGATGTAGAAGACCCCAAAGAACCTCCCCCAAAGGACCCCATCGAAAAAAGCACCTCTCCTATGTTGGTTCTCCCGTCGCGTGAAATATTTGTGCCAAGTTTGGTTGAAATCGGTCCAGTGGTTTAGGAGGAGATGTGGAACATACATACATAGATACATACATACAATAGGGGGGGGGTTTGCCCCTTAGGAGTGAAAGTTTTTAAAACCGTTTCTTAGTGAGCACCTATGATGAAGCTATGTTCAAAGTTTCATTGATATCCATTCTGTAGTTTTTGTTCTACGTTGATTCTATGTCAGTCAGTCAGGCAAATTTTCCCCCCTTTTTCCCCCTTTAAAGGTCGAATTTCCAAAAATCCCTTCTTAGCGGATACCTACATCACATAAGGAACCTACATGCCAAATTTCAAGTTTCTAGGTGTTATAGTTTCGGAGATTTCATGATGAATCAGTGAGTCAGTGGTATTTCTCTTTTATATATATAGATAATATAATTATTTCAATTGTTATTAATTTACTTAGAAACATATCACTATAATATTGACGACTCGGAACACTAAGTTTTTTATAAGTAAAAACGTAAAGTTTTACCTTACAGCCTAAACCGGCTTTCACCTATAGAAGGCTTCATCAGAGACTGTCGTTGGTAGCGCTGCTCGTCTTCTTGTTGGTGACGAGATAGTGTTTCGAAAGATTGAAGCTGTGTGTGTGTGGTGAGATGTGTTCGAATAATGCGTGCGATTTGAATTGTGTCTGTTCGTTTAGGATGTCGTTTTTATTTGTTTTTGTGTGTTTGTATATTTCTAATTGTTCTAGAGTGTCTAGTTTTCGGCCTTTTGTGTGTACGTGTAGTATGTTCATGTTATTGTCGATGTTTTTATATGTGTGGTTTGCTTCAATGAGGTGGTTCGCGAAGGTAGATTCTGTAGTGGTGTGGAGTGCTTTTGTGTGTTCAATGTATCTCTGTTTGAAGCTACGTCCTGTCTGGCCTAGGTAGAATTTACTGCAATTTGAACAATTTAGTTTATATACACCGGGTAGATCGAATTTGTTTTGTGCTTTGGGCATGCGTTTTGATAGTGTGTGTTCTGTTTTGTTAGTAGTTTTGTAAGCGATTCTGTATCCTGCTTTTTTGAATTTGTGGGCAATTTTTTCTGTTTGTTTGTTGATGTATGTTAGTGTTATGAATTTGTTGTTTTCTGTCTTTGTCTGTTGTTTGTTTTGTGTTTTGTGTAGGAGTTTACTGACTATTGTTCTGTCATAACCGTTAGATTCTGCTAGATATTTTATCGTGTTTAGTTCGTCTTTGTAGTCTATTTCATCTAAGGGGATGTTGTTAAGTCTATGTATCATGGTTCTAAAAGCAGCTAGTTTGTGTTGTATTGGGTGATTGGAGGTGTTGTGTATTAGTGTGTCAGTTGTAGTTGGTTTTCTGTATATACTGAATTTGTGCCTGTGTTCTAGTTTTGTGATGGAGAGGTCTAAGAAGTTTATGGTATTGTTGTGTTCGTATTCGGCAGTGTAAGGAAATCCAAGAATTTACTTAGAAACCTCTGACGATACTGATATTTTTCAGTGAAACGTGCGTCAGGTGTTAAAAGAATATACGAAATTATACTACTTGCAGAAGAAACAAATTGAATAACATCACAAATTTATATATTGTTACAATAAGACTCAGTATGGTCTGAAAGTCTCACTTTGTTGTTGTCAATTTGTAATGAAGAGAGTGTTATGTTTCGTTAAATTTCCAAGTTGCGTCGTATTTTTGTAACGATCTGCTTGTGTCGTATTTGACCTCGCCAATACCTGTTTACCTGTTCCACTTAATTGTGATTTTCCCGTTTATAGGCGCCAAATTGTTTGTTCAAAACAATTAAAAAGTTTTATAATTCCTTCGCTTAGCGTAACCGTATTTCTCGCTGGTTGTAGTCAGAGAAATTCAAAATCTGCTTTCCCGCGATAGTCTTACCAACCAGTAATTCTTGTACAAAAATTTTTATGGTGCTATATTAATGAAGTAAACACATAAAGATTAATAATTGAAATAATGAACAGGTATTAAAGTAAGTATTGGTTTATTAATGGTCAGTTTAGCTGTTAATAATTAATTTGAACATGAAATTATAAAAATATATTACTTTTTTGCTTTTTATGCTCTGGCTATAAATAAATTACAACTCAGCGGTTGGCTATTTTGACTCGGGTCATTCAACTAAAAGCCTATTACTGTTTTCACTGCTTTATTCAGTCAAAAAGTTCTTTTGATTATGGCAAAAAGATTACAAAATGATTTTTGAAAGTACAATCCTTGACATCAAGTTAATTAAGTATTATGATCTTTCTTTGCAACAGTTTTCTTAGGTTTTAAAACAATAGTGAGTTCACTTTACAAATATAGGTTAAGTTAGAAATTGTGCATAAATCGTTTCTTATTTCTCAAAGTGTTAATAATGAATTCGAATAATATTTTAATACTAATTATTGAATATTTTAATAGTTATTCAGTGTTTATAGTGTTTGAACCAAGTTTGGATATTGTGCATTAATTCCTTTAAGTGTTGTGAAAAGTCTCGTGGGTGTAGTAAATTAATTTAGTATTATACATTACAAGTTCATCGATGTTTGATGGATTATTTTCATCAGTTCTGGTGTTCGAGTCGTCCTTCTCTTATATTGGTTTTATTTCTTATAATTCTCAATTAATTTGGATTTATTTTGCTGAAAGGTTCTGTCAATTTTGTCTTTTCATCGTTATTATTGGTTTTCATTCATCTGTTTGGTTTATTTTACTAATTTTTATGGATCGACAATTTTGTCATCTGCCCTCTTCTGATGCTAAAAATGGACTCTTAATTCGTTTATAACAGTTTTATATAATAATGTTTTGTTGTCATAGTAACCAGCTCCTCCTCTATTGGTTAAAAGCATTTTGTACTCATTGTTATAAAGCTTGGGTTTTTGCTCAAAATGAATAAATATTTTCTAATTAAGATATTTTCCTTGTCTTATTACCAATATGATTCTTCTTATTATTATTATTATTGAATAGCTTTTCTGATGTAGTTTATTTAGACATCAAACATGATTGTTTTCTGTTATTTCGGCCTATTTTAACATTTGGCTATCATTATTCTTTTTACTTAATTTTGTTATTATGTTGTTTTTTCAATTATTTTGTATTTGTATTGTTCCTTGGTTTGTTATTTTATGTTTACTTATCTTTTTCTCTCACTATTTACTGTTATTTGTGGATATTTTACAATTTTGGTTCACATCGTTTTAGGCCTACTCTGACCTATCCTTGTTACATTGTTTTTATTTTAATTTTACTCTTATTACTAGTTTTTTATAGTTTTGTTTTAGTTAGTTTACATTAATTATTGATTTACATTCCTTAGTATATGGCTATTACAGCTTCTCTGACATTTTAATGCTTTTTATAGCTAATTTTATAACTTTAACATGAACTGTTTCTTAGGCTTTCATCACCATTAATACAACTTATTCTTAATACTGTTTCAACAATTATAACATTTGCACATTTCTATAATATCACTATTATCTTCTCTGCATTTCTTTATAACATCATTACAATAACTTCAAACATTTAACATGTAATTTTAGCACTTAAACATTCATTTCTCTTTTTAGGTCTACCTTTCCTTTATACCATATTATTGGTGTAAAGTTTGGTTTAGTCCTGTTAATTATTAATTCTAACGAATAACAATATTACTTTGACTAACATTAATGTATTTTTTATACTAACTAACAATCTAATCTAATGATATCTTATCTACTAGTGTTATTATTTCCTTTTCACCACTAAACTCTCTAATTACTCAATTATTTGGGTGTTTTTATATACTTTTTGTGGTTTAATTTTAATTATCCACTTTCCTTATGCACTCTCACTTCCAGATGAGTTCTTGCTTATAATTATTGATGTTTATTTATCTTTTGGGTTACACTGGCACTTTGTAATGTTTCACAGTACTTTAGTGTTAACAGTGGTTATTCCATATTATTTATTTTCTTTACATTATCCACTTTGGTGTGATCACCCTTATTATAATGTTAACTGGTAATTCACTTCCTACTCCTAAATATCACTACCGGTATTACTTTAACGACTCGGAACACTAGGTTTTTTATAAGTAAAAGCAAAAAGTTTTACCTTACACCCTTAACCGGTTTTCACCTTTAGAAGGCTTCTTCAGAGGCTGCTGCAGGTAGCGCTGTCCGTCTTGTTGTGGGTGACGAAATCAAATTTCGAAAGATCGATGCTGTGTGTGTGGGTGAGATATGTTCGAATAATGCGTGGGATTTGAATTGTGTCTGTTCGTTTAGGATGTCGTTTTTATTTGTTTTTGTGTGTTTGTATATTTCCAATTGTTCTAGAGTGTCTAGTTTTCGGCCTTTGTTATTGTCGATGTTTTTATATGTGTGGTTTGCTTCAATGAGGTGGTTTGCAAAGGTGGATTCTGTAGTGGAGTGGAGTGCCTTTGTGTGTTCAATGTATCTCTGTTTGAAGCTACGTCCTGTCTGGCCTATGTAGAATTTACTGCAATTTGAGCAATTTAGCTTGTAAACACCGGGTAGATCGAATTTGTTTTGTGCTTTGTGTGTGTGTTTTGATAGTGTGTGTTCTGTTTTGTTAGTAGTTTTGTAAGCGATTCTGTATCCTGCTTTTTTGAATTTGTGGGCTATTTTTTCAGTTTGTTTGTCGATGTATGTTAGTGTTATGAATTTGTTGTTTTCTGTCTTTGTCTGTTGTTTGTTTTGTGTTTTGTGTAGGAGTTTACTGACTATTGTACTGTCATATCCGTTAGATTCTGCTAGATATTTTATCGTGTTTAGTTCGTCTTTGTAGTCTTTTTCATCTAAGGGAATGTTGTTAAGTCTATGTATCATGGTTCTGAAGGCAGCTAGTTTGTGTTGGTTGTATTGGGTGATTGGAGGTGTTGTGTATTAGTGTGTCAGTTGTAGTTGGTTTTCTGTATATACTGAATTTGTGCCTGTGTTCTAGTTTTGTGATGGAGAGGTCTAAGAAGTTTATGGTATTGTTGTGTTCGTATTCTTTACTGCCGAATATATATATATATATATATATATATATATATATATACTGTTAATGATTTCGAGGTTCGGTGATTAATCATGAAAACTTAGTTTTGCGACGTTTCAAAATTTATTCTTCTCATAATCATGCCTACAACATTAAAACATAGTCTTACTACAAGTTAAGTTAAGTCTTACTTAAACATTGTAGTAAGACTAGGTTTTAATGTTGTAGGCATGATTATGAGAAGAATAAATCTCGAAACGTCGCAAAACTGAGTTTTCATGATTAATGACCGAACCTCGAAATCATTAACAGTATAATAATACGGTCGATAATTAACATTCCTATATATATATATATATATATATATATATATATATATATATATATATATAGTGCTACAGAACACAGGACGATAAGATAGGTTGTTTATATCAGAGCACATGGATGACGAGTATTTTCTTGTTTAAATTTGTTTTATGTAATATTTTGTCTTTTAGTCGTAAGTTTTGTATTTAGAAATGGATAAGCATGTAGGGTACACCAAACTCTTCATAAAAAGGTGCACTATATTGTCATGTATTTTTTGAGTGAATTTGTGCGCGTGTGCGGGTGTGATAATTTGTGATCGCTATAGCTTCAGTGGTAGTTAACCGATTGAAGTGAAACTTTGACAAGGAATTATTTAGGTAAATAGCTTCAATTTGTGTATACTCTGAGGTTCATAACTATTTTAGAAATATGGTTTTTTGAGTGAAGAAAAACTCAATTGTAACTCTTATCAATAATAGGGTAATAAAATTTGTAGATAATTTCCATGCAGGACTTTACTAAATTATACAAAGTTTTTCATGAAATTTGTGTATCTGTTTGTTCTATCAATCATGTGACTTGGGCTTAGCCTATCAGAATACACTAAATTCAGTGAGATTCATACGTTGCAGAGTTAGGATGGACACAGTCTGTCTGTAGAAGTTGCAAGGAGAAGTTGTGCCCGGTGAAGAGAGTTGTTCTCTTACGAACGTCGAAATATCGTATATAAAATAAACCTTGGAAATTATTAACAAAGTTTTGTGTTAAGAACCGAGAGGGTAAAATATTTAGATAAAATTTAAAATATAATACAGTGCTGTTTCATGTAAGTTAAGATATCCGCTTAGGGAACTTAAAGACACTTCAAGATACCGTGGAAGGTGTACATTAAACGCACAGCATTAGTTAATACCCAGATTAATCCTGAGGTTAAGACAATATAAGACATAAATTAATAATAAACTGTGTGAGTGGACTTTATAAGCATTGTGATTGAAAAATTTATGAAGAAACTCATAAATGTTAGCAGTCAAACATAACAACGAGACTCATTGAAATATCGCCGCTGGAGCCACCTGCCATAGAAGAGGACGACAAGACGGAGAGGATGCCAGGACGAAGAGGACACCAGGAAGGAGTGATGCTGTAGAAGAGGACGCCAGGACGAAGAGGACACCAGGAAGGAGTGACGCTGTAGAAGAGGACGACGAGAAGAAGAGGACGCCAGGACGGGAGCGACGAGACGAGAGGAGGACATTGCAGAAACCAAGTAAAATCGATTTATATTATCAAACAATACAAACAATTAATTCTATATCAATACATGACAATTTAAAAAAACAATATACATCTTTAAAAACTATATTTATGTATATAATAAATAATTTTTAATTTCCTCCATAATAGACTTGTATGTGATTTTTACACACTCACTATATCCTTATTAGTATAATAAAATTTGATCTGTTGCAATATATATAAGTAATGACTCTGTCATGATAGCCTACACAGAGGAATGATTAAAATTTTGTATGTGCTGTAACTCTGAAAGACTGATTCCAAATTACAAGAAGTTGATCCCATGATATTTTACACTTTTCAATAGAAATATGTAGTATTTCTAAAACATAAAATGCAGCTTAAACGCACATAAATTGGGTTTAACATCCTCATATAAAGTAAGTAGTGTATAAGTTGATTAACAGGTAGACATTGTTAGCAGTACAATTAAGTGGCCTCAAACTTTACCAGTTGATGATGCGAGATACGTATTAGAGTTGTATAAACCCATAATCAGTTTGAACATATCAGTTGATAAACAACCCACCCCTGAGATTGGTTCCAACCCACAACATTTATACAGTGTTGGCCAGAAAGGGACCACTGCATAAGTGTAAGTGAAAGTAAAAGTGTTGAAGGTATAAAGGATGAAAGGTTTTGTAAGGTTCAGTCAATAACTATATACAGTTTTAAAAAGTTTATGAAGTTTATGTCAATGTTTTGTTATCTTTGAGGTAGCTTTAGAAATTAAACACTTGTATGGCTGTCAACACTGTGTTTACTTATTGTTATCACAAATAATTTTTCAATTTATAAAAGTATATAAAACACAGGAAATACAAATTTCGAATCACAACACCAAGATATCGATTATTGACCCAATCAAAATTTATACAAACTACAACACAAATATAGTATTTATCCACAAATGTGGTATCAAATACATACTAATTCTGTAACTCACTTAACTGAAATCTCAATAAAGACCAACTCTCATTCTCTCGTAAAGTTCTTTATATAGGTTGGTAATGAAGCCAGTCACCATCATGAGTAATTTACTAGAGTATTCTAGGTTGTTCGAAGCGTATGAACTAGAACATTGTAGAACAAATTATGTCCATGCACAAATGCATTCTCCATTGACACAGAACTTTCTAGTGTATTCTATAAATAGTGAGTTTATAAATAGTGTCTAACAATATACATAAGTTATACATAATAGTGGATAACATAAATACATGTCAGTACATACGCAACTTACCCTATGAACTTGACCTATATATAAATATATATTATTCTAGTGACAAATAGTTTTAATAATACCAATTGCTTAATATATATACAATATGGATATTATTTTGAATGCAGCTTGGAGGTTTTTTTAATATACAACAGTTTCAACAAACTTTATTGTTGTCATCAAGATTTAAGTCATATGAGTGGTAGAGAATAATTAATACACATATAATGTTGGTTTTTTGTGTCAATATGTGTATAATAATATTAATAACAATAATAATAATAAAGAAAGTGTGTCATACTAATTTGCGTAATAGAGTACAATAAAAATATTACGCACGTACTCTTTTTCTTATCTTAATAAGATATAATTTTAACATTTCATAAAGGTTACACTTACTTTACATATCCCATTATTTCTGTACTGCCTGTATACAGATATGCCGGTTGTTTGTGTATAGGTTCTGATGATAATCAATTTTGTGAGAACATTAATGCAAAATTTTTAAAATTAGTTAATGACCAACTCTCACAAAATTTTTTATCACTAGAAGTTAAAAAAAATGGATTTTTGTCTGTAAACATAAGACCAACGTGTACTTAAACACACACACACACACACACACACACACACACACACACACAATAATAATAATTATTATTTTGTATTCTGAATACTTATAAATACATTATTTATATGGCTCTGTTTTAGGCAATGTTATCGTTTATAACATGGAGTGTGTAATAAAAAACTAGCACTACTTAAGTCATTTTAACATTTGTTCATTATGATAATGTTAACCCTTAAAAAGATTATTCTTTTTGTTTAAAAATAAAATTTTAATTTTATACTCTTTTCTAGGTTTTCATATGATAAAACACCAAGAGCACTTATATTTAAACGTGACCATGGAAATGTAACTGACGTATATTCACTGATGAAGTTAATGCGCTCCAATGATTTTCAAAATGATCCTCTCTCAAAATGTGAGTGCACTCCACCATACAGTGCTGAAAATGTGATTGCTGCCAGGTAAACCAATAAGTCAGTTCTTGAATTAATTTTTTACAAGCTATTTGAATTACAAACACATTTTATTGAAAACTATAACATGGGTATAAGTATAGATGGTCTAGAGGTGACATGGAGGAATAAGTCTCCAAAAGTTTTTAACTAAGGGTTAATAAAGAAAATTGAATGTATGCAGTTTCCTTTCAACCACTATTTTTTTTTACACGAACAGGCCAGCCGTGGACCATGCAAATATCATTTCCTTTTCTTCTCCTGCCAGAAGGCCCTCATTCGCACACTATGCACCGCCTTCCTTTCCACTGTCCACCCCTTTCTCATCTTCTTCTCACCGCAGAGAACTATTTTTATTAAATAAAAATTCATTTCATTGTCTTTTTAATTATAATACAAGTCTTCCTATACAGTTGCATTTTGTGTGTTGTGCATGTGTTGATTCATAGAATATGAGCCAGATGGGTGAATAAAAACAGACCCATTATAGTGAAATTGTGCTACTGTAAGTGGAAAAAGATATTTAAGCATAAAAGGATTAGCAGGAACAAAATTCAGCATTACTGAAGAATATACAGAGAGAGTTTGAAAAATTTGGTGACTATCTGATAACTGCTTAGACAGTTGGGAGACAAAATTTACTTGAAATTCAATAAACTACAGGTGGATGAATATATTACTCTAGGGAGGTCATACAAAAACTAAGAGGGGTGAGGTCATACAAAAACAGGTGTTCTTGAGTGATGAAATGCATAGAGCCAAGGAAAGAACTACCCCCACTAGAACGTATAGGTGTCTAGAAAGGAAAGAATGTGATAAAAGTTTGCTTTCTCACTCACACAATAAATCTCTCTATCACATCTCTCTCTCCCTCTCTCTCTCTCTCTCCGTTGCTTTACTATAGCACTTGTGTGGTTCTAATATTCATGATGCAGCTTACCAACACATTATAAAATGTTATACAAGACTGACCTATGCATTTGCAAAATGAATTAAAATTTTGTTCACTTCACAATATTGTGCTTGTTCACATAACATCTCAAAATCACTGTTCATAATATGTTGTCAAGTCTATACCACAATCAGGAGGAACTCAAGCTTTACAAAGAAGAAAGGAAACAGAAATTCCTGTTACTGATGGAGGACATTGCTGTTGAAGCTGTTGACAGCATTAATGGTGGGAAGGACAAGGAGGGCAAACCAGAAGTGTCACAGGGTCACAGAGAAGAAGATTAGTGGATACAAAATGTATAATTTGATTAAAAGGATATAATTTGAATGTAGGTTGAAGATAATTTGTTGAGGTGGCTAAAAAGGGGTTAAGTTGAAGACTGAGAGTCATAAAGTAGCCTGTGATTGTAAGTAGGATCAAGGTTTCAAAGAAGACAGTACTGACAATAAACAATGAATCATTAATAAGATAGAATAGTTACAGACATGGTTGATTACAAAAAAAAGTGTCTTTTTTATATCTTGATGTTTCAGCAGCTTCTGTTGCAGTCGTTTTTAGAGTAGGGACTAATGGAATGGTGTACCAATTTTTGTTACTAGTTGTTGAAACATTCTTTGCATTGATTCCCTCTCAGAAGATGTCTGTTGTGGCAACCTCAGTAATGTCAGGATACCCCAGAGACATTATTTTTAATAAATAATTATGGTTGACAAGCCAGGCAGTTTTAAATAACAGCAATGGGGAATGAATGTTGCCTAGGGGATTATTGTGGCAAATTTATTTTATGAACACTGTTTGATTTCGTATGTGAATCCAGTGTACATGGTTGGGTTGAGCCACATCACTTCCTGCTCATAGTAAAAGTATGAAGGAAAGCTGCAACAACAGGAGTGGGATATAAAAAGACGGATAAATAGATAACTAAACATAAATATTTCAAGTATAGGTGGTGTGATAAATATAAGCATGAGTACAAAAGTATGGTTTTTGGGGGAAGGGTAATGAGTAAAAGTCATAATAGTAATTTTACAGAGCAAAATAAAATTGATGAAATGTTGGAAATGTGTAATTTATTGGTTAATAAGGCAGGTAGACTAATTAAGGTAAAAGAACGCATATCCAATGAGTTGGTATGGGAACAGATGTACTCTGGTATAAAATAATGTACTGTAGATAAACCACTCTATATGTTAATGTGATACTGAATTGCAGAAGATATACAGACAGATATGCTGTGTGGGAAGAAACAAATACTGAAGACAAAAAGTTATAAAAGAATAGAAAAAAATGGCATGTGAAACAAGTTGTGGGTAGAGATAGTAGCAGGTACTAGTTTTTACTATGGTAATGAGATGTTACAGAAATGGCGTAGATATGATAGAAACATTTGCAGGATGTAGAAATATGTGAGGAGGCTTAAAATGTAATAGCTAGAATTCCAAATATTTCTCAGAGTGAATGAGTTGTGTAGTTTCCTAAAACTTTTAAAACAGGCACAAGTAGAAAAGATTAAGTGAAAATTCAAGTGAACTGGGAGTACTGTTCTGTGGTATTCAGGATGGTGAAATCAGAAGCAAAGAAGTAAACAATTTTCTACTAAAATTGAAAACTAAAAAACACAAAGCCCAGTGGAAATTTGTAATTAATGCTGGAAAAGCGTCTTGGTAGTGGTTATTTTATATAAGAGTTTAGCTGGTTCTGAATAATATAGTTTTGAAAAATATATTTCAAAAATCTTATAGGACACTTGTTATTTTTCCTAAATATAAGCATAAAAGTGATGTGCACTTCCAGGAAACAGGTGATGGCCAACCTGTCAGCATGCACATCAATTACTGACATGTCCTGGAATGTTAAATGGTATCTGGTAACACAAAAATAAAGAATTCTTGTTAACTGTAAAACTTTTACTGCATTTACAATAAATTTTGAACCATCACTTTATGTATAATTTAAAAAATAGACTTGTAGCCTATATTTTATTACTAACCTTAAACTTTTTTTTGTAATTATTTTTCTCAGAAGAAATTATCTCAATTAGTTCAAAATGCAAGACCAATCAACAATGTACCCAATTTTGAAAAATACAATAATTTAATATCTGGATTTCATGATTTGTATAAAAACTTAGGTTTCCTGATTTTCAGTAAGAGTCAAAAACATTAAATTATTTACTGAACATTTTTTGATATTTTGATTATTGAATACATAATCTATTCTCCACCCAAAATTCAGGTGTATAAATTGGGCCTCAAAACCATTCTGTACTTAAAAATTAATGTGCAGAAATTAGTACAAATCTAACCAGTCAAGCTTACACTGTTTTTTTGAGGTCCATCCCTTATCCTAATTTTACAAATCTGCATACTTATTTTCAGCACTGTAGTACTTATACTGATTTGGTTCAACCTATATCTGCCAAAAAGTATTTTCAATTATGCATATAATTAAGATGAAATACCATTTAAATTAATGTACGCATACCTGAAAAATTTTGTCTTACTCTTCAGTTCACAAATTAATACAAATGCAGAAGAATTTATAAATTTCTTCAACATATACTTGTTGCAACTGTTTTTTATTTATATATTTATTTTCTTTATTTCAGTAATATAAAAATAAAAGAAATATTTGAGTGTCCATTGTTATTGTTTTTGAAGAAATTTAAAAAAATGTATGCAACAGAAAATATTGTTTTGGCATGATATTTAGTACTTTGAGGCCTACTAAATTCCTGTGTGAATGCCAAAACTGTTACTATATGGCTTGTCCATAACACAGTTTAAAATTTAGTCATGGAATTATAAAAGCCACATCCAAGCCAAAGAGAACCAGGACAGGTGCCGCCCAACTTAAGGTGTTTTATAAAAAGTCTTCTCCAATTTTGAATCACAAATTTATATCTTTAAAAGTCTTATTGAATTTGAAAATCTGGAAAAAATTATGAGAAACTAGAAATTAGGAATCTTTTTTTTTTTTAATATGTATTTTAAACATGTATTTGCTGTTTACATAATTTGTGGAATAATGAACAGGAACAGTGTTAGTTTCATTAGGAGGTGTGCAGTTTTTTGATTGGTGTGGTGAGTGAATGCAATGTTGGACAACTGTGAAGTTGAAGTGACTTTGACTGCTATTTGTTTTTAAACAAGACACTTCAAATAAAACATGAAGCAGATAGTCTTCAATTTTGTAAGCCTAAAGTGACCAACATGAAGAGACAACATTACTTTTCCTGCCTGTGAGCGACCAGGATCATCATTCTGAATCCGAATCCTAAGAAACTACCACCAATATTACTCCTTCCAGCAATCTTGATTATATTCAAGATCTGTGAGGAACAGTTCAGATTCGGCAGGGAACGCAACTACTCTTCAGCTAGTGAGAACCATTACCACCAGCAGAGACCAATAACAGGTATGTCCTGTTGGACATAAGCAAAGCCTTCGACAAAGCCTGGCATGATGGGCTGCTATACAAACTGGCCCACAAACAAATTACAGCAGCAGTATATTCATAGTGCCTACTTGGTGGCCACAAACTGTACACTATAAGCACTTCAAAACCATATGCTCTGGTTCCTCTCGGGGACACTGTGGTAGTCAGAAATTAAGTTCTACATTATGGCTTCAATGTCTCTTCCCTGAAAGATTTCATCTGAACCCTGGCAATTTGTTTGCAAAGGACAGGAAATCATTCTTCCCACACATTTATCAGCTAAACAGTATGAACATTGCATCCCCCCTGTTGCACTTCAAGCGCCCTCAGGTGCTACTTAACAGTCTATTATAGGCCATTCTTTAAATGAACCCCAAATTAATTGACAACCATCTTCCTAATCCTCCATAATCCATTGCCTGGCACAAGACAGGCAACATCACATGGTGGCAGCTTCTCCACACTTGGCTAGCCCAGTCAGTGTCTGCATTAAAATTTAACAACAGACAGAACAGAAACACATTGAGCCACCTCCTCTGCGGTATCATGCAGGCACAGGAAACTGTGAGGTGTGGAAGTGCATCTTGGAGGAGTCTCCTGCTTCGGCATAGGCACGAACATCCCTGTCAGTGTGGCTCTAAGGTCCTGCAGGTGTAGCAAGAGCAGAACCCCAAGCATGGAATCAGGCCAGAGTAATCCAAACATAAAAGTCCTTACATGCATGCCCTATAAAAAAAGGGCAAAGGGGACCCACATCCTAACACCCTTGTGCTCCAAATATATGAATCATGCTAAAATGCAAAAAACTGATGTTCATCAAGCTGCTACCCAGACAACACACATTAGGATGCCAAAACACCCTGTGCTTAATGTGCTCATTAGACTTCTGTCCAACAACATGATAACACAACATTAACGTCACCAAGTAGCTTATACCTATGACAAACAACAATAACTAATATTGATTTACCTACAAAAGTTGAGCCTAAACAACTCTCAGTGTTTGTCTTCCCAAATCAAACAACACCAGTTGTTTTTGAGCTGCTTGGTATAATTACTGGGTGGCTGGAGTCCTGGAGTCCCCTGTGGCAAAACTCATGCAGCATTTTGCTACAAGGTACGAATTTCAACAGCAGACCTTTTTGTTTAAAAGAATAACCCATTCTATGAACTGAAGAATTCACAGTTATCAAAACTTTTGTATGTAAATTTAGCAGTCAGAGAGAGAAGGAAAACTTTGTGGTATGTCCAAGTTTGTGAGGATGAAATTAAAATTATATTGCAAAATACAATCTACAGTGAACTATGATACTGAATTACTTGTGTTACAACACACACACACACACATACACACAGAGAGAGGAGAGAGAGAGAGAGAGAGAGAGAGAGAGAGAGAGAGAGAGAGAGAGAGAGAGAGAGAGAGAGAGAGAGAGAGAGAGAGAGAGGCATATATATTGTTACAACACAAATAAGCCACCCCAGTACCAGGGATAAAAAAAGATGATAATAAATATAAATATACTTCATAGTAAATAAAATGATTAAATATAAATAATAAAATATAAAAACGGTGACACGACAAACGACGACATTACCTAACCCAAGTGATTGACCAAACAAACAGGAACTAACAAAGAAGGGAAGAAACCAAAACCAAAGAAAAAAAATGAAGCCAATTAAAAATGAAGAAGAAGGAGAAGAAGAAGAAAAATGAAGAGGAAACAAAGTGAAACCAAGGGATAAGAAACACCACATATAAAAGGGAGAAATGGTACACTCAAATATAAAATATTGTGAATAAAACCAATAATTACCCAATACCAGAAATAAATATTATTATAAATGAAATAATTCATATAACTGTTTTAACCCAAAACAGTAAAATAATATTATAAAAAGAAAAAGTACACTAACCCAAAAATTAGAGTTAGATATAGTAAAATCTATAGAAAAATATCATTGATACTGTGTATAATTTGTAAAGAAAGAAATAGTGAGAAAGTGACAAAGAGAAATAATTATAGGGATTACCCACTAAAAAACACTTAATGTAAACAGTTAAAAAGTGCAATAGTGAAGGTGTAAATACCCCAAAATAGTGAGTGTATCAGTGATAAACACCAATTAATTAAAGGTGAAAGTGATAAATGAAAAAAGATATTGTAAATGATAAAAAGATAGTAATAGATAAGAAAACACTTAGTAAATCAATGATGAACCAATAAATGATTTAAGAGTGAGCTTATAAAAAAATTATATAGTTAAGGATAATTAGAAATAGTATTTAAAGTAGAGATAGATAAAGGATATGATGTTATTCAGGGGAGAAAGCCCATGTAAGATAAACAGTTTGTGTTAACATGGAATGGAGAAAGGGATTAGTAAAGAATTAAGAATATAATTAATAAACACCCTATGTTATAAGGGAAAATAAATTAAATAAGTTTGAAGGAAGTGATGATATTTCTCACTCAAAATAATAGTAAAAGAATGAAATGTACGTTAAACCATAACTTGTAAAGAATTGTTCGTTTTAATTTTATGGATAGGATATGGCTGAAGGAAGCTTACAGTCCATAGGCCTAATTGTTATATTTTAAGTATTAAGATATAGAAAATAATCTTGACATGTAATCAGAACACAAATAAATTCAAGACACAACAACCACTAAACAAATCAATTGTAACAACAGGACAAAACGCGTTGTAATAAAATGAAATATAATGAGAATATAATAAGTAAAAATAATCAATGGCTACTTAGGCCTAGGAAATGCCTAACTGTCAAAACCAATAATAACAAATTGTATAAAATCCACCAGAAAATTAACAAATCTAAGGCAAGTAACTAGCCAAAAATTATGTATAAATCATTTTCAAAGAAAAATGTTACAATAAGAGTTTAAATTAAAAGAAATATGTAATTATCAAATGTCAGCATAATTAGACAAAAGTTAATATCTAATAGAACATGACCTTATGAGGTATTATTTTAATTTTTAAAAGGAAATAAATACAATAGTGATAATATTTAATACCCAGAAGGGAAGACAGAAGAATAAAATCAATCAGAAAATATATAATAAATTTGAATAAAAATTTCAAATATGATAACAATGCTTTTAATCTAGGACTTAACCAATCAAAGGGTTTCAGTTACCATAGAAACGGGCCGTTGGTTACTAATTTTCCGTTAAATTTACTTACTTGAAAAATGACGCTTGGGTAGTAGGTACGCAAGATTTTGTATGACCGAAATTTTACTTTAAAAAGTTTAAAAAACGTTCACAAGTCAACAACATGAACCAGTGAGAAGGAGATGAAGAGGTTCAACGATTAACTGATGTCCAGGAACTAAATAAACGAAAATTAAATAGCAGAAATTCCCAAGACAATTTAGAAAAAGATGCCAGCAGCCTAAGTCACTCCAAAATTGATGAATTTTCCATGACCAAAGAACAACGAACTTTCACAACCTTCTGAACTGATAAGTATCATTTAAATACCCTAATCCCAGGAGTAAAAGCACTTTATATATCTCTCACATCAATACAAAACTCTCACTATAAAGTAAAAATAATTTTCTTTCAAGGATTGAATAATATAAACTTACGTAGCAAAATTGTTAACTATAAAATAACCTCGCACTAATTTGCGAACTTTGTAACAACTATTACTACACTGCCGAACAATTTGTAACCACACTTTGTACTATTTAAGTACGGATAAGGTACGGTAGTGTACTTTTTTAATGTAACCATATTTTATGTTTTCTTTATAATCTCAAGAACTCCAGATTTTGGGCGAGCTGACAAATCATGTATAAACAGTAGCCAAAATGGCGTCAGAATAACTCGTTTCAAAATTAATTTCATCAGCCTTGAGATTTGTGTTTCATGTTTTATGCCGGAGCAATTTTATTGAAAACTAACTTATAATATTATTGTCACATTGATTAATGACCAAACCATAATTAAAGATACAGTACAGAGTGTTACCATTGTTTTATTTCATAGGAAGTTGTATAATATATGTGTGTGTTAGCGATTTCACTGAGCAGACAACTAGCGCTCTTGCCATATGTGCAATACAGTAAGCTGTACAGAGGCGGGAACCATTTGAACGCTCCAGCCGTCACCGCTGAAAACACCAAACTAACTAATTAATTCACAAATTTAATTGTTTTCAGTAAACAATTTGGCGCCACCCGGGATTCACAACCCCTATGAAATTACAGGTAGGTTGTACTGATAATTGTGACAACGCTACGGACTTCGTTAGCAACAACCATTAATGTAACGACAGGTGTAAGACGAACACACCACACTATCACTTTCTACACATAAAAAACTGGTGTACTCATTTTACAGATACGACAAGAACGAATAGTTACAGATTGGCACCCAACGTGGGGCTTAAACGAAGACGAGCACGTCTCTTTTTTAATACGTTACAGATTGGCGACCAACGTAGTGAGGCTAGAAAAGGACGACTAGCGGCGATTATGAAAAGACATCATATGGTTACAAGATTCGGCATTAAGAAAGGATCAAACCAAGAAGAAATGGAAGAAATTGAGGAATGATTGGAGGATTGTTTGAAGAAGATCAACAGGAGGACCAACCAGAAAACCTAACATTACTTGAACCGGAAGTAGAAATAATGGTCGGCAATCAACCAGAACCATAAATCGAAGTGGTAAATCAAGACAAGGAATGGGAACAACAAACAAGAGATACAGTAGAAAACCCACCGGATAAAATTACACCAACCGAAGAGAGGCAACAATTGATGAAGTTCATGATGGAACAATTTGGACAAATTAATAATAATTTCACGAAAATGAATGAAACCTCAAAGAAAACGAATGAAAAAATAGACCAGCTGAAGGCAGAAACTAGAGAACAAAGAAAAGAAGACAGGGAATTCTTCAGACAAAACAGTGAAGAATTAAGGAAACAACTCAAGGAGGACACGGAACTTCTGAATAAGAAAATGGAAAGCAACCATGAGGCCTTGAAGAGAAGCCAGGAGACGCTGGAAAAGAAGAGTGAAGAGCCGAAGAAACAGATCAAGAAAGATCTGGAGATAGTGAATAAGAAGACTGAAAATCGTAATGAAACACTCCTACGACAAATGAAGGAAAATGGTGAGAAGAACAGAGAAGAATTAAGATTCATGCTATTAGAGTTTCGTGAAGAAGTCAAACGGACAAAAACAGGGATGAATAAGAGATGGGAAGAAACAAATTATCCGGCAGATCAACTTAATGAAACAGTAGTTAGTGATTTCAAACCATCGAATGAAACACTAGACACCACTTCTGAAGACAGTAAGGAGATGGAAATTGTAGAAGACTCAAGTGTATTGTTTTCTGAAAATAAAGATAACAATAACACCGAGAAAATCAAGCGCATAAAAACCAACAGTAGAAGAGGAAGAAAGAAGAATCGGATAATTAAGAAGAATAAGAAAACAGAGGACATGGGGAAAGTATATAAAAAGAAACTAATAAAAACCAGAGAAGAATTAGAGATGATGAAGAACGGACTCATTGATGTGTTAAATTTGCCCCTTACCTACCAAAGCAAATTAATGAAGTATAAAGATTGTAGGAGGACTCTGAAGGAAATTATAAAAGGAATTCACAACCAACCAGTGGATGAAAAATTCAGCAAATCTATGCTTAGATGGAAGATGCCAGAAATAGAAAGGACTGACAACAAAACAGTGTATAACAAATTAAGGAGGTCCCTGAAACACTGGAACACGCCAGAAATGGAAATACAGAATAAAAGATCAATAACATTAATGAGAGAGGCACAGTTAACTTCTCTGATTAATCAACAAAGTAATCAAATGATTGAGGTAGACATTAATACTACAGAACATATGGTATTAGAGGAATTAGGGTACAAGATGGAGGAGACCTATGTTACACGAACGAAGATAGTTCTACACACCAAGTTCTTCCGAACCACAAGCGCAGATGAAATAATGGACCATGGGTAAACTAAGCGAAGAGATACCATGCACCAAGAAAAGGGTTACCGACCAAGCAAACCAATGGAAAGAAAGAAGTATTAAAATTAAATTAAACCACTAAATAACCACCAAAACAAGAGGGGACAAGAAATGACTCAACAACTAAGATGATTTAAATACTACTAAACCATAATAAATAAATTTAAAAATTATCCAGAATAAATGTTCAAACATCTAACATTTGAAGGAGTAGAGAAGAAAGACAACAAAGAGTGTAATATACAAGAAAAGGAGAAGATCAACTAACAAAAAAGTATAAATAACATGGACCGGTATAGAGTACGATATATGTCCATATGTCATCACGAAGGATAATGGTAACAACACTTACCAAATAAGTAATATAAACACAAGAAAAATAAAGGGAGTTTACAACCAAGCTTCAATAAAAAAGTTTTATGAAGAAAAATAAATTACCATAAAGAAAAATAAACAAATTTCAAAATTCAAAAAGTTTGTAAGAGCAACTTACTACCTTATTTAGATGACATATGAGGAATGGAAAAAATAAACTAAATGAATAAAAAATATAAAAACAAAGGAATGAGTTACAAAAATTCCTACCAAGTAAAATCAATTTACAGTCTATTGAAGTTGATATATGAAGTATAAAATAAAAAATTATAATAAGGAATAAGTTACACAAATTCCTAAGAATCACAAACTTACGATAATATTTAAACAAAAAGTACCAAAAAAGGAATAAGCTACAAAAATTCCTATAAAGTAAGAAAATTAACTTACAAAAAATTATCAAAAACAATATTTAAAACCAAATAAAATAAACAGAAATAAAATAAAGCAAAAACTGCTAAGATAAATACCTGAAATAAAAATGAATTTAATGTATTCTAAGAAAAAAAAAAAAATCTGAACTGGTACAAGGAAGAAAAAGAAATTATATGTATAAAACAAATATACAGAAAATGGCTAAAGCAGAATATTGCTAAACAACCAAGAAAAGAATAAAGATGTCTAAGATAATTAAAATGATCACAAGAAGAATAGAAAACAAAATAATGAAAAGTTAGATATGATGAAATTATGAATAAATAAAAAACACTCAACTGTATGAGTAGATGACAGTATATAGCAAAGGTAGAGCGGAAGGAAGAATGAGTAAAAGGCCAAAGTGATCTAAAAACAAACCACAAGGTGGACAATCCCAAAATATATTATTATTATTAATTTAAGTCACAAGTTGACAAAAAGGTATTTAAGATTGACTGTTGAAAAGTCCAGCAATCAAAATAAACTGAGCAGAGATGATGTTCCTCTGGTCTCAGAAAAAATGAGTAGTAATGGAAGAAACCAGCTACTAAAAAGTTAGGGAAAAAATTGTATAAAAAGGAGAACACACTAATGGAAATAAATAAAAACAGATCCAAATAAAATGGAGTGAATCAAGTAAGAAGAGAAATAAGAATAAAGCAACAAACAAGAAAGAAAAGGAAAAAATAATATATAACTGATAATTTCATAAAAAACTATGTTAGTGTTTTATTAAAATGATCAATTTTGAAGGAGAGGCATTATGTTACAACACAAATAAGCCACCCCAGTACCAGGGATAAAAAAAAATGATAATAAATATAAATATACTTCATAGTAAATAAAATATAAAAACGGTGACACGACAAATGACGACATTACCTAACCCAAGTGACACCAAACAAACAGGAACTAACAAAGAAGGGAAGAAACCAAAACCAAAGAAAAAAAAAAATGAAGTCAATTAAAAATGAAGAAGAAAAATGAAGAGGAAACAAAGTGAAACCAAGGGATAAGAAACACCACATATAAAAGGGAGAAATGGTACACTCAAATATAAAATATTGTGAATAAAACCAATAATTACCCAATACCAGAAACAAATATTATTATAAATGAAGTAATTCATATAACTGTTTTAACCCAAAACAGTAAAATAATATTATAAAAAGAAAAAGTACACTAACCCAAAAATTAGAGTTAGATATAGTAAAATCTAAAGAAAAATATCATTGATACTGTGTATAATTTGTAAAGAAAGAAATAGTGAGAAAGTGACAAAGAGAAATAATTATAGGGATTACCCACTAAAAAACACTTAATGTAAACAGTTAAAAAGTGCAATAGTGAAGGTGTAAATACCCCAAAACAGTGAGTGCATCAGTGATAAACACCAATTAATTAAAGGTGAAAGTGATAAGTGAAAAAAGATATTGTAAATGATAAAAAGATAGTAATAGATAAGAAAACACTTAGTATATCAATGATGAACCAATAAATGATTTAAGAGTGAGCTTATAAAAAAATTATATAGTTAAGGATAATTAGAAATAGTATTTAAAGTAGAGATAGATAAAGGATATGATGTTATTCAGGGGAGAAAGCCCATGTAAGATAAACAGTTTGTGTTAACATGGAATGGAGAAAGGGATTAGTAAAGAATTAAGAATATAATTAATAAACACCCTATGTTATAAGGGAAAATAAATTAAATAAGTTTGAAGGAAGTGATGATATTTCTCACTCAAAATAATAGTAAAAGAATGAAATGTACGTTAAACCATAACTTGTAAAGAATTGTTCGTTTTAATTTTATGGATAGGATATGGCTGAAGGAAGCTTACAGTCCATAGGCCTAATTGTTATATTTTAAGTATTAAGATATAGAAAATAATCTTGACATGTAATCAGAACACAAACAAATTCAAGACACAACAACCACTAAACAAATCAATTGTAACAACAGGACAAAACGCGTTGTAATAAAATGAAATATAATGAGAATATAATAAGTAAAAATAATCAATGGCTACTTAGGCCTAGGAAATGCCTAACTGTCAAAACCAATAATAACAAATTGTATAAAATCCACCAGGAAATTAACAAATCTAAGGCAAGTAACTAGCCAAAAATTATGTATAAATCATTTTCAAAGAAAAATGTTACAATAAGAGTTTAAATTAAAAGAAATATGTAATTATCAAATGTCAGCATAATTAGACAAAAGTTAATATCTAATAGAACATGACCTTATGAGGTATTATTTTAATTTTTAAAAGGAAATAAATACAATAGTGATAATATTTAATACCCAGAAGGGAAGACAGAAGAATAAAATCAATCAGAAAATATATAATAAATTTGAATAAAAATTTCAAATATGATAACAATGCTTTTAATCTAGGACTTAACCAATCAAAGGGTTTCAGTTACCATAGAAACGGGCCGTTGGTTACTAATTTTCCGTTAAATTTACTTACTTGAAAAATGACGCTTGGGTAGTAGGTACGCAAGATTTTGTATGACCGAAATTTTACTTTAAAAAGTTTAAAAAACGTTCACAAGTCAACAACATGAACCAGTGAGAAGGAGATGAAGAGGTTCAACGATTAACTGATGTCCAGGAACTAAATAAACAAAAATTAAATAGCAGAAATTCCCAAGACAATTTAGAAAAAGATGCCAGCAGCCTAAGTCACTCCAAAATTGATGAATTTTCCATGACCAAAGAACAACGAACTTTCACAACCTTCTGAACTGATAAGTATCATTTAAATACCCTAATCCCAGGAGTAAAAGCACTTTATATATCTCTCACATCAATACAAAACTCTCACTATAAAGTAAAAATAATTTTCTTTCAAGGATTGAATAATATAAACTTACGTAGCAAAATTGTTAACTATAAAATAACCTCGCACTAATTTGCGAACTTTGTAACAACTATTACTACACTGCCGAACAATTTGTAACCACACTTTATACTATTTAAGTACGGATAAGGTACGGTAGTTTACTTTTTTAATGTAACCATATTTTATGTTTTCTTTATAATCTCAAGAACTCCAGATTTTGGGCGAGCTGACAAATCATGTATAAACAGTAGCCAAAATGGCGTCAGAATAACTCGTTTCAAAATTAATTTCGTCAGCCTTGAGATTTGTGTTTCATGTTTTATGCCGGAGCAATTTTATTGAAAACTAACTTATAATATTATTGTCACATTGATTAATGACCAAACCATAATTAAAGATACAGTACAGAGTGTTACCATTGTTTTATTTCATAGGAAGTTGTATAATATATGTGTGTGTTAGCGATTTCACTGAGCAGACAACTAGCGCTCTTGCCATATGTGCAATACAGTAAGCTGTACAGAGGCGGGAACCATTTGAACGCTTCAGCCGTCACCGCTGAAAACACCAAACTAACTTATTAATTCACAAATTTAATTGTTTTCAGTAAACAATTTGGCGCCACCCGGGATTCACAACCCCTATAAATTACAGGTAGGTTGTACTGATAATTGTGACAACGCTACGGACTTAGTTATCAACAACCATTAATGTAACGACAGGTGTGAGACGAACACAACACACTAACACTTTCTACACATAAAAAACTGGTGTACACATTTTACAGATACGACAAGAACAAACAGTTACAATATATATATATATATATATATATATATATATATATATATATATTACATTTTATATTTATAAATAAATTTACTTCAAGATATACCTTTTTTTTTCTCATTAGGAACATGTTTCGGGTACTATCTTGTTACCCATCCTCAGCATTCCGGTTTTTTTGTCTGGTGAAGTACATATGTGTTGTTGGTTGATTATTATTATTATTGTGGCTTCCTGTTGGCTTCTGGTATTTCAAATTGGTTTTATTGTGTGTGATTGTGGTGTATGTGTTAGTTTTTTGTGTATTTTCAATGTTGAGTGCTTTGAATATTGTGTCATGTTTTGTATTGATTTGTATTTGTTCAGGTATTAGTTTGTTTTTTGTTTTATGTTTGTATATTTGTAAATTTTCCCAAATGTTCATTATGGTGCCTTTGTGTGGTATATGTTTTATTAGTGTTACATTGGTTATGTCTGGGAATTCATGTCCTGTGTTTATTGCATGTGTGGCTAAATTGGATTTATATATTTCTGGTTTTTGTATGCATTTAGGTGTTCAAAATAACGTTTTTTCAGCTGTTTTTTTGTTTGTCCTATGTAACATTTATTGTAATCTTGGCATTCAATTTTGTATATGCCGTTAGTTGTTGTATTATCTTTGTTGTGTGAGCTATTTAGATTTTGTAATTTATTTTTATTAGTTTTGTATGCAATTTTTGTATCTGTGTTTTTAAATAGTTTTGTTAGTTTTGTCATTATTTATATAATTTATAAATAAAATTTATATAATTTGTCATTGTTATTATTTAGTTTCTTTCTTTATTTCTATATGTGAACGTGGCCCATTTTTTGTTGTTGTTATTATTTATGTGTTGTTCAGTTTGATTAATTCTTAATTGTTCAGTTTTTATTTTGTAATTGATTTTATTTTCTATTTTGATCATAGTATTTTTATTGTACCCATTTTCATAACCAATTTGGTATATTATATTTCTTTCTTTGTCAGTTTCTTGTTTGTTTAGGGGAATTTTGTACATTCTGTTAAATAGTGAATAAAATGCTGCCATTTTATGTTGTGGTGGGTGGTCAGAATGGTTAGGTATAATGATGTTAGTGGAAGTTGGTTTTCTATATATTGCATATTGTATGTGGTTGTTGTATCTTGTGATGGTTATGTCTAAATAGTTGATTTTGTTATGTTTTTCTTTTTCTTCTGTGAATTGTATTTTGGGATGTATGTTATTGATTTGTTTCAGTATGTTCTCTGCATTTGTGTTTTTGTTATTTGATACATATAGCCCATCATCTACATATCTTATCCATATGCCATTTGGGTCATGTGATTTTATGATATTTTGTATTTTGGTGTCTATGTGTTGTAGGAATATTTCTGCTATTATGCTTGATAATGGTGTTCCCATTGCTAAACCTTCTTTCTGTTGATAAATTTTGCTATTAAATTCAAAGTAATTTTGTTTTAGTATTAGTTGGAGGCTGTTTTTATTTCGGTTATATATTGTTTGTTTTCATTTTGGTCTTTAAGTTTGTTTATTATTATGTCAATTGTTTCTTCTACTGGGATGTTGGTGTACATGTTTGTTATGTCATATGATGTGAAAAATGTATTTTCATTTATATTTATTATTTTTAGTTTGTCTGTTAATTCGTATGTATTTTTTATGTTATGATGGTTATTTGTTAGATGGCTAGTTTTTAGTTTTTGTGCGATTATTTTTGCTATTTTGTATGTAGGAGCTTTTTTGAAATTGAATAATGGACGTATTGGGTTGTTTAATTTGTGTATTTTTATTAGGCTATTCATTTTAGGTGGTTCTGGATTATTATTTATATATATGTCTGTGTTTTTATTCTTGAAAATGTTTTTAGTTGTTTTTATTAGTTTTATTGTTTGTTTAAGATAGTTTTCTGTTGGGTTTTTATCTAGTTGTATGCATTTATTATTGTTGATGAAGTCTTCGGTTTTTTTTATGTAGTCTGCTTTATCAATGATTACTGTTGCTTGACTTTTGTCTGCTTTAGTTATTATTAAATCATTGTTCTTTACTATATTTTTAATTTCTTTTATTGTTTTTCTTTTGTTTATCTTTGTTTTTCATTTCGCTAGTGATTATTTTTTTAATTATATGTGTTGCTTCTGTTCTTTTTTCTTCTTGTATATTGTCTTTTATTAGGTTAATGGCAAATTCTGTTTCTACTATTAAATTCTCTAGATTTTTGTTTGCATTTTGAGTTATGTTAGTTTTTGACATATTGTTTAAATATTCTGTTCTTTTTTGTTAAATTCTGTATTGCTAAGGTTAATGGTTCGAGGGTAAAATGTGTGTTTATTTTTGTTTTTTTGTTCTTGATTTTTGTTTTGTTGTTTTAATGTGTTAAGTTAAAAACACAGATATAAAAATAGCATACAAAACTAATAAAACTAAATTACAAAATCTAAATAGCTCACACAACAAAGATAATACAACAACTAACGGCATATATAAAATTGAATGCCAAGATTGCAATAAATGTTACATAGGACAAACAAAAAAACAGCTGAAAAAACGTTATTTTGAACACCTAAATGCATACAAAAAACCAGAAACACATAAATCCAATTTAGCCACACATGCAATAAACACAGGACATGAATTCCCAGACATAACCAATGTAACACTAATAAAACATATACCACACAAAGGCACCATAATGAACATTTGGGAAAATTTACAAATATACAAACATAAAACAGAAAACAAACTAATACCTGAACAAATACAAATCAATACAAAACATGACACAATATTCAAAGCACTCAACATTGAAAATACACAAAAAACTAACACATACACCACAATCACACACAATAAAACCAATTTGAAATACCAGAAGCCAACAGGAAGCCACAATAATAATAATAATCAACCAACAACACATATGTACTTCACCAGACAAAAAAACCGGGAAGCTGAGGATGGGTACAAGATAGTACCTGAAACATGTTCCTAATGAGAAAAAAAAGGTATATCTTGAAGTAAATTTATTTATAAATATTAAATGTATTATATACATCAAGAAATGGACTGTAGCAGAAAGTGATTGAATATATATATAAAACATATTATTAAATATAATATAAACATATTATTAAAAAAATAATCACTAGCGAAATGAAAAACAAAGATAAACAAAAGAAAAACAATAAAAGAAATTAAAAATAAAGTAAAGAACAATAATTTAATAATAACTAAAGCAGACAAAAGTCAAGCAACAGTAATCATTGATAAAGCAGACTACATAAAAAAAACTAAAGACTTCATCAACAATAATAAATGCGTACAACTAAATAAAAACCCAACAGAAAACTATCTTAAACAAACAATAAAACTAATAAAAACAACTAAAAACATTTTCAACAAAAAAACACAGACATATATATAAATAATAATCCAGAACCACCTAAAATGAATAGCTTAATAAAAATACACAAATTAAACAACCCAATACGTCCATTAATCAATTTCAAAAAAGCTCCAACATACAAAACAGTAAAAATAATAGCACAAAAACTAAAAAACAACCATCTAACAAATAACCATCATAACATAAAAAATACATACGAATTAATAGACAAACTAAAAACAATAAATATAAATGAAAATACATTTTTCACATCATATGACATAACAAACATGTACACCAACATCCCAGTAGAAGAAACAATTGACATAATAATAAACAAACTTAAAGAACAAAATGAAAACAAACAATATATAACCGAAATAAAAAAATAGTCTTCAAACTAATACTAAAACAAAATTACTTCGAATTTAATAGCAAAATTTATCAACAGAAAGAAGGTTTAGCAATGGGATCACCATTATCAAGCATAATAGCAGAAATATTCCTACAACACATAGACACCAAAATACAAAATATCATAAAATCACATGACCCAAATGGCATATGGATAAGATATGTAGATGATGGGCTATATGTATCAAATAACAAAAACACAAATGCAGAGAACATACTGAAACAAATCAATAACATACATCCCAAAATACAATTCACAGAAGAAAAAGAAAAACATAACAAAATCAACTATTTAGACATAACCATCACAAGATACAACTACCACATACAATATGCAATATATAGAAAACCAGCTTCCACTAACATCATTATACCTAACCATTCTGACCACCCACCACAACATAAAATGGCTGCATTTTATTCGCTATTTAACAGAATGTACAAAATTCCCCTAAACAAACAAGAAACTGACAAAGAAAGAAATATAATTATACCAAATTGGTTATGAAAATGGATACAATAAAAATACTGTGCTCAAAATAGAAAATAAAATAAAATATAAAATAAAAACTGAACAATTAAGAATAAATCAAACTGAACAACACATAAATAATAACAACAACAAAAAATGGGCCACATTCACATACATAAATAATAAAATGACAAAACTAACAAAACTATTTAAAAACACAGATATAAAAATAGCATACAAAACTAATAAAAATAAATTACAAAATCTAAATAGCTCACACAACATAGATAATACAACAACTAACTGCATATACAAAATTGAATGCCAAGATTGCAATAAATGTTACATAGGACAAACAAAAAAACAGCTGAAAAAACGTTATTTTGAACACCTAAATGCATACAAAAAACCAGAAATATATAAATCCAATTTAGCCACACATGCAATAAACACAGGACATGAATTCCCAGACATAACCAATGTAACACTAATAAAACATATACCACACAAAGCACCATAATGAACATTTGGGAAAATTTACAGATATACAAACATAAAACAGAAAACAAACTAATACCTGAACAAATACAAATCAATACAAAACATGACACAATATTCAAAGCACTCAACATAGAAAATACACAAAAAACTAACACATACACCACAAACACACACAATAAAACCAATTTGAAATACCAGAAGCCAACAGGAAGCCACAATAATAATAGTCAACCAACAAAACATATGTACTTCACCAGACAAAAAAACCGGAAGGCTGAGGATGGGTACAAGATAGTACCCGAAACATGTTCCAATAAAGGATAAAAATAACATCTTGAGGTAAATTTAATTATAAATATTAAATGTATTATATATATCAAGAAACGGACTGTAGCAAAAGTGACTAAAAATATATATATATATATTTATACACACATATATGTACACATATGTAGTGCAATGGAAAATATATAAACATATATTTGGAAAATGCCCACTCTGGAAATGTTTGGCGACTCCTGGGAAATATCCCCCCTGATTGCTAGTTCTGGCTATGGGCCTGTTGTATTTTTTTGTTAGGGTAGGTTTAGAAAAAAAGTATAATCATTATTTAATGAATATTCAGGTAGAACATAAGAAAGAAATGGGGCAATTGACATGATCGCTTGATTGATTTTGAGACTGTTTTCTATAGAATCGAAAGAGACATGTTATGGTATAAGTTGTGTAAAAAGGAATGTTGAGAATGAACAGCAGTTTGAAAACTATAAATGGGGAGATTCTATTTTACATAATTATGAGTGACAAGTGATAATAGCCTGCATGTAAATGTGACAGCAGGGTGGGATTAAAACAATGCCACGTCCTGGCTACATATCTTTTTGGTTTGTTTGTAGATGACTTGGTTAATATGAGGCTCATTTTTTAAGTAAGAACTATTTGTGCATCTTGATTGTGCAGGCTGATGATGAGGTCAGCAGGCTCTCAACTTCACAGCCACTAAGTTTCAAGTGTCTGCATGTGTTAGTTGCTTGGTTATGCAGCATTGTTCACCATCATGTTGATCGATAATTCTGCCGATTGTGAAGTGTGTGCTGTGATTAGATTGTTGAATGCAAAAAATGTTTGTCCCGCTGAAATTCATCAGCAGCTCATAGAAATGCATTGGGCCAATGTCGTGAATAATGGAAATGTACATAAGTGATGTAGGTTATTCAATAAAGAGGGACTAATTTCCATGACAAGGACTGGTCTGGATGGCTTACTGTCATCACTGAAGATTTGATCAAAAAAGTCAATCACTGTATTCATGAAAATAGGAAATTCACTATTGATGAGTTGCACCTGTCATTTTTTCATGTGTCACAATCTGTCATTTACAACATTGTTACTAAGAAGCTTCACTACAAAAAGATTTTTGCATGATGGATACCAAAAATGCTGACAGAAGAGCACAGAACAAGAGTATGGTTCACTCTTTGACGTTTTTGGAGCGGTATTACAAGGATGGCGATGAGTTTTTGAACCATACTTTGACTGGAGATGAAACCTGGATCTGTCACTATACATCAGAGACCAAACGACAATCCTCTGAATGGCATCATTCCCTATCACTGTCAAAATCACAAAAATCCAAGCAGACTCTATCGGCCCAAAAAGTCTACAGTCTTCTGAGATTGGAAAGGTGTCATTTTGGTTGACTTCCTCCACAAGTTATGACAATAAATGCAGAAGTGTATTGTGAAACACTCACTAAGCGTTGGCAGACCATTCAAAACCACGCTGTAGACTGCTTTCAAGTAGTATCTGCTTCCTTCATGACAACACTTGGCCACACAGTGCTGCAAGTACAACAGCACTACTGGACAAGTTTTGATGGGAAAAGCTTGATCATCTGCCTTAAATTCCTAATCTTACACCTTCAGACTTTCATCTTTTACCAAAGCTGAAGGAATTTTTAAGGGGAAGTGAATGGCTGACAATAATGAATTGAAACAAATTGTCACTACTTGATTGAACAGACAGGTGGTAGATTTCTTTGATGACAGTATAAATAAACTAGTGCCGCATCTGAACAAGTGTTTGGATCTTAATGACGACTACGTAGAAAAGTAGAGTAATGTAGTTCATGTTTACATTTGAAATTTTATTTATCAATATAGTTTTCTTGGCTATGTAGCAAAATGGTTCTTACTTAAATAATGACCCTTGTACTTACATCTAAACTGATAACTGTTATGGAAACTGATATACATACATGTATCTAATACAGTTAGTGTGGATACTAGAGATTTATTATTTAATGAGGATGTGACTCCTACCTCAACAACAGTAAATTGATTGCAAGGGGATTTATTCTATTAGTGCATACTGTAATTAATTGGCATTAAAAGTAAATACAAATGACTCTAATGTATTGTAATGTATTATTTAATACACCAAAAACAGTATATATTATTATTAGAAGAGAATCAAAAACAGCAAAAGTGAAAAATTATATCTTCACTATCTTCAGCTATGAAGTTCTTGTCAGTAATATTAAAAAGACTACAAAAACAACACAGCACAGTGAGGTATATTAGTATGCAGGAAAACAGACAAATCTGGGCTGCTGCATTTGAGGTTAACATTTTGATGATAACGTGGAAGAGTGATGGATTGGTTTTCTACATTGTGTGAGAGTGGGATAAGTTTGAAATGTGACCTGTTTTGAAAATCTAAATAACCAAGCAAATTTAATAAAAATTGTGAGAATGTTATTAAATAACATTCTTGAAATTTAGTTAGATAGTCAGTTCGTAGCTAATTAACTAAGTAATAACGCTATTATTAGTTAAGTAATTACTATCCAATAATAATGGATAATAACAGGTAATGTAATGGATAATATAAAAATAGTAATAATAATATATTATAATAGGTAGATCAACTCTGGCTAACCCCAATGGCAACTGAAAATGTAACTGAAAGTGGACAAGATTATATAAATAAAGAAACAGAATAAAGATATTGGAAATATGACCAAATATTAAATATTACCTAGATGTAGATGACAAATATTATTATCATGCTTCAAATACAAATATACTTTTTATAACCTTGTGTTATTCATTTTAAAAATAATTGTATACAAACTTGATTTCTTTTAACCCATTAATTTAAAACTACTAGTATTTTTGGAGCTAAGCAATATTTCAAAGCCTTGCTGTAACTTCACTACAAAAAAGGTACGTGCTATCCTAAAACTCCTAATTTTACAGGAGGCCAAGAACTAATTTTACAGATTGCCCAAGAAGCTCACATACAAAAGTAATTTAATGTGAAATTAAGATAAACTGCATTTGAAATAAATACAAATATCAATAATATTTATTTGAATTCTTGTTTTGTTGTCCATGATGTGTCTGAGTGTCACTAAGAAGTCTAAACATTAGTCTGGTGTGGAATACTAGTATTTTAGATAAAAATGTTTATCTTATTGTGTGAGCTAGTGTTTGCTGATTGTGAGCTTCAAAGTCATTTCTTAAGATTTACTTAATGGTGTGTCTGTTTATCAAACAGACAGATGTTTTCTGAGCTTCAACTTTTTTCATTGTGAACTATACATCTTTATGGTAAAATTTAAAGTACTAGAACATGAAAATCACACAATTTCCATTAATTAAACTTGCATTTGGTGTGCATTCTTTTATTAACTATACACTTAACATTTTTGTATGACTGTATATTTTGTTGTTGCCTTTTAAGTGAAGTAAAAGTCTTCCTATTGTTACTGCTGAACAACCCTTTTCAGTTAATAGTATTTAGCAGTCTGCTGATAGACAATTACAATGGCACAACTTAATGAGCAGTTAGTTTGAATAAAATAAAAATATTTATGTCTTGTTAGTAATTTATGTTTGTCTTTTCAATTAGAGATGATAGTCATTTGTGCTTACACACCTTACATAAAATACAGAACCGGCTAGAAGTCAATTTCAACCTGTTAGGGATTTGTGTAACTTTATGTAACAGATGGAAAATTTTATTTTTCAGTTTAGTGTAATCAGCTGTTATAATAACTGTAAGTAATTAATATCTATACTTTAATTATTGTATATATTAATTTAGTAATATATTCATTATTGGTGAAACTGACTTTTAGCCCATTTTGTATACCTATATTGAAATGACTAAAAATTTTTTTAATTACAAATTTTGTTTAACAGAGATGATTTGAATCCAGTTAATGGTACATATCCATTTCCTGCACTTAGTCATCGTCCTTGTGGGGCAATAGATTCTAAAGTGGTATCATCTCAGTATATAAAGAAACAAACTATTTTGGCAGTTGCTGGTCCAACAACAGGTTCATCATTGCCTCCTTTCCAGTGGAATACCAGTGATTTCAATAGTTTACCACATTATGGCCAGCCAAATATTTTTAATTTTTCTTCATATATGTATGAATGGATTGTTTATTAAGTGCTATAAAAATATCAGATAATAAAACTGATACAGTCGACTCTCGATAATTTGACACTCGTTAATTTGAATCTCTCGATAATTTGAAATTTTTTCCCGGTCCCGTGAAAAATACTCGATAAATTGAATAAAATCAATATTAATTGGTCCCCTCGGTAATTTGAAGTTGAAGGAATAGTATCTTGCCCGCCAACATGCAATAATTTGAAGTCCGGGCTTCCCTACTCTCTATAATTTGAAGCGTTTGTCATGCACAGACCTGTCGTTTGTTTACATACATGTACAGACCTGTCGATTGTTTACATAAATGAGATATGAGTGAGTTTGCAGTTCACACTCCATTCTTCCTTCAAACGTTAAAGTGAGTCATGTTAATGTTTGATTTGTGTTATTAAAATGAATTCAAGAAAGAACAAGTGTCTTTCCATAAATGAAAAAAAGCGTGTGATTCAAGCTGTGGAGGATGGACAATTAAAAAAAGATGTCGCTAAACAGTTTGGCATTTTACCATCGACATTGTCGATGATTTTGAAAAACAAAGATCGCATCACCAGAAGTGCCTTAATTGCGAGTAGAAAAAGGTCACGCCAGGGTGAATTTCCCCGTCTTGAAGAGTGCTTGCTTAAGTGGATTCGTCAATGTAGAGGACAAAACGTTCCCGTCGGCGGTTTCATGTTGAAGGAGAAAGCCAAGTCTTTTGCGCAGTCTCTTGGAATTAAAGGATTTGCAGCAAGTGAGGGGTGGCTCTCAAATTTCAAAAATCGACACGGCATCACATTTAAAAAAATCTGCGGAGAGAGCGCCAGCGTGGATATTTCCATTTGTTCTCAATGGATTGACGAACTAAACCAACTTTTGAATGGCTATGACCCAAGGAACATATTCAACACAGACGAAACCGGGCTTTTTTATAAATGTCTTCCTGATCGCACTGTGACGTTCAAAGACGAAAAGTGTCATGGAGGGAAACTCAGCAAGGATAGATTAACTGTTCTTTTAGCATGTAACATGGACGGTTCTCAAAAATTGAAACCACTTATTATAGGGAAATCTGCGAAACCACGCTGTTTTAAAGGAATAAAATCGCTGCCCACAGCTTATAGGTCAAACAAAAAATCGTGGATGATGACAGAGTTGTTTAATGAATGGCTGACCTCAGTGAACAGTGACATGAAAAAGGAAAAATGCAAAATCTTACTGTTTTTGGACAACTGCACCGTGCATAATAACCCACCACCATTAGACCACGTAAAATTGATTTTTTTTCCAGCCAACACGACATCAAGATTGCAACCGTCAGACCAAGGCATAATTCAAAATGTTAAAACTCTCTACCGTAGAGAAATTGTTTCTCTTGTGCTGGATAGCATTGAAAAAGGTGAGAAGGTAATCATAACAGTTTTGACCGCTATAATCATGATTGATAAGGCCTGGAGAAATGTCAACCCTACCACTATTTATAACTGCTACAGAAAGTGCGGGTTTAAGCAAACCGAAAACGTAGAACAGTCATCGGAGCCGCCAAAAATTACAAATTCTGAGTCAGGGTGGGGACTTCTACCTAACTATGGAGAATTAACATTTGAGGATTATGCTCATGTTGACGATGACATCAGTGTCCACGGTGCCCTAATCGATGCCGAACTGTTGAATTTGGCCCCTGTGGATGAGGACGAGGAAGAAAACGAAGAAGAACAACCGCCAATTCCAGTCACATTGAGCGAGGCAAGGAGATCTCTTACTACCCTACGCTTCTACGCCCTCAGAACCGACACAAGTGACGATTTTTTCGCAGCTCTCACCACTATCGAAAATTCATTGGACAATGATAGACTGAAGTCGCTCACTCAACAGAAAATTACGGACTTCTTTTCAAAATGAACATTTGTGAATAATTGTACAAATGTTTAAAATAATAAATCACGAATTTTGATCAAACTCTTGTTTACTTGATTTTTTCCTCCCTCCCTCTTGGTTATTTAAACTCCTGTTATTTTGAACTCTTGGTAATTTGAAATTTTTCTCTGGTCCCTTGAGTGTCAAATTATCGAGAGTCGACTGTATTTGTATAATTATACTAAATAAACATACTTTTCAATCAATTGTATATAGTTATATTAGATGTTAACATTAACATCTAACATTGGATGTTAAGAAAGAATAAAGAGGGTTTTAAGGAAGTCATGAGACTCATAACCTAACAAATCTTGAACTTTTGTGAATTTAGTTCTGCCAGTTAAATGTGGTTATGTCTTATGGCCATATTTTGTGATTTTATATACTGTACTTTAATTTGTATAATATGGCCTCCATTGAAACACAATTATCTCACAATTTTCTTCAATTATCACACAATTTTCAGAGTTTTCAACTACATTCTTTTGCATGTTTAGATGAACCCATTCCTATTTTTACATAGAGGCGTGTGTCTATTAGTGCGAATGAAAAGTAAGCTAACATACTAATTAAAAATTATGTGAAATAGAAACATCCATGTACTAGTGTGTATTCTGCAAATATTGATTATTATAACAGGAAGTAAGGTGTCTAAAACGATTCTAAGATTGAGTTTATTTAATCATCCAGTATTGACAAGGAGCATTTTTTAAATTCATTAGAACTTTTTTTTATGATAAAAATAAAAATGAGTTCATAATTTGTCAAATTTACTCTCAACTTTTGTTGAAGTTGAAGTCAAACATCTGTTGAAGTTTTATCATGATATCACTGTATATTTTGACAAATACACAAATTGAGGTTCACGCAGAGAATCCTAAGCACAGAAATTTTTTCTTTTCAAAGAAAACTACTCATTTCAATTATCACTTGTTGCATAGACTGACTGTTATATTACTTTTCACATCTGTGGACACAGAATATACGTGGAAATGAGTTATAAAATAGAGTCTAATTGTAAATGGCAGATTGTTAACATCTCTTATCTTGAATGTGAAAGCATTGAATTCAGAGCTGTGTGAAGGCCACAATACTTTGCTCAGTGAGCAGCCTCTCTCCTGTATGTTCAGGATTATGAACACTGTTACAGAAGTGTGTGTGTCTGACCCATGTATGAACAGAGTTGCAGCAACCAATTAAGAACAGCAGACATACAGCCTTTAGGATCTTTCTTAGAAAGATGGAAGGATGGTATTATAGCTGATGTAAAAGTAAAGGCCAAGGGAATCTTTGTAGTTAACAGTCTATCCAATTCAGACCTTCCCTATAATGTTGGCATGACCATATTTCGCAGGGTGACTGGACACATCTATCTGGCCACCCATCTTTACATCAGGGCACTGTCTCCTCTGCAGTTTTCAGATAATGAACATTGAACACATGTATGGCTGTATGGCCATATACCACAAAACTCATGATAAGGACCAGCCAAAAACTGTTGTGTCTTACTAGTCAGCGCATCTCTAAATGGCGCAGCCAAGGGTGGGCATTTTCTAGTAAGTGAGTACATACATTGAACAAATTGTGGAGTGTTTTGTTTAAACATACTTTTTTATTCAATGTCTTTGAGGACAGCAGAACTGTATCCTATCATTTTTTTCATTGTTTTTAATGTAAATAAAGGCACAGAACACAAATTAATATTAACATCTAGTCAAATCCTGAAAAGTAAATGGAAACAATTTAGTTTCTGATTAATGTAATTGTACCAAATCAATGTTTTATTTTACTGTTTTTGAAGCAGAGCAGAAGAGAAGTAAATGTTTGAGTACAGCTATAGCAGTGAAACTCATACGAATACACTTTATCTCAGTTGTATAAGAAACGTGTGTAGATATAGAATGCTTTTGTAAGGTGGATAAACTTTTCTTGAGTGTTGTCAATAAACATTCTTGTGTTGGATTTACCATACAAACAGCACAACACGTAGAGAGTAGCTGTGGACAATTCTTGAAAATAGAAACATTGCTTGTTACTACTGACACATAATTATTTATGTTGTTACTTACTCGTAAGCATACATAATCTTTGATCTATGGCAAATATTATGTTTCAGTGGCTTACAATTAATGTGCTATCTACACAAAATAATATAATTGTAAAATAGTTTGTAGTCTAATGTCCCTAATGTTAGTGGTGTTTGTGTTGGCTCCTGCTGTGATTTTTAAGTTAAATTTTGGGGGTAACATTCTTCTTATCTTACTTTGCTGATTGCCACCCAAATAGGACCACCTGTCTGAAATATAACTGTACCCTCTATCCTTTACTTTTGTAGTATACACTACACATTGCCTGTATCATTCCATTCAGAATGAGCCTTATCATTATTCATAAGCTCATTGTCCATCACCACTTCCTCTTCCAGTAGACATTCAGGCACCAGTAGTGGTGGGTCAAGAGATTCACTTCATTTCAACTACTATCTATCCGGCACAGAAGTGGGACACCACCATCGCAATCACTATTATTGCCAAGGACAACCTGTCCAAATCACTATTGGAAGCATGTAACTTTGACCATATAACACACTAGTTTTGTTGTTTGGTCTGTGGGTGGTGCTCAGCAACAGTGTCAAATGAATATTAATTGTCAAACATCCCTGTATCAAAGGACAACTTGATGTTCTCAACACTATCTTTCCTATGTTTTTGGAAGCTGTTACTCATGGTGACACTGTACCTCATTTTTTGGCTTGCATCATATCTGTCGAACACAGTAAAGTAATAACCGGGCCTACAGGGCTCACAATGCGGTGAGGGGCCCACAAAAACATTTTCTTTATTTTTTTTAAGAATGGACGTAAACCACTGAACTTAAGTAAAAGTAAATTTCCCCATATGTATGTAACATCAAAAACAAATACATTTATTTTTTACTATTATTTTACCAGCACCTAATGATGTACTTTGTATCTTTGTACTTTGATTAACTAGACAATAGAGTGATGATTTAAGTTCAGATGCACCAAGGCAATTGGCCAGGCCTGCATTATTATTTGTTATGAGCTATGAAAGGAAACTATAAATGGTCCAAAGTACGGGATCATGTTGTAAATGTTATTCTGACATTGGCAGCTTCAAATTTAGCCATTAGAGGCCATAAAGAGAAGATAGGCTAGCCCAATAGTGGAATCGTTTTGGCAATGAACAATCTTTTGATTAAATATAAACTATGGTTACAAGAGCTAATCAGTGGTCTGAAGAAGAGGAAAAACTGATTAGACCCAAAATCAGTCCCAAAACCATCAGTCCCAAAATCCAAAATGAATTCATTCAGCTTTTATTTTAAAAAATAGAAAATATTATTTTGGAACAGATTGAATCTGCTCAGCTTTGTCTGTAATAATGGATACTACACAAGACATTATCAGGAAAAGTCACCTGGACAAATAGTCAGATGTGACTCAATTTCTGAAGATGAAGCAGGAAGGCTTACCAACATAAACTTAAAATTAATTAAAGCTTATTAGAATTTGTATAAATAACCGATGAAACTGGCCTAGGCTTAGGAGAAGAGATTTTAAACATTCTTGAGGAGAAATTACTTTATATAATTTTACTAGCTGTCACAACTAAAAGGGGGGGGTTAGTATTCAGGAGGGAACAATGGCATGAACTAAGTAAGGGTAGTAAGGGGGGGCAGAAAAAAGAGTTACTACTTCTCCATTATTTTTCCAGCCTGTAGAAAGCAGCTAAAATTATTATTCTTCCCAAAACCCACAAGCTGTGTATGATTTTATTTCCAGAAGCACTTTAGGTTTTGCAGATAGCACTTTACAGAGTTTCAACTTGTCGAACTAATGCTTACTGCATCAATGCTGCTTGATGACAGCAAGGCTTGTGCACTCATTTAGTACCAAGGTCTTTACTTGCTCTTTTCTCTTGCCTAACATCTTTTGTGAATCTACCACAATTGTGTTTTGATGAATCTCATCCACAGTGGCAGTTCCAGAATCTCAAATGTCAGGAGACGAGGGTATGCTGTAAGAATTTTTGTATGGATACAAATTTATAAATAGAATGAAACGCTAACCACATGTTTTTTCAACAAGAATTGGTGGTATTTATGTTGTAACTACTCACAGTGTATCTACTCTGGTATAGGCCTATTATTTTCACACACTGTTTGTCTTTAAGTATGGAACTCAGCAGCAGTAAAAATGCCGTAGTAGTACAAACGCAAAACTTAACACACATTTCAATAACATTTATGAACAATGGATTAGTTTGGAGAATCAGACTACTCGCATTTTTTACCTATTCACAAAAATACAAAATAACAATCTGCAAACCTTTGTGAATGCACTTTGTGTGATTTAGTGAAGAGAACAGGACATCCTAACTTTTCAAAGAACATCAAATTGTCTTGAAAAAACATAAGAAACAAATAAAAAATAAAGTGCTCAAAGTGTCTCTTAGAACTTGTAAAAAAAATCATTTATGTAATTTTTCAAACCACTGTGAGAATTTGAAATATCATATGAAAAATTCATTATCACCTATAATGAAAGAACACTTGGTATGTGAACTGATAAAAGATATCTCTGTTACAAGAATAAATAATAACATGGCATCAGATGGTGAAATATATTTACATTCAACACATAAAAAGCTACTAAATGTCACTTTCAAAGAACAAAATCTGGAATCAATTCAAAGCAACAACAAATTTTTCTGTTTCCTCCAGAACTATGTTTGATTGCTATTGTTTTTTGTGTTGCTCAAAAAATCACAAAATTTTTTAATCGCGTACCACTTGAGCTTAAAGAAAGGTTATTGGGGTTTTCTCAATAAAAAACTTGATACAACATGAATAGTATATCTTATTATTATTCATAGTTACATATAATTATTTAAATCTAATTATTAATCATTATAAATCCACAAATGTGATAAGGTGGTGCATAAACTATGTAAACAAATATGAATAAAGAAAACAAAATAAGATAAGAGCAGACATCTAACGAAATATTACCGCTAAGTTTTTAGGTTGTGTTTTGATAAGGGTAATCATTTTAAATCATATCCAATGAAAATTCATTGTTTTGAACTTAAATTTTTGTTTATGTATTTTGTTAAGTAAATTCTTTTTTCCTAGTATTTACTTGTGTACCACCTTGGATCCCTCCACATGCATGTACCACCAGTTGGGAACCCCTGTCTTAGATTATAGCCAGTCAAAAAATCAACTTGCAAAAGTGAAATCTCCCATCATCAATTTTGAATCAAGGCATTTCCTGGAGTAAAAAAGAGTTACTTCAACTCAGCTTGGCTGCACGTTCTTAAGAAAATTATAATGTTTTAATGTTATGATCATATTTAATAATCAATTAATTTAAAGGGGCCATTGCCATGGACTTAAAAATTTCAAACTTGCTAGCAGGTATAAACACAAGTATGTTTCCTTGCACATGGTGACAGACAAAGCACAACTGATGTATACATCATGGTGTATACAGAACAACAGAATCACAAATTGCAGAAACGACACATGTGACATTTTTGGCGGTATTGAGTTAAGAATGGAGTTTTATTCAGTATTTCTGGGCGCATCGTTTAGTGCAGAAATGACACATGTGGTATACTTTTAAGGCATTAAAATCTACTTGAAAAAATTCGTCCAATGCAGAAACAACACAAGTGAAATCACATGTGTTTTTTCTGCACTGGACGAATTTTTCTTTCTTCCTAGATTTAATTGGTACGCCTGCTTCCTAACCTGTTTTGATAGCAACAGCTGTGATTTATATGCATTATTGCACAGCTGTTTATTGGAGCGAAAAGTCATTGAGGTTAGTGTTTGTTTACCTTTCCAAACATCAAACATCTTGTTACAATGTCGAGTGAAAGTGATTGTGGTGAAATTAGTGATAAGCCTAAAAAGAGGAAAGGAGTGACTAATGAAGAAACTTACAAAAGGAATGTAATAAAAAAAGCCAGAGTAAAAGGTGAATCCTACACGTCTTATAAAGGTAAAAATGTTCATGCTAAAATTCAGGATACGTTTAATTGTAAGTGTGCTGAAAGATGCTACTCTAATGTATCAGAGGAAAGTAAAAGCGATTTGTGGGAATATTTTTACTCCCTATGCAGCAAGAATGAACAAGATACTTTCCTGCAAAGTTTAATTGAAAGAAAAGAACCAAAGAGAAGACGTAGGCCTAATGGCACTAAAAAACCCGAAGTTGACGAAAACGTTGAGGAAGACATGGAGCAAGAGGAAAGTAGGAATAAGGATAAGAGACAGTCTAAAGAAAAACATAACTTTTTTACTTATCATGTGAAAATTGATGATCATATCCAAGAGGTATGTAAAAATACCTTTATGAAACTATATGGCATTACAGTAAGTCGTGTTCATCGTTTACTTAATCTTTTGATTGCTGGAAAAAGTCCATGTGATCTTAGGGGCAAATCGAGAAGCGGAAACGCTATTAACAGCGAAATTTGCCAATTGATCTATAATCACATAGCGAAATACAGAGGTAAAAGAAACTCACTATGGCGGAAGGCAAAAAAAGTATTTGGATGCTAGACTAAGCATTAAGGTTATGCACAACATGTTTTTTGAAGCCAATCCAGAATGTAAAAACAAAGTGAAGTATGATTTTTTTAGGGAGATTTTCAAAGAAAATTTTAATTACAGTTTTGGAAGACCACAGATAGACGTTTGTAGTACCTGTGAAGGTTTCTCTATGAAAATGAAAGATAGAAACTTGAGTGACAATGCTAAACGGAATGTAGCAGCTGAGCAAATGTTACATAAAAGGCGTGCGAAAAAGCTTTATAGCGCTCTACAAGTTGCATCAGAAAACGAGGATGACGATACTGTTGCACTTGCCTTTGACTTTATGGCAACACAACCCCTGCCTCGCATTCCAGTACAAGAGGTTTACTACTTGAGGCAACTGTCTGTAAATATTTTTTGTATTCATAACTTAAAAACGGACATAGCTGACTTGTATCTATATCATGAGGGACAAGCAAGTAAGTCACCAAACGAAGTATGTACTTTTTTGTGGCAATATATTCAAACTTTACCAAGTTCGGTGAAAAAACTCCACCTTTTCAGCGATGGCACAGGTGGACAGAACAAAAACCACACGGTGGTGCGGTTTCTTCTGAGCCTATGTGACACAGGAAGATTTGACTGCATGATTCATTTTTTCCCGGTTTGAGGACACTCATTCATGCCTTGTGACCGTGATTTCGGTTCTCTAAAACGTTTTTTAAATAAGACAGACAGAATCTACTTGGTAGAACAATATGGTGAACTGTTCTTACATTCAGGTAAGGAAGGTAGATTCAAATTACATTATGTTGAAACAGAGACAATAATAAACTTCCATACATGGTGGCCTAGATTCTACAAAAAGACAGTTTGCTCAGAAGAAACAGCAGGTCGTGGAATTCCAAAAATGGCCAAAGTAACTTTCAAGGTTTCAACTTATAGACAATTTATCTATAAGAATGAAAACAAAGGAACAGTTACAGCTAAGGAGTTCATAGGTGGTCTGACATCTAACACATTTTCCCTTGCCAAAACTGAAGCTGCATCTATTCTTCCGTCGTTAAAAGCTTATCCAATGGGCAAAATTCCAATCAATGCCAAAAAAATTGCTGATATAGGAAAGCTAAAAAATTACATTATTAGCTATGAAGATTTATATGATGAAATTTTGAATTGGCCCTCAACAACAGCAGCTGACTGCAGTGATGACGATGGCACAGCCCACGACGACTAACTGGTCGGTCTTACTTCATCACAAGCTTGATGATTCACAAAACCTGAGATTCTGTAAATACTTTTTCACTTCTATGTAGTTTGTATTCTATCAATAATACCTTGTAATTTGTAAATAAATATTGTAATATTCATTTATCACGTTTTTCTTTATTTAAAACCATTCAAACACATTCGGAAAATTTGTAGAGTGCATTAACGACACGTGCAAAATTTTCAAACATAACGTATAGGCTTGTATAATGACAGATTGACATTAAATTTAGTTTGCACGATGTCAGATAGTTAATTAAATACAAGGTAATTTTTCCAAAATTTTATTCCAAGCAATTTCGAAAAAAAAAGTTTTTTTTGTTTTTCTCACAACAATGAAAATGTCACATGTGTCGTTTCTGAAATTTGTGATTAGGACTGCTTGAAAAATTGTAATGTATTGCAAAAAGTAGGAAGTAATAAGACAAATGCTAAAACTTACAAAAACTCTATACATACAACTAACAATTTACAACTAATGATTGGGAAAGTTAATACGTTATTTAAACATATGGTAACTGAATTTGAAGTAGATAGTTTGAATTGGGCAAAGACATGCAGTGTTGCTTGGGTAAAACTTCTGCTTTTTCAGGCAATTCCTGCAAAGTACTCTTGGATAAAGTTTACATGTACCATGCAAACTGCAGTATTAGTTGTCCAAAATGTGTTAGATATTCAAAGGATTTTCAGGGTGTTATTAATTCTTGTTTCTCTACAGTTCTGTATCCGAATTTCATACATTACATAAATGGATTTTATAGCAGTTACATTGATTTAAAAGTTAAAATTACCACGAAGGTTCTTGCAGTTCTTTTCATGTCACTGATTTCTACTCAAAAACGCAGACAAGTCTTTGTTTCTTTATATAACAGGATATGGAATCTGTACATTCTGATTGTGAAAGAACTTCAGCTAAGAATAAAGGTAGAAGACTCTACCCTTGAGTACACAGGTAAATTGCTGAAGGCTGTGTGGGAGTACAATAGTCGGCATAATTAGTGTTTTCTGTACTTTAGTAGTTATAAAGTTTTGTATAATAACATCGCATCCATTATGTGTTTTAAATTTAAATTTGGTAACAACATTGTCAATGTATTCTTTTGGACATTTTAGTTATGTATTGCAATAAATTAAAGTAATGAAACTCATCATGCATTTTACTTATGACTTAATGTTTTCTGTAAAAGAAGTTAATTTCTGTTATGCATATCATTTTTTAAAATAAAAATTAAATTTAAGAAGTTTTGATTATGAATAAATTAATTTGCAGATATACAGTGGTTATTGGTAGGAACCATTTTTTTGTTTAATTATGCAAAACAAAATAAATTACTTCAAATACATTCACAAATTAAACAAAAAAGAAAAGTCAGAGGTGTTCTGACCTTCAATTTAAAGTTTGTCAGTACCAGTGTGGTGGAACCAATAGTAACGCCAGTTGTTCTGCTACACAATGCCATAATTGGGGGTTTAAGGAACCTGGTACCATATACTGTACCATGTGTTTCCAAAAAGCGAAGAGATGAGGCCAGGCCTGGATTTAAGTGTCCTGCCGCCCCTAGGCACTATTGTTAGCCCCCCCTCCAAACAAGTAACTTCTTTATATTCAATTTTCCTTGACTGCTGAAAAAAAGTTGCTGAAAATAGTCATTTCAACTATTTCTATTGCAAATATCTCATTTGATCTTAAATCTAAAAGGGAAATATGATATGATGGAATTGTGAAAAAGACTACATTATTAACTTTTATTAATATTTATTTACGTGTACACTTTAGTAACACAGATTAGTTTTATAACAAGTAATATACATAGGCCTACTTTCTTTTTATAGGTTTATTTATAGACCTACATGATTTGGTTTTATCATCAAACATAATAAATTCAATGAAAGTAATGTAAATTGGATAAATAGAACAAATAATTTAAGAGTGATTGAATAAGATCCCAAACTACACAAATGGGTTGATTTGACATTAGCTTTCATCTTGTTTTGATCAGTCAAAATTCTTCAATAAGGCCTTCAAAGTTCATTTGTTCACTGTCTAAAAGTTCTGCCTCAACATGCAGGATTGAGAGTGAGTTGAGTTATTCCTCTTTCATTGTTGATCTAACACATGATTTAATTCTTTTTAAAACAGAAAACATACGTTCGGACAAACAGTTAGATATAGCTGTACACAAATACATACGAAGAGCTATTGCAATATTTGGAAATGTTGATTGAAGTTGCTCTTGTCGCATGAATAACATCATATGCAGTGAGGTGTTCTTAATATCAGCATTTTTTATTAGTCCAGCAAACAATGGACACATTCATTAGCAAATTACTCTTCAAGATCATTTTTGTACAAAGATCGAAGTTATTAGGACGTTCAATGACAGTTGCAGATGGTGTGGTAGACAGTTCCTTAAAAACTACAAAATTTTTTGCTATTGAATCATAGGCATTTTTCCTTCTATGCAACTCAGATTTTAATTAGTCGAGTACTGTACAAAACGTGTCCACCTTGAACTTTTCTCTTCCATGAAGAATAACTTCAGACTCATTGTTCTCATCAGCCTGGTGTTTTCTTTTTCTTTGGTGTTTGTTACATGACTCATAGTAAATCTCACAACGTTTCTTTGCTCGTTTTACATATTCATCAAACATTCCCCACAGGGAAGCAATAAACGTGATTAAAGGCTCATACAGTATTACTACTTTTTCAAGTGAAGTATCAACTTTTTGGAGAGTTTGACTCACTTTCTCAAATCTGTCCAAAATGTCACACCACAGTTCCATCATCAATGTTGCTTCACGTCAGTTCAAAGACCTCAATAATCCTGATGCTTCACTCCTTACTAACGGTTTTTTATTAGTATCATCTTTGTAATGCTCCAGAGCCAGTATCACACTTTCTAAATTCCCGCACAGGTTCTTACAGTCCTCTTCTCTAGCGCTCCAACGGGTATCAGACAAACTCTTGAGTGTTTTACTTTTAGGTTGACTAAGACTTAGTAAAGTTTCCCACCTCTTAGTAGATGCGGTGAATAAGTTATACACATTTTGAGTTAAGTTAAAAAATGCACATGCTTCCTGACAACAACTTGCAGCACAAGTGCCTACTAGATTAAAAGAGTGTGCTGAACAAGGTAAGAAAAGTGCTTTCGAATTTTCACCCTTGATGCACGTTTGCAAGCCACTATATATTTCAGACGTATTGCTGGCATTATCATACAACTGTCCTCTACAGTCAACAATATCAATAGAGTTTGAATCAAAACAGTCATCACAGCATTAGCTAAATTCTCTGATTTATGCCTGGGATGAGGCAAAAATAAAAGAAAACGTTCAACGGGATTTCCATTTTCTTCTACATATCTTAAGACAAAGGATAATTGAACAGTGTGACTTACATCGGCTGTTGAGTCTACTATTATGGAATAGTACTTAGCTCGTTTTACATAGTGCCCAATACAAATACTGTAATTGAAATATCGGTATGGAGAACCATACATGACTTCCATGTTCTAAGATTTATATTTAAAATCATTTTTGAAATGAAATATTACCATAGAAACTACTTCTTTCTACTTACTGCTTCAGCCTTAACCACAGTACTGTGGTCACTAACGTATACCACCTAAAGTTATCGCACTCGATTTTCACTGATGATGGAAGTCGATGGCACTGCCGAAACGTCTGGTTTTGCAGAAAACATTGGTCTATGGCCAAACAGGACGGGAACGAATTTTAACAACAAACTACTTCTTTGTTGCCGATAACGTAGGCAAACTACCCCTTTCCCTTGCCTTGCCTTACCGAATTTTCGGCTGTTATCGTTTGCCATAGGAAATAATTACCCTTGTTAAAACATAAAACGTTGCAGGTAAATATAATTTGATTCTGATTGAATTTTCGGTAGTTATCATTCGTCATAAAAAACTACCCATGTTATAACATAAAATGTTGCTGGTAAACTACCCCTTTCCCTAAACCGATGATCAACAAAAACAATAGGTTTTGAGAACTTTACAATTCAGGGCTGTATGCAAAACATTATTTGATTCTGTTTGAATTTGCGGCTGTTATCGTTTGCCATAGAAAAATACCAGTATGGAGAATCATACATGACTTCCATGTTCTAATATTTATATTTAAAATAATTTACGAAATGATATGTTTCCATAGAAACTACTACTTTCCACTTATTGCTTCAGCCTTAACCACAGTACTGTGGTCACTAACGTATACCACCACACGTTATCGCACTCGATATTCTTTGACAATGGCAGTCGACGGCACTGCCGAAACGTCTGGTGTAGCAGAAAACATTGGACTACGGCCAAACAGCCCGGGAAGGAATTTTAACAACAATCTACTACTTTGTTGCCGATAACGTAGTACACATATAAAAATTATACCCTCCCCCTTCAACTATAATTTTTATAATAGAAAATTACCCCCACCCCGTTCACCTAAACCTCTTCATTTATAGATATTTCATCTACGTTTCTACAGTGGATTATTAAGATCTTCTTATCAGGATACTTTATTTATCAAAATTAAGTACTTTACTCTTGTTACAACAAAAAATGTTTCTGGTAAACTGCCCTTTCCCCATTATCAATCTTCAACAAAATCTATAGGCCTTGAGTAATCTACAACTCAGGAACATATGTAAAAAATAATTTGATTCTGTTTGAATGTGCGGCAGTTATCGTTCGTCATAGAAACAATTACTCTTGTTAAAACATTAAAGGTGGCTGGTAAACTACCCCTTTTCCTGAACAGATGTTCATCAAAATCTATAGGCCTTCAGATCTTTACAATTCAGGAATGTATGCAAAAAAGTATTTTATTCTCTTTGAATATGCGGCAGTTATCATTCGTCATAAAAATAAAATAACCCTTTTAAAACTAAAACGTTGCAGGTAAACTACCCTTTTCTTTTAACCGATCTTCACCAAAATCAAAAGGCCTTCAGACCTGTATAATTCAGGGATGCATGGAAAACATTATTTTATTCTGTTTGAATGTGCGGCAGTTATCGTTTGCCTTAAAAAAATACCCTTTTAAAACATGAAACGTTGCAGGTAAACTACCCCTTTCCCTTAACCGATCTTCACCAAAAACAATAGGTCCTGAGATCTGTGCAATTCAGGGCTGTATGCAAATAATTATTTGATTCTGTTTGAATTTGCGGCTGTTATCTTTGCCATAGAAAAAATCTACAGACACACAGAGACCCTTTTCGAAAAATGACTTTTACTTCCATGTTCCTTAAGGAAATGGAAGTATGGTGATGGCAAAAAAAATCGTGTTCGAGATTATTGCAGATTCTGATTGTACTACACTCAAAACATGAAAAAAAGTCATTTTTCGAAAAGTGTCTGTCTGTCTATCTATCTGTGTGTCTATAGATGTTTTTCTATGGCAAACGATAACAGCCGCAAATTCAAACAGAATCAAATAATTTTTTGCATACAGCCCTGATTTGTAGAGTACTCAAGACCTATTGTTTTGGTGAAGATCGGTTAAGGGAAAGGGGTAGTTTACCTGCAACGGTTTTTTTTAAATCAAGGGAAATTTTTTTCTATGGCAAACGATAACAGCCGCAAATTCAAACAGAATCAACTACTCTTTTGCATGCAGCCCAGAATTGTAGAGTTCTCAAGACCTATTGTTTTGGTGAAGATCGGTTAAGGGAAAGGGGTAGTTTACCTGCAACGTTTTATGTTTTAACAAGGGTATTTTCTATGGCAAACGATAACAGCCGCAAATTCAAACAGAATCAAATAATTTTTTGCATGCAGCCCTGATTTGTAGAGTACTCAAGACCTATTGTTTTTGGTGAAGATCGGTTAAGGGAAAGGGGTAGTTTACCAGCAACGGTTTTTTATCAAGGGTAATTTTTTCTATGGTAAACGATAATAGCCGCAAATTCAAACAGAATCAAATAATGTTTTGCATACAGCCCTGAATTGTAGAGTTCTCAAGACCTGTTGGTTTTGGTGAAGATCGGTTAAGGGAATAGGGTAGTTTACCAGCAACATTTTATGTTTTAACATGGGTAATTTTTTTATGACGAACGATAACTGCCGTAAATTAAAACAGAATCAACTACTCTTCTGCATATCTTTTTGAATTATACAGACCTCAAGGTCTGTTGATTTTGGAGAAGATCGGTTAAGAGAAAGGGGTAGTTTACCTGAAACATTTTATGATTTAACAAGAGTAAAGTACTTAATTTTTTAAAATAATGTATCCTGATAAGAAACTCATAATAATCCACTGTAGAAACGTAGATGAAATATCTATAAATGAAGAGGTTTAGGTGAACGGGGTGGGGGTAATTTTCTATTATTAAAAATTGTAGTTGAAGGTGGAGGGGAGAATTTTTTATATGTGTACTACGTTATTGGCAACAAAGAAGTAGTTTTTTGTTAAAATTGCTTCCCGGGCTGTTTAGCCGTAGTCCAATGTTTTCTGCAAAACCTGACTTTTCGGCAGTGGCATCGACAGCCATCATCAGTGAAAATCGAGTGCGAAAACGTGAGGTGGTATACGTTAGTGACCACAGTACTGTGGTTAATGCTTAAGCAATAAATAGAAAGACGTAGTTTCTATGGAAATATTTCATTTCGAATATGATTTTAAATATAAATCTTAGAACATGGAAGTCATGTATGGTTCTCCATACCGATACTTTTTTCATGTTTTGAGTGTAGTACAATCAGAATCTGCAATAATCTTGAACACGATTTTTTTTTGCCATCACCATACGTCCATTTCCTTAAGGAACATGGAAGTAAAAAATCTACAGACTGACACACAGACAGACAGACACACACAGAGGCACTTTTCGAAAAATGACTTTTTTCATGTTTTGAGGGTAGTACAATCAGAATCTGCAATAATCTCGAACACGATTTTTTTTGCCATCACCATACCATTTCCTTAAGGAACATGGAAGTAAAATATCGGTATGGACAACTATACATGACTTCTATGTTCTAAGATTTATATTTAAAATAATTTACGAAATTATATGTTTCCATAGAAACTACTACTTTCCACTTATTGCTTCAGCCTTAACCACAGTACTGTGGTCACTAACGTATACCACCACACGTTATCGCACTCGATATTCTTTGACAATGGCAGTCGACGGCACTGCCGAAACGTCTGGTGTAGCAGAAAACATTGGACTACGGCCAAACAGCCCGGGAAGGAATTTTAACAACAATCTACTACTTTGTTGCCGATAACGTAGTACACATATAAAAATTATACCCTCCCCCTTCAACTATAATTTTTAATAATAGAAAATTACCCCCACCCCGTTCACCTAAACCTCTTCATTTATAGATATTTCATCTACGTTTCTACAGTGGATTATTAAGATCTTCTTATCAGGATACTTTATTTATCAAAATTAAGTACTTTACTCTTGTTACAACAAAAAATGTTTCTGGTAAACTGCCCTTTCCCCATAATCAATCTTCAACAAAATCTATAGGCCTTGAGTAATCTACAATTGTGATGTATGCACAAAATTATTTGATTATGTTTGAATTTAGGGCAGTTATCGTTCGTCAAAAAAATATTAACCTTGTTATCACATAAAACGTTGCAGGTAAACTACCCCTTTCACTTAACTGATCTTCACCAAAATCAATAGGTATTGAGTCCTCTACAATTCAGAGATGCATGCAAAACATTATTTGATTGTGTTTGAATGTGCGGCAGTTATCCTTCGTCATATATACAATTACTCTTGTTAAAACATTAAAGGTGGCTGGTAAACTACACCTTCCCTTTAGCCGATCTTCACCATAATCAAAAGTCCTTCAGTTTCTTAGAATTCAGTATCGTATTCAAAAAATTACTTGATTCTATTTAAATTTACGGCAGTTATCGTTCGTCATAGAAAAAATTACCCTTGTTAAAACATAAAACGTCGCTGGTAAACCACCCTTTCCCTTAAACGACCTTTACCAAAATCAACAGACCTTGAGTACTTAAAACTTCAGGAATGTGTGCAAAAAATTATTTGATTCTCTTTGAATATGCGGCAGATATCATTCTTGATTAAAATAAAATTACCCATTTAAAACATAAAACTTTGCAGGTATTTCCCTTAACCGATCTTCACCAAAATCAACAAACCTTGAGTACTCTACAATTCAGAAAAGCTTGCAAAAAATTATTTGATTCTTTTTGAATTTGCGGCTCTTATCGTTTGCCATAGAAAATACCCTGGTTAAAACATAAAACGTTACTGGTAAACTACCCCTTTCCCTAAATCGATCATCACCAAAAACAAAAGGTCTTTAGAACTCTACAAGGCAGGGATGTATCCAAAATATAATTTGATTATGTTTGAATTTGCGGCTGTTATCGTTTGCCATTAAAAAGAATTACCCTTGATAAAAAAAAACTTTGCCGGTAAACTGCCCCTTTCCCTTAACCGATCTTCACCAAAAACAATACGTCTTGAGTACTCTACACGTCAGGGCAGTACGCAAATATTATTTGATTCTGTTTGAATTTGCGGCTCTTATTGTTTGTCGTAGAATATACTTTTGTTAAAACATAAAACGTAGCAGGTAAACTACCCCTTTCCCTTAATGGATCTTCACCATAAACAATAGGTCTTGAGAACTCTATAATTCAGGGCTGTATGCGAAACATTAGGGCTGTATGCGAAACATTATTTGATTCTGTTTGAATTTGCGGCTCTTATCGTTTGTCATAGAAAAAAATCTACAGATTGACACACACACACAGAGACACTTTTCGAAAAATGAATTTTGTTCATGTTTTGAGGGTATTACAATCAGAATCTGCAATTATCTCGAACACGATTTTTTTTTGTCATCACCATACTTCCATTTCGTTAAGGAACATGGAAGTAAAATTATCCCCTCCACCATAAACTAAAATTTTCATTTATAGAGAACTACCCCCACCCCGTTCAACTAGCCTCTTCATTTATAGATATTTCATCTACGTTTCTACAGTGGATTATTAAGATCTTCTTATCAGGATACTTTATTTTTCAAAATTAAGTATTTTACTCTTGTTACAACAAAAAATGTTTCTGGTAAACTACCCTTTCCCTGTAACCGATCTTCACCAAAATCAATAGGCCTTGAGTCTTCTACAACTCAGGTACATGTGTAAAAATTATTTGGTTCTGTTTGAATTTACAGCAGTTATCGTTCGTGATGAAAAATTTCTCTTGTTACAACATAAAATGTTGCAGGTAAACTACCCCTTTCCTTTAACCGATCTTCACCAAAATCAAAAAGCCTCGAGTACTCTACAATTTATGTAAGTATGCAACAAATTATTTGATTATGTTTGAATTTACGGCAGTTATCGTTCGTCATAGAAAAAATTACCCTTGTTAAAACATAAAATGTGGCTGGTAAACTACCCCTTTGCCTTAACCGAATTTCACCATACCCGGGCACGCATTGGGTATGCTACAAGAAGCGAGGCGACAGAGTCACGTACTTTGATGGATTCGGCAATCTACGTCCTCCTGTCGAGCTAATACGGTACTTTGGATCGAACGTGACAGACGTTCGTTACAATTACGTGTGGAAACAGCCGCCGGACACAGTCGCCTGCGGACATTTATGTTTGGAGTTTTTGACATCGAACGATCAGTAAATAACAAGATGTCTTCGCTTACGGTCACTGTCACAGGTACGGATCCGAGCGCACTGATTTGTGACTTTTTTCCACCGCTCGAACTGACGGACGGTGAATGGTACGCGGGACTGCTGGACTTTACCACGTACAACTCTATACCGAACGTGGAAAGCGGAAGAAACGACGTGTTTCCCGTACTCAAGGGACCACGTAAAACGTTAGAACTTGTCAAAATACCGACCGGTGTGTACGAAATCAGCGATATCGACACGTATCTGAAACAAGCACTAATTGACCCAAAATTTACTCTACGACCCAACAACAACACGCTGAAATGTAAACTTTATTGTTTGTACGATATCGATTTCGGATATACGGAACACACGATCGGTACCATGCTGGGTTTTTTTAAGAACCGCAAGTTAGAAGCGTATATTACACACATCGGACGCACCCGTAAACATTAACAAAGTGAACGTTTTGGAGATAAGTTGTAACGTTGTACAAGGCGGGACGAAACGAGCATATACTGCACTCGTTCTACCCGACGGTCGAGCCAGGATTCAAGATAGTCGAAACGCCCAGAAACGTCATTTATTTTCCACTTAACGTACTACACTTGTGTAACGTTACAGTGTCCGTACACGATCAGGACGGCGATATCGTGAATTTTCAAGACGAAGTCATCACCGCGCGTATACATCTGAAACGTGCGTAGTAATCATGGGATTTTATTTCGCCGATACCACTGCTTTACCGGTGATGAAGAGCGGCGGCTCGCACCACAAGACAAAAAGAGGACAACACTTTCGGAAAGGGTATCAGCAGACGTTCGTCGTTGACACGGTTAACAGCAACTAACCGACGCTACCTGATTTCACTAGGATTCAAACTCAAGAAAAACAAGTAACATGGCGGACAGCGGTATCGTCTTATCGGTCGTTCTCCCACGGTGATGTACGAGGAAGTGCGTCGCGCATGTACACGTCTCTGAAATAACGTACACGCAATCGTTTCGCGTACTTGTACATATCTCGATCGGACAACGGACGCACGAGTATTTCGATTAGTTTTTTCGGTACTGGCGAAAGTAGAGTCCAGAAGCCTTTTTACCACCGCTGCCCGTCCGTCTTCGATGTCCTGTCCCCGTCGTCGTCCTCCTCCTCCTGATTATCGTGCGTCGAACCGACTTGCGACGACCAGTGCGAGGACGACGTTTACGCACACCACCACTGCAGCATAGTCCGCTGCCTAACGCCGATTTCGCCTTCATCGCTGCCGCTACGGCCGCCGCGTACGCTCTTTCGATGATGCCCGCGAATTCAAAGCTTTCACTCGATCCCACGCCTTGCCGGCTAGCACACGATCCGCTATGCACCTTCGTTCGTTGTCCTTGTACTTAGCGTAAGCGATATCATGTTCGCGACAGGCTTCGTCCCACTCGTTAATTCCTCGATCGCCGCGAGCCAATCTATCCTCTAGTTTTGTTCCAAGTCCACAGAACCTGTAGCCGGGCAGATGTAGTTCCACCGGTAATACGTCCACCGTTCGATTGATCAGTGTAGGTACTGACTTTGTGAGCTGAGCTGCCAGAGCTGTTGGGTTGTGCGTCGTGAGACGACCCAATGGTTTCCTAGTACCGAGCCTCCGGTAGGGGCTCCTGCCTAGTGATCCTGTCCAGACGGAATTTATTTATTTAATTTTTAATGGTCGCTACAACGACATGCTCGTACTAGGTCGACTAGTACAGTATTTGTCGAGGCCGTTTCCAAGATTCACCTGGACGTGTTCGGTACTTGCCAAGGCCAGCTATGAGCGGGTTTGTCTAGGTCCTTGCAGCTCGGACGTAAAATTTACGTGCAAGTCGCCTTGCGGTGTCTTCAAAGGAGCGGACACCGAGTCCTCTTCTCAAGAGACGAGAAGAAAACCGATAGGGGACTTTGGGCGCTAGCCGAAGACCTCTATCGAGAACGCTTTGCAACTTTCTTTTATGAACGGTTGCGAGGTAACCCCAGACGGGAAGAGCGTAGGTAATGATCGGCAACAGATACGCGTTGACGATCAACTTACCCAGGTTGCGGGTCATAGCCTTGTTGACAAGTATCGGAAACAGTTGCGCGAGACGAGCGGACGCTTTCCTTCGCATCGTCTCAGCGTGGGCACGCCAGGTGAGCCGACGATCTAGGTGGACACCGAGGTACTTAACTTCTCTCGACCAGGGGAAGTACGTTCTACCGAGTCTCACTCGGCCTCGTGGTTCTTTCCGGCGCTTTGTGAATAGCACCGCGGAGCTCTTGGTTTCGTTGACGGCAACTTTCCAGCTTTCCGTCCACGTCGAATAAGCATCGAGTGCGCGCTGAAGTCGTGAGATAGCTCTGTCAGCGTTCCGATCGGCGGAATAGACCGCCGTGTCGTCGGCAAACAGAGCCATCTGGACTCCAGGCTCTCTGGGTGCGTCGTTGACGTACACGGAGAACAGTGGAGGCCCTAGCACGCTACCTTGAGGTACCCCGACTGTAATTCGTCTCTCGGAAGAGACATGGTCATCTATTCGCACGCAGAAAGTCCTCTCCGTCAGAAAGCTAGCAATCAAGCGAAGGTAGCAATCTGGGAGCTTGATTTTTTGGAGCTTGAACAAGAGCCCGTCATGCCAGACACTATCAAAGGCCTTTTCCACGTCTAGGAAACAGGCGACAGTCTGCTCTTTCCGACAGCCGGCGCCCGTGATGAATTCCACCAGTCTCATCAACTGATGAGTGGTGGAATGCCCCACACGGAAGCCGAACTGTTCGGGGACCAGTACATCGAAATTTCGTAGATGGTCTAGTACTCTCCGTTGTACGAGACGTTCGAGAACCTTTGACGTGGCTGACAGTAGACTAATGGGCCGGAGGTTGCCGGGACGGGAAGCATCCTTTCCCTGCTTCGGGATCACTATGACCGTCGCCTTACGCCATTTCTGGGGAAAATAGGTCAGTCTTAGACACGCGTTGAACAGCGCAACCAAGAAAAGTACTCCTTGCTCCGGGAGTCGAGTAGGAGCGGCGTTCGAGACGCCGTCCGGGCCAGGAGCTTTTCTCGGTACGAGTTCAACGAGCCGATCTGTGACCTCTTCCCTAGTAATGGGTTCGGGCTCCGCAGTGATCGGAAGAGACAGAAAGTCTTCCACATCGTTCTCGACTTCTTCATCGAAGTCCCAGTCCATGGGCGGGTTAGGAGCGAACTGTCGCTCGAAACACGCGCCCAAGTACTCGCTCTTCGCCTCCGGGCGAGCCAGGATTTGACCAAAGGGTCCAGCAATGGCCGGGATACGAGGTCGGCGCCTCTTCCTTACCAACGCCGAAGGTATCCGGTAAGGGCTACTTTCGTCCGAACCGTCCCCTGCTTGGGCCACGGCGAGTTCCCAACAGCGTCTCTGGTAGGCCTGCATTTCACGACGTAAAATGCCGGTCGCCCGGTTGTACGCTGCCTTGTCGGCCGGATCACGGGTCCGCTGCCAGCGTCTCCGGAGGCGATTTCTCTCGCAAGCGAGAGCACTCGTCTCCTCTGGGATCCGCTGCCAGTGGGGCGTGACGCCAGGCTTCATCCTGGAAGACGCGTCGATCGCAGATAGACAGCCTCGTCAAACGCGGCAACTGCCTCGTCGACTTGGCGGACGGTTTCGAGTGGTCCCGCCTCTGGCAATCGGCGACTTAACGCCGGGCCATAGCGGTCCCATTCTACCACCTTCCTGACATCTCTGCGTACGACATGCTGGGTAGCGACGTGTATCAAGATGGGGAGATGATCGGACGATAGTTCCGTTAGCGCGGACACGTGGACCGGACAGTCAATTCCTTGGATCACCGCTATGTCCAAGACATCGGGAGCCGCGTGGCGTTGTGAGGGGTAGAACGTAGGTTGGGTAGGCTCAATCACTGTTACCCTGCGCGAATCAGCAAACCTACGTAAACGTTTCCCGTTTGGGGCAGTCAAGCGACTGTTCCAATCGCGATGTTTACAGTTCAGGTCGCCGGCCATGATGACCCTCCTGTGTGCATCGAACGCGACAGCTAGATCGGGGTGAAGGAGCTCTTTTTGCGGCGGTTTATACGCCGCGACCATCAGTACACCGCCTAGAGTGCTTAACATCTCCACAGCGGTGCCTTCGAGGTGAGTCATTGCAGGCAAGACGACTCGGTGATGCTCGAGATTGAGCCTCACCGCGACGGCAGTACCGCCACCAGCAGTGCCCGGTCTTTCGTTTCGATAGCACACATAGTTGGCCCGATTCGCAGGGGTCAAGTGGGTCTCATTGAGAAGCACTACATCGGGTTTGAGTCGGGCCAGTAATTCTTGGTAGTTCCTGGATCTTATTAGGCAACCCGTTGGCGTTCCAGGAAAGAATTGAGAGATCACGTTTGAGGACCCGACTCACAGAAGACCTACACAAGTGGCGGCTTCCACCAAGAGCATGAATCTCTCGGTTATATCGGCAGTCTCCAAGCGGGAACGGATGGACCTGAAGGTCTGGGCAACTTTGCGGAGATCGAACTCAGCAAGGAAGTTGTGTACGACCTGGTAGTCGTCAGGTACGGTTTTTGAGGCAGAGTGCCCGGAGACAGTATGCGCATAAGAGCGCCGAGGCTTGTCAATCGGGGGATTGGTGGAAGCCAGGGGTTTCTTAGGGCCAGGTATAGCGCCTCTAGCGGAGGTGCTAGGAAGAGGGACAGATGCGAGCTCGTCGGTCTTTACGCGCTGTGCAGGCTGTCTGGACTGTGCGGCCGGGTTGGCAGGAGCCCGGGAACGAGCGCCACGGGGCTTTCTATGCCGCTTCTTTTTGCCTGCGTTAGGAAACATCGGGGGCGGGAGGTCAGGCGAGGCTGCTTCTAAAGCAGGGGCAGGATTCTCCGGTGCTGGGGAGGGTTGAGTAGTCTCAGGCTCCACAACCGAGATGTTTGACAATGGCTGGTCTGTCTCACTTTGTTTAGATGCCGCGAGATTTCGGCGCTTTTTCGCCATAGGCGGGACAGGGGCCTGGGAAGGAGCCTGAGTTGGAGATGCCTGTACCACAGGTGTCTGCTTCGGGCCTTTGCTGCGTTTTCGTTGCTTGTTAGCAACTGCGGCGAAAGACACGACAGCCGTAGCAGGAGGCGAAGGGCCTGGCTGCTCCGTTGCAGGTCTTGAACCAGCTTCCGGATGCCTCGGTGGTGGCAGGCGCCCTTTCGGCTTTCGCCGCTCGAGCTCCCGCTGAAACACCGGACATGCCCGTTAGTTGGCGGGGTGACTTCCGCCGCAGTTGATGCACCTTTTGAAAGCAGGTGTATCGCAGTGTTTACTAGCGTGAGGTAGAGAGCACCTCACGCACGCCGGAGCGTTTGAGCAAGTTTCTGAATGGTGCCCGAAACGTTGGCACCTGTAGCACTGAGGCAGAGCCCCGGGAGCGCGGCTTCTTTCCACTTTTACGCGGAATCCAAAAAGCCGCGTAAGAGAGAGTAGGCTTGCGCCTGCCTCGCTGTTCTCAGCCATGATGCGAACCAGGGGAATTGGACGCCTTGGTCCGGCCGGAGGAATACACGATGTACCGCGCGAACCGGATAGCCCAGCTCGCGCAGCTCATCGAGGATTTCCTCGAGAGGAGAGTCCACGTCTAAGCCTCTGAGCACAAAGGACAGAGGCTTCACGTGTTTCGGGGTAAAGGTATGGTACTGCAGGTTGGCGGATTCGACGAACGCCATGACGCTGCGGTACTCGTCCATTCCTCGGACAACGATCTTGACGGTGTCGCCCCCAAGGAGCTTCAAGTCTACGTTGGCCAGGGAAAGTCCGGGAGCCACTATCAGTCGCCGGTAAAAACCGGTGACGTTGTTCACGCCGTGAACGAAAACGGGCGGGATGCGACGAGTGGCCCCGAGCCGGATTCGCCATCGGCGGGGACAACTTCCATGGCGGACGCCGAGGAAGAGGTTGAGGAGGACCGGTTCCGCCTCGGTTTCTTAACCGGGCGCCCCTGTGGCCCAACCGCCACGAAAGCGTCGGTCTCGTCACCGGGCAGCGGAACCGTCCGGGGATCTACAACTTGGTCCGCATCCATTACCGGATAACACGGCGAATCTCTCGTGTGGGGTATGGAGGTGGCGAGCGACTGCGTGCTCGTTGACGCGCCCGGAACGGGCATATCCGCCAACGAGCGGGAGGTTCGCCGACCAGAGGCAGCCAGGCTGCCTCCGGCGGTAACCAGGGACCTAGGGTCCGGCCCGAGCCGGATCGCAAGCGGGACAACTGGAACGCTCAGGTTTTCTACGAGCTGGGGTAATGACCGGCTTCGTTAGATACCTCTCCTTACCAAGAGAGGTGTCCACCGGCCTCTTTACGTAGGCGATATCCAAGCTCGCTTACCACTGGTGGGGGCTCGCAAGGATCGTCCTAGGCAGCCCTACCTAAGAGCCTGAGGGTCAGCGGGCAAGATGCGCTGCGCAACTTAAAGCTCTGGCAGGCTATTCGCTTCCTCTTCAGCGGCAAGTTGGTGGTCCTGAAAAGAGTCACTTGGCTGGTGGCCCTTAGAAGGTCCGACGCACTCAGCCTGACTTTGTGACGAATGGTACCTCGCTTTTAACTATTTTTCCGATGAGACCACGCCCCTTTTTTTTATCGACACGAATACGTAGTTCGTACATGTCTATTGTTTCGACTGCTGCCGATAAAGGGATCTCCGATCGTACTCGTCCTTGGATTTGTCCAGATCACTAATCAAGTCGTTCGTCTCCGTCTTGCTCGTAAGTAGTAACTCTGCCTCTTCGGCACCAAGTGATGTACGCGTTGCGTTGCGTTGCGTTAGGTAGTGGGGCGTCTTTGCACCCATGGCTTTATTACAGCTTCCGGAACGTGCCCGATGGCTGTCAGAAGAAAACCGTGCTGGACTTTCATAAAGAAGGTTTCCTAATTATCGGGAGGGACACGCCAACCAGTTAACTGAGAAGGCGGCGGAAATGTAGCAATGTAGCATCATAGTAGCGGGGCGTCTTTGCACCCGGTGCATGACTGCAGCATCTGGGTCGAGCCCAATGGCTGCCTGTGGATACACGTAGTTCTGGTTCATTCGATAGGTGCCTAAAAACAGGAATGGACAACCGCCAACCAGTTAACTGAGAAGGCGGGGGAGAAAGGTTTTCAATTTTTATTTATTTTAAATTTCAGCAATCAGTGGGCACTGCCGCATGAACGGGTTCAGGTGACAGATGTCACCCGTTCCCAGTCCCGCGAGCAGACGCCGTGAGGCGTCGGTCGCTCCCCGCGAGGCAGAAAGCCTCCGTGCCAGTGATAGCGCGTAGCAGCGGCATTCAGCGCGGTCGGCATACTAGGAAGGGAGGAAGGAAACAGTGTAACGTCTTTTTTCCGCGTTACAAATCCAGGGAACCCCTCGTAATTAAACTCCGTTAATTAGATGGGCTGCCTACGTTGTAACAGAATTGATCACAAATAATTAATGTAACAAATTACTTACTAACTGTGTAAGGAAACAATGGCAAGGTATACAATTGATTTAAGCACTCATCATATGTGTGTAACAAGAAGACTTCTCTTTATTTAACATTAAAAAACATATACTGACAGATCCCATGACTTTACTAATTCAATTATTAAGTTATTTGAAAGGTTTCTTTAAACTTTGAGATCAAACTTGATTTTATATATAGCTATACCTCGGATCCGGGTCAACTTTCTGTATTTCTGTAATTAAAACTTTTAATTATACTCATTTCATGGTATTAGCTTGCAAGACTTTCTTTTATTCAACCATTGGAAGAATGGTATTATTGCTTGAATTATATTACTCTACATTAGCATATAAATTGTTACAACGTATGAAGTTAGAATAGTTACATGAAATTCTTAGATTTAATTTATTTGTCTTTACAAAGTTAATAGTTTCTGAAAAGTCTCTTTCAAGAAGTGTTGTGTGACAAATATTAGTAACCCTCGATAGACAGGCTATCGAGTCACCTTTTAATTGGTATGCAGAAGACTCGTCCTGGGGTATCCGCCTTGGGAAACAGGAACAGCTACGTCGTCATCTCGGTCTGGCCTTCCTCTGTAAAGGGCTCCCAAAAGTTCGCAGGTTGAACAATATGTGGTATAGATATCTACGATGATCTTGTAGATTCTCTGATGTCCTGATCTGCATATTCTGTCACGTGCAGTAGAGTTTGTGGCTTCTGATAGTTCACATCTCCGGGTACGACTTTGGAATTGTTGTTATTTGTTGAAGCACTAAGTCATCTTGTGTTACACTCCTTTTTTACTTACGTTTCGATTTTTTTACATTAAATTCCTTGTCTATTTACATGACTATATTAATTAACACATCCAGATGTTTTAAACAACTACATCTGGTACACCATCTTAAGGTGAAGCAAAATATCGTTAACATATTTTAAGCGCACAGCTCCTACGTCTATACTGTACGGAGTCACCATTGCAAGAGAGAGAAATTCCGCTCCCTTCGCCTGGTACTGGGCAAAAGTTAGTGGGACAATTTCCGCGCGAGAATATAGTTCCTAACTATATTTAAGTTAACATTTTTTATTTATACAAACTATCCCTAAACAAATATACATAATTTATATCAGTTATGTTAGCGACTATTTATGTCTTCAGATTTCTTTATTATTAACATTAGTTTTTTTTTTTTATTCTAACACACACAGAACTCGGAAAGCATGTCGAGTCTGGAATCAACAGGACAGCGCCTGCTTACAAGCAAAGGGTTAAATACGATATTAATAACACTTTACAATTTATCTTTTTATTAGAGTATCTTATAACTAATTAATTACTGCTTCCTCTCATACTGAGTACATACAGGTATTTTATATTAATACAGTGAGATTTAAATGGCTTAAGAGCTCGCAACCTTAATTTTTTTTAAATTTTTATTTTCTTGATTATTTCTTTTATTTAAATCGTCACAGACTCCACCGCTTAAATTGCACGCTACGGTTAAGCCTTTTGAGTCTAACTCACTATTGGGGACTGGGAGTACGATTAGTGTCAGTGTGTGAAGTTATTTATTATTAGTGCACAGTTCGTTTTTTTCTAATTCTCTTTAAATGACATTGTTCATTTAAATGATCGCCTTCGTGAAATTCCCTTTTTCTTACTCCTTAAGAACTAACTTACATTTTAATCTTAATACTAATTTCCAAACCTTAGATTGGAATGATCCCTACTTATCCGTAACTCACAACATCCCGGCCCGACTGACACCAGCTTACTCTAACTAAGGAAGTTAGCTTTCAGCAATTATTAATGATCTTTGGCCCATTTCTGCCCTATCATTACCCTTTCAGTCGGCGCCGTTGTGACCTGTTACGTTACATTTATAATCACTACTTGATTATATCTCATAAACTTATTTCCCTATCATTACCCTTTCAGTCGGCGCCGTTGTGACCTGTTACGTTACATTTATAATCACTACTTGATTATATCTCATAAACTTATTTCTAATGTGATCTACAGAGGATCCCATACTCCACTTTAGATCACTGGTTTGAGAGAAGCGGAATCTCACGAATATGATTCTGTTTTATCTCTTTTTACAATACTTAAACAAACTATGCGGGAGGGGAGATACTTTACATAATGCATTGTTCATTGTAATACACACTAGGGGTGGTTTTCAAATGTTCAGGCTAGCACCGGTTTATCACAATAGAGAGGGTGGGTGGCTGCTTACTACCTTTCCTACAATACTGAACACGCTTAATTTTCTCTTACTGGCCACCACTGCGAAGTGTTTACAATATGCAACTGAACTTTTTATTATTATTTTCCTTTTTCCTACTTACTTCTACACTTCACACAATTTTAGTATAACTTCGGATTTATTTAGCTCTAGTATTTAAATCAATTATTATTATTCACTTTATTATTTATTATTTATTAAACTACTTTGGGAATTTAAGAAACGCTCCTAGAACTATCGTCTATTTAATCACCATATTTATTTATCACACTTTATATTCACAGGTTGGTTCCGTTTTACTAGATGATGTTTAGCTAACATGTCCGCTAATTCTTGGCTGATTAAGCTTCTACTAGATCCCGAATCAATTAAGGCGATGGGGGATGTAACGCCTAAGTCGACTCGTATTAATGGTAGTAGGTTTTTTTTCCATTTACATCTATTAATCGCATTACACTTTTCACGAAATTCTCGCACATAGGGGTCTATATCTTTCGCACCTTTTTTGTTTTTCACTTGGTTACAGAATAATTCATTCTTATTATTATTACTGGTTTCTTTTAGTTTACCTAGTTTCGAGTAGCTGCGGAAGACACAGGTTTTCGGGTCTCCCTGCCTTACATGTTTTTTTGAATTGGGGTTATTCCGTTCCAATGGCTTACTTTTGCACTCTCTTCTTATGTGCCCATATTTGCCACAATTATAACAGGTGGGTTTTCTGCGAGGTGGGTACTTGGTTTCCGCTTTATCCGGGTTTACAGTTAACTTACCAGCTTTGCGCACATGGTGAGGTCTACTAGAAACTTGTCTTTCATACGAGGTTGTTACATCAGGCAGTAGTGCTCGCAATTGATGTCTATTAGTTCCAGAGGTTTTCATTGCTTCTCTATTTTGATCTGAGTACCATACATTTGAAGAATGGATACTGCACTGTTCTAGATCAGCAATAGTATTGGGTCTATTCATCAATGATAGTCGAGATCTTTCTTCAGGTGACACGCCTATTAAAATGGTGTCCACCAGTTGTGTTTCATTCCAGCTTACACGTAGTAGTCGAGAGAACTCCCTAATATCGGAGATGTAGTGAGCTAATCTCTCCTGATGTCCTTGTACTCGGAGTACTGTTTTCCTTTTTATTTCCTCATAGATGCCGGTGGGAATAAAGTATTTTATTAAAGAGCTATGTAGCTCTTCTACTGGGAAAGTAGAGGTTAGGGCTTCTACACACGATTTTTTAACGGGGGTTTACACTTTGGTAACAGGACTTGTAAAATTTGCCAGTCATTCAGCTGCTGTAGATCCTTTATCTGAAGAAGATAACTAATAAATGTTAGTAACTTGGAAACATTTAAACCATCTGTATAGGGGATTTCGGTTAAAATCTTCTCCACAGGGTGAGTCATTTTTCCGTATAGATCTGCGTTATAGTTCATAGGGGTAATTCCTCGATGAGGGTGATTAGATTCATTGGGGGTGTTGGTCAATTCATTATTTCCGGGACGAAACTGAAAATGCTCGGGAGGAGGGACATTTACATCTGTATCAGTATTTTGTTCTGGGTTCGCTTGCACTTGCGATACGATAGGTGAGTTCCGATCCGAGTTAGGCGGAGGTAAACCAGTGGTGGGGGATTGTACTGGGGAGATGTGTAATTTCATTAATGATTTCTCTATTTCGTCCATCCTGAATGAGTCGGATTTTCGTCTTAAATCGTTGATAATTGAAGGTAAGCGACGTAGAGCTTCGTCTGCTAGCTTTTGTACATCAACGGGTATTTCTGTGAGATTCGGCCAGATCGACAAATTTTTTATTCGCCTGGTTAAATGCTCTATTCTCTGGGTAGTCCGCAAAATTTTTGCCAGAGATTTCTCGTCTTGGAGTGTTTGAGACAATAAGTATAGTTCACTATACTTGGCATTACAAATTTCTTTCTCGCTTTCATAATCGAGTTGGCTTAGATTGTTTAATTGCACGGGCGCATCAAATCCACATTCGCGAATTGAACTTCGTAATTCCGCGACTGTTACATCAGCATGGGGTAGTCCACGCAAAAGGGCTTCGTAAGACAGCTCGTCTTTTAATAACAAATCCGGGTTAAATTGGGCCATTTTGTTCTAACTCATTAGCACGTACTTAAAATTAATACTAGCATATTACACATATATTACATATACATATAATAAATTCATAAGTAATAAATTTACACAAATTAGAAAAGAACAATTTCTCTTCTAAGGGAGAGACAGAAATCACACACACATATCTTTCAAGGTTAAATAGCCGATCAGCTGTTTACTGGAATGTAGGTCAGAGGGTGGCCTACATATTTAGTTAACAAAGGAGGGTTGAGCGTGTGTGACAATGGGGTGTTTGCTTTTACATATTATTGTCTACACAATGCGAGTGAATAACACCAACGACCGGTATAAACACGAGAAAAGGGGAGCGCAATCTTATGCAACACATTTATTATTATTCCGCTTAGACAACACTTTGGCTTCGTTCATTCATAAACTTTTCTCAATTAAATAATTACTTATTTTGTTCACAAGTTTTAAATCACGAACTTCTACTTAATTACTTTATTATTATTAACAAAGTTATTTTTAATCAAATTTTTTTTTATAACACATACTAGTGTATGTAAGCTAGATAGTTGGACATACACTGTGCAGAATGATTCAGGAAACAACAGGTTATAGATTGTCGTAAACAAACCTGTTACAGATTGTTTGGTTGACCAAAATTGTTATGCTTGGTCACAATTCATGTATGCAAGTACTTACATCGAATTATGCAGGTTGTGCCGGTAGGAACCTGCATATAGCATTTTACATTGTATGACGCTAATGACATTTTACTTATACATACTACCATCTACGTAACTTAATACATATTACGTTATTTAATAGTGTATTAAATATGTTTTGAACATTACATTTATTAAAGTAACTTTCTGAGTGCATATATCAATATTATATATTTAGTTATTGATCTTACAATTTATCCACGCATAGTGAATGCAATTTTGTTTGTGACACTATATACACAATTAAAACTCTTTCCTTTGTTACCTTTATTTTTTTTGAATGACGCAATTTGTTTGCTTAAAACATCTTTATAAAAGTTAGCATAGTGGCACACTTTTGTGACACTCTGTAAACAATTACCCTTTTATTTTTTTACAATTAAGCAGAGTGGCGCATTTCTGTAACGTCTTTTTTCCGCGTTACAAATCCAGGGAACCCCTCGTAATTAAACTCCGTTAATTAGATGGGCTGCCTACGTTGTAACAGAATTGATCACAAATAATTAATGTAACAAATTACTTACTAACTGTGTAAGGAAACAATGGCAAGGTATACAATTGATTTAAGCACTCATCATATGTGTGTAACAAGAAGACTTCTCTTTATTTAACATTAAAAAACATATACTGACAGATCCCATGACTTTACTAATTCAATTATTAAGTTATTTGAAAGGTTTCTTTAAACTTTGAGATCAAACTTGATTTTATATATAGCTATACCTCGGATCCGGGTCAACTTTCTGTATTTCTGTAATTAAAACTTTTAATTATACTCATTTCATGGTATTAGCTTGCAAGACTTTCTTTTATTCAACCATTGGAAGAATGGTATTATTGCTTGAATTATATTACTCTACATTAGCATATAAATTGTTACAACGTATGAAGTTAGAATAGTTACATGAAATTCTTAGATTTAATTTATTTGTCTTTACAAAGTTAATAGTTTCTGAAAAGTCTCTTTCAAGAAGTGTTGTGTGACAAATATTAGTAACCCTCGATAGACAGGCTATCGAGTCACCTTTTAATTGGTATGCAGAAGACTCGTCCTGGGGTATCCGCCTTGGGAAACAGGAACAGCTACGTCGTCATCTCGGTCTGGCCTTCCTCTGTAAAGGGCTCCCAAAAGTTCGCAGGTTGAACAATATGTGGTATAGATATCTACGATGATCTTGTAGATTCTCTGATGTCCTGATCTGCATATTCTGTCACGTGCAGTAGAGTTTGTGGCTTCTGATAGTTCACATCTCCGGGTACGACTTTGGAATTGTTGTTATTTGTTGAAGCACTAAGTCATCTTGTGTTACACTCCTTTTTTACTTACGTTTCGATTTTTTTACATTAAATTCCTTGTCTATTTACATGACTATATTAATTAACACATCCAGATGTTTTAAACAACTACATCTGGTACACCATCTTAAGGTGAAGCAAAATATCGTTAACATATTTTAAGCGCACAGCTCCTACGTCTATACTGTACGGAGTCACCATTGCAAGAGAGAGAAATTCCGCTCCCTTCGCCTGGTACTGGGCAAAAGTTAGTGGGACAATTTCCGCGCGAGAATATAGTTCCTAACTATATTTAAGTTAACATTTTTTATTTATACAAACTATCCCTAAACAAATATACATAATTTATATCAGTTATGTTAGCGACTATTTATGTCTTCAGATTTCTTTATTATTAACATTAGTTTTTTTTTTTTATTCTAACTCACACAGAACTCGGAAAGCATGTCGAGTCTGGAATCAACAGGACAGCGCCTGCTTACAAGCAAAGGGTTAAATACGATATTAATAACTCTTTACAATTTATCTTTTTATTAGAGTATCTTATAACTAATTAATTACTGCTTCCTCTCATACTGAGTACATACAGGTATTTTATATTAATACAGTGAGATTTAAATGGCTTAAGAGCTCGCAACCTTAATTTTTTTTAAATTTTTATTTTCTTGATTATTTCTTTTATTTAAATCGTCACAACAGCTTTGCAGGTAAATTCTGGGGCATGGGCAGATAGTGAATATGCAAATTAAATGAGGTTTAAGTTTACTTAAACTTATGGCGGGTCATCGAGAATCGCCCGAGGGCGTTTGACCTGGACAGGGGGAGGTGGTTGCGTGGTGCTGATGGTCCTGAGGTAAGGGAAGGAAGAGGTCTCAGCTGCGGCAAAGAGAGTCGCAGCTAATGACCAGACAAAGGCTGAGAGAGCAGGAACTCGTAGACCTCCTCCCCGACAAGGAACGGAGGGTTCTGGATTGGAAACTTTCCAGCCTACGCCTGTTGGTGGCGGAGGCAAGTGACCACCAAACAGGTGCCGCATAGGTCAATACAGACCGGAGAAACAACAGATAGAGGGTAACTTTCGTGCGCAGCGCCAGGGGGCTGCGGCACGCGAGGTATGGGTAAAGTTTGGCTCGGACGCCGCGAGCCTTGGCAAGGGTAACCGTCACGTGGGCATTGAAGCAAAGGCGACGATCTAGCCGAACGCCTAGATACTTCACCGACTCTTTATAGGCGATAGGCCTCCCTTCCAGGGAGAGGGGATGGCATCGGGAGATGGACTTACGAGTGAAACAGATCGCCTCGGATTTCTCCGTATTGATCGTCACCCGCCATTTCCGTAGCCAGTCCGGAAGCTGGTCCAACTGACGCTGCAGCTGTGTACTCGCAAAACGCGGGGACACAGAGCTGTAATGATACACTGCATCGTCAGCGAACAAAGACAACGTGACTCCGGGCAAGACAGGCAGGTCGTTCGTGTACACAAGGTACAGAACGGGGCCGAGGACAGATCCCTGAGGTACGCCGGCGGCGACGGGACGAACTGCAGAGCAGGTTCCGTCGACGCTCACCCTGAAGGTCCGGTCGCTGAGATACGACCGGAGGAAAAACACTATGGACAATGGTAAGGGGGAGTTGGCAAGTTTGAAGAGAAGACCTTCGTGCCAGACTTTATCGAAGGCCTTGCTCACGTCCAGCAGTGCGGCGGCCGTAGCCGCTCGCCTGTTGATGGCGTCAGAGAGTTGCGTTACCACGCGGACTAGTTGAAGCGTGGTCGAGTGCTCTCTGCGAAACCCGAACTGTTCGTTACGGATAAAGTTATCCAACAACGGCGAGATGCGGGCCAGCAGGAGCCGCTCGAACACCTTCGAGATAACTGGCAAGAGAGATATTGGCCGATAGCTTCCAGGAAGCATGCGCGGCTTGCGGGGTTTAGGAATCATAACGATATTGGCAGTTTTCCACAGGCGGGGAAAGTACTGTAGCCGGAGACAAGAGTTGAACAGCGCGAGAACGAGGTCAACGCCTGAGGCCGGGAGATATTGTAATGCAACGGCCCCAATCCGGTCAGGACTGGGGGCGCGACGGCGGTTTAGTCGACAGACAGACGAAACGAGTTCGTCTCTGTCGAACGGGAGGTCAGGGCCAGCGGGAGGGCGAGAAAAATAACCAGATAGGAAGTCCCGGACTGCTGCCGAGTGGGCAGGGTCCGAAACGCCTCGATGAACGGTAAATTGCGACTCCATGCAGTCGGCGAAGACCTCAGCCTTGCCTTCTGATGAAGACACAATCCCGTTCGGGGTTTCCAGCGGGTTGCGAGTTCTCTTCTCGCGGGTCAGTCTACTCACCGCTCTCCAGACGGAGGCGTGGTCGACTTCAAGAGACTCAAGGTATGAGTCCCATCGATCAGAGTTTACGTCCCGCAGTAGCTGCTGAACGTAAAGGGACTGTTGTTGAAATCGTCGCTTGACGACTGGGTCACGGGTCCTTTGCCATCTGCGGCGGAGCTGGCGCCGTAGCCAGATGGCGTGGAGTACTTCCGCAGGTAAGGCCGATTTACGATGATTCACCTCGAGTGCGTAGGTGTGTCGATCCATGACACCTTGGACCAATTCCTGAAGATTTGTGGCGCGGAGATCCAGATCGTCACGAGTGACGATCGGGTCCGCCGGGAGAGATGGTAACCTTCGAGAGAGCTCGTCATGATAGGATCGCCAGTTGACTCTCCTAACAATCTGAGCGGGAAGTCGGGGTGACGCCGACAGCTCTCGAACAGTTATAACAAGGGGATTGTGATCGGACGAAAGGTCCGACACAGACGAGACCTCGATGTTGCGGGCAACGTTCTTGACAACTACTATGTCAAGGACGTCCGGCCGATGGCCGTGAAAGGGGAAGTAGGTAGGGTCTTCAGGGCCGATGACATTAAGTGCCGGGTCGCCAGAGACGAACCGGAACAGAGAATTTCCATAGGCGTTGGCAACGCGGCTGTTCCATGAAGGGTGTTTGGCGTTTAAGTCGCCGGCTACAATGGTTGAGAGGGGGTGGTTGAGGAGGGCGTCCCACTCCTCGGGCGGTGGCGGAGTTCACCGGCCAGGCCGGAGGTACGCAGAAACAACGCGCAGCTCCGATCCGCCGGCGTCCACCGCCACCGCGCAGCCTTCAATAATAGATGTATCTAGAGGAGGCAAAAGCCTGTGGGATATCCGCCTGTGGACTAAAACAGCTGTGCCCCCCGAGGGGGGACAGCGAGGCCGTAGGGGACGATCCTGACGATAACAGGCATAGGCAGGAAGGGAAAACGAGTGGTAATGAGCCAGATGAGTCTCGGAAAGAAGTATGATATCAACATCATACTCCGTCACGAAAGTCATCAGTTCAGATCGTCTGGGGAGTAGCCCGAAGGCGTTCCACGCAACGATCCTCAGGCTATTATCCATTTAGGGGAAGTAGAGGAAAGAGGGTAGCTAATGATTGGAAGACCAGGGCAAGCACTGTGGTAGTGTCGCGAGCAGTCCTGATACACGCAACAAGATTATCTGCCCAGGCAGTCAGGGGATCCGCCGAAGCCCGAGAAGATTCCCGGGACTCAGGAGGACAAGCCTGACTGGCCTCGACAGGGGTAGCAGATGGCGCTGGGCTGTCGGACTGAGTAGTAGACTGCTCGCTGGGAGGGTGAGGACGATGACTGGGGGCGCGTCGAGCCCGCGGAGTGGGTACAGGTAGAACCTGTGACGATGTAGGTCGGCCGGCGGAGTTCCGGCGACGACGAGAGCGCTTCGATTTGCCCGAACGGACTGGAGGCGGGACAGATTTAGCGGCCATGGCCGCGTAGGAAGGTGCGGGCGCTCCGGCAGGCGCCGGGGTTGAGGCCGCTGCAGGCGGCGCCGAAGCGACGACTGCAGGCAAGACAGCGGCACCGGAAGCAACCGGAGTTGCTGCCGGGACCTTAGCAGATGAACCAGTGAGAGGTGGGAATGCCGCTCTCCGGTTAGGGCCAGGACCAGCTACACGGCCTGCCTGCGCGCCAGGGCGCACAGGAGGTCGCTGCGGTTTCATGGCGGCGATAAAGTTAGTGCAGCCTCGGTAATTAGCCGGGTGGGCTCCGTCACAGTTGCAGCATTTAGCTGTGTACCCCGTCGTAGGCTTATCACAGCCACGATGAGGCTCAGCACAACGCACGCAACGCGGGGGCTGATGGCAAAAGATACTGCTGTGGCCGAACCTCTGGCAGTTAAAACACTGCGAGGGGCCTTGCCGCGGGTCAAATGCCCTGACTTGCACCCGTAGGTGCAGAAGATTCTGGAGACTATAAATCTCCTCGAAAGGGCCTACTTTGAGAAGTTTGACCAGAAAGCTGTTAACAGGTCGGCGGTCATCACCTTTGCCAACATGCAGGACGCTTACCGCGGTCGGCGCATAGCCGAGCGCAACAAGTTTCTGCCTGATGGCATCAGTTTCAGTAAAGGAAGGTATTCCCGACAGAACGACCTTGATTTCTCGCTCTGACGGGAGGGCAAATGTGTGAAAAGAGATCTTGCGCTCTGTCAGGAATGACTGAACAGAGCGGAAGTCGGGGATCGTAGCGGTCGCCAGCTTTAGCGAGGCGCCTTGGCACCTCGCCTCGACCTTGACCGAAGGGAGAGCTAGGGATAAGGAACGAAGCAATTGTGTGTAATTCCTATTGTCAGGAATTACAATGGGTGGAATGCGTGGGGAAGACACAGTTTGGGTACCAGTTGAATACTCACGTTGCACGCGCTGAGTGCCGCTGTTACCATGACTAGGCGGCTGATGTGCAGCTGAGGCGGGCGGCGGAGTTTGGGCCAGTTTTCGCTTGCGTTTGGCAGATTTGCCCTCCACAAGCGAGAACTGTCCGTCCCCCGACCCAACACTGCACATATCGACCGCACTATTATCACTTTCACTATCACTTTCACTATCACTTTCACTGTCGTGAGGAAGTGGAGTTGAACGGAAGCCGATTGAGCATGTTTCCATTAAGGAAACAAGCGGCGCCGGCAGAGGATTCGGGGGCGTATTCGACGCCATTTCGGACAAGCCGAAATGAACGTCTACGCTAGTCTAGGATAGAGGGAGCACCAGACACTGAAAACTATCCACAGGCAACAATAGAACACGACACAGACCGCACAGCACACGGAAACAAAAACACTCCCGCACAAGTTAAATGAAAACTGTTTTGCACTGTTAATGCGATGAATCCGATGAAGTTGATGATGCTGAGGACAATGGTGATGATGATAATGTTGCAAATACAATATTTCCGCAGAAATTAGCAAAATTCTGCAGAGCAGAAACAGACACAGCCTACCCGGGCAAATGCTCTAGGTAGACTGGCGGCGGAAATTTTTCTCAATTTTATATTATATAGGTTCCGGGTCATGGTAACACTGCCGCCGGTCTCGGGGCGAACGGCAGATGCCGCACGCACCCGGCCCGGCATGCAGGCTTCTTGTAGCGCCGGTCGTTCCCCGCGAGGCAGGGAACCTCCGTGTCTGTGGCATACGGTAACAGCGCCAAGCAGTTTGCAAACCAACATACTTGGGGAAGGTATCAGACTGAATAGGAAGGTAACAAGGAAATAGAATTGCTTGGGAACCTAAGTTACAGCATACAGAATTACGGGGGGTCGTCTAAGATCGCCCGAGGGCGTTTGACGCCTATAGCGAGAGGTGGTTCAGACGTGCTGATAGAACGGTGATGAGGAAAAGACGAGGTCGCTGCAGAAACAAAGAGAGTTTCTGCAAGCGACCGGACGAAATCAGCGAGGGTAGGAACTCGAAGGCCTCCACGTATAACATTATTTCTCACAAACCATGGAGACCCCGACAAGGATCTGAGGGTACGGGCCTGGAAAGCTTCCAGCCTACACTTGTTAGTGGTCGACACAAGCGACCACCATGCGGGAGCAGCATAGGTCAATACTGACCGGAGAAACAAGAGATAGATGGTGACTTTAGTGCGCAAAGCCAGGCGGTTGCGGCACGAGAGCATGGGAAATATTTTGGCTCTGACGCCTCGAGCTTTGTTGAGGGTGTCAGTCACGTGGTCGTTGAAGGTAAGGCGCTGGTCTAGCCGAACGCCCAAATACTTCACCGACTTATGCCAGGCGATAGGCCTCCCTTCGAGGGAGAGGGGCTGGCACCGGGAAGTGGACTTACTGGTGAAACAGATCACCTCGGATTTCTCCGCGTTGATCATCACCCGCCACTTCCGTAGCCAGTCCGGAAGCTGATTCAACTGACGCTGCAGCTTTGTACTCGCTAATCGCGGGGACAGGGAGCTGCAGTAATACATTGCGTCGTCAGCGAATAGAGATAACGTGACTCCAGGAATAACAGGCAGGTCGTTCGTGTACACTAGGTACAGAACGGGGCCGAGGACAGATCCCTGCGGAACGCCAGCGGCGACGGGTCGAACTGATGAACAGGACCCTTCGACGCTAACCCTGAATGTACGATCACTGAGGTATGACCGCAAGAAATGCACAGTGGACGGTGGGATGGGGGATTGAGCGAGTTTGTAGAGAAGACCTTCGTGCCAGACTTTGTCGAAGGCCTTCTTACGTCCAACAAGACAGCGCCCGTAGATTCTTTCTTGTTGGCGGCGTCGGACAATGCTGTGAGAACTCGGACGAGTTGTAAAGTTGTCGAGTGCTCTCTACGGAACCCGAACTGTTCGCTCCGAATAAAATTATCCAGCAGCGGCCAGATGCGGGCGAGTAGGAGACGCTCAAACACCTTTGAGAGTACTGGCCACAACGATATGGGACGATAGCTGCCTGCAAGCATTCTAGGCTTGCCGGGCTTGGGAATCATACAGATGTTGGCATTTTTCCACAGGCGGGGGAAGTATTGTAGTCGGAGACTGGAGTTGAACAGATCCAGGACCAATTCAACGCCCGAGGCCGGGAGATGTTGCAAAGCTGCGGCCCCGATCCGGTCAGGACCAGGGGCGCGACGTCGGTTCAATCGACAGATAGACGAAACTAGTTCGTCCCTGTCGAAGAGAGCGGGAGGGTCAGGTGGAGGGCGGGAAAAATATCCAGATAGGAAGTCTCGAACCACTACCGAGTGGGCAGGGTCCGAGACGCCTCTATGAACGGTGAATTGAGTCTCCATGCAGTCGGCGAAGACCTTAGCCTTGCCTTCCGATGAAGAAACAATGCCGTTCGGGGTATTCAACGGGTTGCGAGTACGCTTCTCGCGAGTAAGGCGACTCGTCGCGCTCCAGACGGAGGCTTGATCGACTTCAAGGGACTCAAGATATGAGTCCCACTGATCAGAGTTTACGTCCCGCAGAAGTTGCTGGACATAAAGAGACTGGGCCTGAAACCGTCGTTTGACGGCGGGATCTCGGGTTCGTTGCCATTTGCGGCAGAGCTTGCGCCGAAGACAGATGGCGTGGATAACTTCCGGTTGAAGGGCCGATTTGCGATTCACCTCAACGTTGTATGTGTGTCGATCCATGACACCTTGGATCAACTCCTGAAGATGAGTGGCGCGGAGATCCAGATCGTCACGAGTGGCGCTCGGGTCCGCTGGGACAGATGGTAACCTTCGAGAGAGCTCGTCGTGATAGGAGCGCCAATTGACCCTCCTAGCAGGACCAGCGGGAAGTCGGGGTGAAGCCGACACCTCTCGAACAGTTATTAGCAGGGGATTGTGATCAGACGAGAGGTCTGACACTGACGAGACCTGGATGTTATGGGCCACGTTCCTGACTACAACTACATCAAGAACGTCCGGTCGTTGACCGCCATAGGGGTAGTGGGTAGGATCATCAGGGCCGATGACGTGCGTATCCGGGTCGTCTAGGACGAACCGGCGGAGTGAGTTGCCGTAGGCGTTGGTAGCCCTACTGTTCCAAGAAGGATGTTTGGCGTTAAGGTCGCCGGCTGCAATCGTCGAGATTGGATGGTCGAGGAGAGCGTTCCACTCCTCTGGCGAGGGCGGCGGGCTCCGGCGAGGTCGGAGATACACAGAAACAATGCGCAACTCCGAGTCGCCTGCGTCCACCGCCACCGCACAGCCTTCGATGAGTCGAGTAGTGAGGGGGGGTAGTGGCCTATGGGATATCCGCCTGTGGACCAGAATCGCCGTACCCCCAGACGGGGGATGGCGCGGCTGTAGGGGACGATCCTGACGATAACAAGTGTAAGCAGGAAGTGAGGATCGATGGTAGGGGGCTAGATGGGTTTCTGAGAGAAGCACGACATCAGCGTCGTACTCCACGACGAAAGCCGCCAGCTCAGATCGACGAGAGGAAACGCCATCGGCGTTCCAAGCGACGATCCGCAGGGTTCTAGCCATTGAGGGGGAGGAGAGGGAAGAGAGCAGAGAGGGATTGGAAAACTAACATCAGTACTGTCGAGGTGTCAGGAGCAGACCTGATGCTTTCTACAAGTTGAGTGGCCCAAGCCGTCAGGGGGTCCGCTGGAGCCCGAGAAAGTTCCCGGGACCCGCGCGGACGTTCCTGAGGAACTTCGGCCAGGACTACAGATGGCGCTGGGTTAGCGGACTGAACTATGTTCTGCTCACGCGGAGGTTGGGAGATGACAGGGGCGGGAGAGTCCCGCCGAGTTTGGGCAGGTCGAGCCTGCTGATGTCGCCGGCCGGGAGTCTGGCGACGCGAGCGCTTTTTGGTACCCTTGCAGGCGGAAGTGGATTGCGATGATGTCTTGGCAGCGACAGCTGCATAGGAAGGGCCGGGCGCTCCGGCAGGCGCCGGTAGTGGAGCCGTCACAGGCGCCGCCAGAGCGACTCCTGCAGGCGGGACTGAGACCGCGGGAGCGACAGGAGTTGCTGCCGGGGCCTTGACAGATGAACCGGAGAGAGGGGGGAAGGCCTCTCGCTGATTAGGGGCAGGGCCAGCGTCCGTGAGATCGACGAGAGCGGCGACGTTACCGAGCTTACGACCTTTCACCTCTATCCTCGCGGAACCTTGCGTCGAATCGACGATCAGACAGTGGTCTCGCACGAACCGCAGTGGAACAGCATCGTTACCGTCGTGCGGTTCGCCCAAGTTGTGTATTTTTTTCCCGCTACGTCGAAGTGTCCGTCCTCGGTCATCGCGATACCGATATCCTCCCGCAGACTGCGTCGTGTCTCTCTTCGCACACTGACTGTGCTCTGGTGTCTGCCGAACTTGTCAACGCTCATCTCGCGAATGAAGCGCGTCGATTGCATGCATTGCATTATGGATGTGGGGTGTCTTTGCACCCGTGGCTTGTTTGCAGCATCTGGAACGTGTCCAATGGCTGCCAGAAGTAAACTTAGTGCTGGTACAATGTCGACTGGTTACCTAAAACTGGAAAAGGAAACCGCCAACCAGTTAACTGTGAAGGCGGGGGAGTATAACTTTATTTGTTTGGTGCACTGCCGCTGGAACCGATTCGAGCAACAAATGTTGCCCGTTTCAGGTCCAGTCAGCAGACGCACTGAGGGCGTCGGTCGCTCCCCGCGAGGCGGAGAGCCTCCGTGCCAATGAGTGATGACAGCGACAACCAGCCGGCTCAGCGTGCTAGAAGGTAGGCAGGAAGGAGAGAAGGACAGTTTAGGTGAAATACTCTGGTCTAGGGCTGATGATTACAATTTGTTTTTTGTTTAATTTAAAGAGGATGGCGTTATGGCGGGTCGTCAAGAAGCGCCTAAGGGCGCTTGACCCGAATGGGCGGCGGTGGTTCTGATACACTGATGGTTCGTAGGTATGGGAAGGTGGAGGTCGAGGCTTTAGCAAAGAGAGTTAGAGCCAGCGACCGGACAAAGGAAGTCAAGGTAGGAACACGGAGACCCCTTCGAATCACGTAGTTCCTTACAAACCAAGGGGACCCCGTCAAGGATCGTAGGGTTCGGGACTGGAAAGCTTCCAGCCTACATCTGTTGGTGGTGGATAAAAGAGACCACCAGGCGGGTGCCGCATAGGTCAGTACAGACCTGAGAAAAAGCAGATAGGTTGTAAATTTCGTGCGCATGGCCAGGCGGCTGCGACACGAGAGGAAAGGAGATAATTTGGCTCGGACGCCGCGAGCCTTGGCAAGGGTTTCCGTCACGTGGGCGTTGAAGCAAAGGCGACGATCTAGCCGAACGCCTAAATACTTCACCGATTCTTTGTAGGCGATGGGCCTCCCTTCTAGGGAGAGGGGCTGGCATCGGAAGAGGGACTTACGGGTGAAGCAGATCGCCTCGGATTTCTCCGTGTTGATCGTCACCCGCAATTTGCTTAGCCAGTCCGGAAGCTGGTTCAACTGACGCTGCAGCTGTGTACTCGCAAATCGCGAGGACAGGGAGCTGCAGTGATACATAGCATCGTCAGCGAACAAAGACAACGTGACTCCGGGCAAGACAGGCAGGTCGTTCGTGTACACAAGGTACAAAACGGGGCCGAGGACAGATCCCTGTGGTACGCCGGCGGCGACGGGTCGAACTGTAGAACAGGACCCGTCGACGCTCATCCTGAAGGTTCGGTCGCTGAGATACGACCGGAGGAAAAACACTATGGGCGATGGTAGAGGGGAATTGACAAGTTTGAAGAGAAGACCTTCGTGCCAGACTTTATCGAAGGCCTTGCTCACGTCCAACAGTACGGCGGCCGTAGCCGCTCGCCTGTTGGTGGCGTCTGACAAGTGCGTAACAAAGCGGACCAATTGAAGCGTGGTCGAGTGCTCTCTGCGAAACCCGAACTGTTCGCTGCGGATGAAACCATCTAGCAGCGGCGAGATGCGGGCCAGCAGGAGACGCTCGAACACCTTCGAGATGACTGGCAAGAGAGAGATTGGTCGATAGCTTTCAGGAAGCATGCGCGGCTTGCGAGGCTTCGGAATCATTACGATGTTGGCTGTTTTCCACAGGCGGGAAAAGTACTGTAGCCGGAGACAGGAGTTAAACAGCTCAAGAACGAGGTCAACGCCTGAGGCCGGGAGATTTTGTAGAGCAGCGGCCCCGATCCGGTCAGGACCGGGGGCGCGACGGCGAATTAGTCGGCAGATAGATGAAACTAGTTCATCCCTGTCGAACGGGAGGGCTGGGACATCGGAAGGGCGTGAAAAATGTCCAGATAGGAAGTCACGGACTTCTGCCGAGTGGGCAGGGTCCGAGACGCCTTGGTGAACAGTAAATTGCACCTCCATGCAGTCGGCGAAGACCTCGGCCTTGCCTTCTGACGAAGATACAACCCCGTTCGGAGTTTCAAGTGGGTTGCGAGTTCTCTTCTCGCGGGTCAGTCTACTCGCCGCTCTCCAGACGGAGGCGTGGTCGACTTCAAGAGACTCAAGGTATGAGTCCCATCGATCAGAGTTTACGTCCCGCAGTAGCTGCTGGACGTAAAGAGACTGGGCCTGAAAGCGCCTTTTGACGCTGGGATCACGGGTTCTTTGCCATCTGCGGCGGAGATTGCACCGTAGCCAGATGGCGTGGAGTACTTCCTCAGGTAAGGCCGATTTACGGTGATTCACCTCGAGAGTATATGTGTGTCGATCCATGACACCTTGGACCAACTCCTGAAGATGAGTGGCTCGGAGATCCAAATCGTCACAAGTGACGATCGGGTCAGCGGGGAGTGATGGTAACCGCCGTGAGAGCTCGTCATGGTAGGAGCGCCAGTTGACTCTCCTAACAATCTGAGCGGGAGGTCGGGGTGAGGCCGACAGCTCACGGGCAGTTATAAAAAGGGGATTGTGATCGGATGAGAGATCCGACACTGACGAGACCTGGGTGTGATGGGTCACGTCCTTGGCTATGACAATGTCAAGGACGTCCGGTCGATGACCGGAAAAAGGGTAGTGAGTAGGGTCTTCTGGGCCGATGACCCAGAAGACCGATACCTTGATTTTCTTGAAAATCTGTATCTGGACCGATACAGAGATTTTTCGTAGGCGTTGGCTACTCTGCTGTTCCAGGAGGGATGCTTGGCATTTGAGTCGCCGGCTACGATGGTTGGTAGGGGATGATCGAGGAGAGCGTCCCACTCCTCGGGCGGTGGAGGTATCCGCAGGCCGGGCCGGAGATACGCCGCAACAACGCGCAACTCCGATCCGCCAGCTTCTATCGCCACCGCACAACCTTCAACAAGAGATGTATCTAAAGGGGGTAGTGGCCTGTGGGATATCCGCCTGTGGACTAAGACGGCTGTCCCCCCGGAGGGGCGACAGCCAGGCCGCTGGGGACGATCCTGACGAAAACAGACGTAAGATGGCAGGTTGAAGGTATGGTAGCGAGCCAGATGAGTTTCGCAAAGGAGGACGACATCAGCGTCGTACTCCGTTACGAAAGTCATCAGTTCAGATCGTCGAGGGACTACCCCATGGGCATTCCACGCAACGATCCTAAGACTCCTAGCCATTCAAACGAAGAAGAGGAAAGAGGGTAGACAGTGATTGAAACATCAGGGCGAGAACCGTGGTTGTATCTGGAGCAGACCTGATATTATTTACCAAAGTTTCAGCCCAGGCAGTCAGGGGGGCCACCGGGGCCCGGGAAGATTCCCGAGATTCCGGAAGACGGACCTGGCTGGCCTCGGCCGGTGTTGCAGATGGCGCAGGGCTCAGGGACGGACGTAAGATCTGCTCAGTTGGGAGCTTAGGTTGATGGCTGGGGGCGGGCGGGGCCCGCTGAGGCTTGACAGGCAAGGCCTGTGGAACTTGTCGCTGACGGCGACGAGTGCGCTTCGGTTTAGAGCTCCGAGGAGCGGAAGGCGGGACTGATGTAGCGGCCACAGCCGCGTATGAACCGGGCGCTCCGGGAGGCGCCGGTACTGAGGGGACTGCAGGCGGCGCCGAAACGTCGACTTCAGGCGGAACTGGGGCCCTGGGAGCAGCCGGAACTGCTGCCGGGGCCTGAGATGATGCTCCGGAGAGAGGTGGGAAGGCCTCTCTGCGGTTAGGGAGGGGACCTGCAACACGGCCTGCCTGCGCGCCAGGGCGAGCAGGAGTCCGCTGCAGCTTCATGGCTGATATAAAATCCTTACATCCTCTATAGCTAGCCGGATGGTCCCCGCCGCAGTTGCAGCAAATGGCCGTGAACCCCGTCTTGGGCTTATCACACCCACGATGAGGCTCAGTACATCGCACGCAACGCGGAGGGTGGTTGCAGAACAAGCTGGAGTGACCAAACCTCTGGCAGTTAAAACACTGCGAGGGGCCTGGCCGCGGGTCGAAGGTTCTGACTTGCACCCGAAGGTGCAGGAAGTTTTGGAGGCCATAGACCTCCTCGAATTGGCCTACCTTGAGTAATTTCACAAGGAAACTATTCACGGGACGGCGATCTTCCCCCTTGCCAGCATGCAGTACACTTACCGCCGTCGGCGAATAGCCTAAAGCGACAAGCTCCTGCCTGATGGTATCGGGGGCGGTTCAGGAAGGAAGTCCAGAAAGAACTACTTTAATTTCGCGCTCTGAAGGAAGCGCGAAAGTGTGAAAGGAGATCTTCCGATCGGTGAGAAACTGTTGGACCGATCGGAAGTCCGGGACTGTAGTGGCCGCAATTCGAAGCGAGGCGCCTTGGCACCTGGCCTCGAGTTTGGCCGAAGGAAGCAGATTCTGCAGGGAACGGAGAATTTCCCTGTAATTTAGATTGTCGGGAATAACAATCGGAGGAATTTTTGGTTTAGGCACAGATTTGGAGTTTGGCTGAGTAGGATGGCTGGCGCTGTTACCAGGACTGGATACCCGATGCGTAGGAGCGGCCGGTGGCGGGCTGCCGACTAATTTTCGCTTGCGTTTGGCAGACTTGCCCTCCACAAGCGAAAATTCACCGTCCCCCGTCCCCACATTACACATCGACGCACAATCTTCACCTTCACTACCACTTGAACTAATTGTATGGGAAGGTAGCGGGGTAGAATGAGGACCGGAACCGCAGGTTTCCATTAAGGTTACCAGCGGTGCCGGTAAAGGAACGGGCGTTGCGTTCGACGCCATCTCGGGATTAACCGAAATGAACGTCGAAGACGCAGAAAAGGGCTAGGAAAGTGTGACTTTCACCAGCACTGAATCACTACACTGACAGACAAAGAACACGAACACCAGACGCGCACTGCACACGAATCACAAAAACACACGCGCACGACACAATACACTGGTAAATTGTAGCACAATGATGATGATGATGTGGTGAAGAATTCACTTTGATAAATATACTAACAACGGTGAAATTCACAAGCAAATATGCCATACAAAGTATCGCAGCCTACCCGGGCAACAGCTCTAGGTAGACTAAGCGCGTCGACCGCTGTGCACGATATTTTATACGATGATGATATTCACCAAAATCAAGATGCCTTGAGTTCTCTAAAATTTAGGTATGTATGCAAAAAATTATTTGGTTCTGTTTGACTGTACGGCAGTTATCGTTCGTCATAGGAACAATTACTCTTGTTAAAACATAAAATGTGGCTGGTAAACTACTCCTTTCCCTTAACCGATCTGCAACAAATACAACAAGCCTTCAGTCCTTTACAATTGAGGAACGTATGAAAAAAAGTATTTGATTCTGTTTGAATGTGCGGCAGTTATCGTTCGTCATATAAAAAACTACCGTTGTTAAAACATTTAATGTTGCAGGTAAACTATCCCTTTCCCTTAACCGATCTTCACCAAAATCAACAGACATTGAGATTTCTATAGCTCGGGAAGGCGTACAAAATATAATTTGATTCTGATTGAATTTTCGGTAGTTATCATTAGTCATAAAAAACTACCCATGTTATAACATAAAACGTTGCTGGTAAACTACCCCTTTCCCTGAACCGATCTTCACCAAAAACCATAGGTCTTGAGAACTCTACAATTCAGGGTTGTATGCAAAACATTATTTGATTCTGTTTGAATTTGCGGCTGTTATCGTTTGCCATAGAAAAATATCGGTATGGAGAATCATACATGACTTCCATGTTCTAATATTTATATTTAAAAAAATTTACGAAATGAAATGTTTCCATAGAAACTACTACTTTCCACTTATTGCTTCAGCCTTAACCACAGTACTGTGGTCACTAACGTATACCACCACACGTTATCGCACTCGATATTCTTTGATGATGGCAGTCGACGGCACTGCCGAAACGTCTGGTTTTGCAGAAAACATTGGACTACGCCCAAACAGCCCGGGAAGGAATTTTAACAACATCTACTACTTTGTTGCCGATAACGTAGTACACATATAAAAATTATACCCTCCCCCTTCAACTATAATTTTCATTTATAAAAAATTACCCCCACCCCGTTCAACTTCATTTATAGATATTTCATCTACGTTTCTACAGTGGATTATTAAGATCTTCTTATCAGGATACTTTATTTATCAAAATTAAGTACTTTACTCTTGTTACAACAAAACATTTTTCTGGTAAACTGCCCTTTCCCCATAACCAATCTTCAACAAAATCAATAGGCTTTGAGTAATCTACAAGTCAGGAACATATGTAAAAAATTATTTGATTCTGTTTGAATTTACGGCAGTTATAGTTCGTCATAGAAAAAATTACCCTTGTTATCACATAAAACGTTGCTGGTAAACTACACCTTTCTCTTAACTCATCTTCACCAATATCAAAAGGTCTTGAGTCCGCTACAATTCAGGGATGCGTGGAAAACATTATTTGATTCTGTTTGAATGTGCGGCAGTTATCGTTCGTCATAGAAACAATTACTCTTATTAAAACATTAAAAGTGGCTGGTAAACTACCCCTTTTCCTTAACCGATGTTTATCAAAATCTATAGGCCTTCAGATCTTTACAATTCAGGAATGTATGCAAAAAAGTATTTTATTCTCTTTGAATATGCGGCAGTTATCATTCGTCATAAAAATAAAATAACCCTTTTAAAACATAAAACGTTGCAGGTAAACTACCCTTTTCTTTTAACCGATCTTCACCAAAATCAAAAGGCCTTCAGAACTCTACAATTCAGGGACGCATGCAAAACATTATTTGGTTCTGTTTGAATGTGCGGCAGTTATCGTTTGACATAAAAAAATACCCTTTTAAAACATAAAACGTTGCTGGTAAACTACCCCTTTCCCTTAACCGATCTTCACCAAAAACAATAGGTCCTGAGATGTCTGCAATTCAGGGCTGTATGCAAATAACTATTTGATTCTGTTTGAATTTGCGGCTGTTATCGTTTGCCATAGAAAAAATCTACAGACTACACACACAGGCACACACACAGACACTTTTCGAAAAATGACTTTTTTCATGTTTTGAGTGTAGTAGAATCAGAATCTGCAATAATCTCGAACACAATTTTTTTTGCCATCACCATTTCCTTAAGGAACATGGAAGTAAAAAATCTATAGACTGACACACAGACAGACAGACACACACAGAGACACTTTTCGAAAAATGACTTTTTTCATGTTTTGAGGGTAGTACAATCAGAATCTGCAATAATCTCAAACACGATTTTTTTTGCCATCACCATACTTCCATTTTCTTAAGGAACATGGAAGTAAAAATTACCCTTGATTAAAAAAAAAAACCGTTTCAGTTAAACTACCCCTTTCCCTTAACAGATCTTCACCAAAAACAATAGGACTTGAGTACTCTACAAATCAGGGCTGTATGCAAAAAATTATTCGATTCTGTTTGAATTTGCGGCTGTTATCGTTTGCCATAGAAAAAAAAATCTACAGACAGACACACAGAAACACACACAAACAGACACACACACAGACACATTTCGAAAAATGACTTTTTTTCATGTTTTGAGGGTAGTACAATCAGAATCTGCAATAAATTCGAACACGATTTTTGTTGCCATCACCATACCATTTCCTTAAGGAACATGGAAGTAAAATATCGGTATGGACAACTATACATGACTTCCATGTTCTAAGATTTACATTTAAAATCATTTACGAAATGAAATGTTTCCATAGAAACTGCTTCTTTCTACTTATTGGTTCAGCCTTAACCACAGTACTGTGGTCACTAACGTATACCACCACACGTTATCGCACTCGATTTTCACTGATGGTGGCAGTCGACGGCACTGCCGAAACGTCTGGTTTAGCAGAAAACTTTGGACTACGGCCAAACAGCCCGGGAAGGAATTTTAACAACAAACTACTACATTGTTGCCGATAACGTAGTACACATGTAAAAATTATCCCTTCCCCCTTTAACTATAATTTTCATTTATAGAAAATTACCCCCACCCCGTTCAACTAGCCTCTTCATTTATAGATATTTCATCTACGTTTCTACAGTGGATTATTAAGATCTTCTTATCAGGATACTTTATTTATCAAAATTAAGTACTTTACTCTTGTTACAACAAAAAATGTTTCCTGTAAACTGCCCTTTCCCCATAACCGATCTTCACCAAAATCAACAGGCCTTGAGATCTCTACAATTTAGGGACGTATGCACAAAATTATTTTATTCTGTTTGAATTTACGGCAGTTATCGTTCGTCATAGAAAAAATTACCCTTGTTATCAGGTTATCACATAAAACGTTGCTGGTAAACTACACCTTTCTCTTAACTCATCTTCACCAATATCAAAAGGTCTTGAGTCCGCTACAATTCAGGGATGCGTGGAAAACATTATTTAATTCTGTTTAAATGTGCAGCAGTTATCGTTCGTCATAGAAACAATTACTCTTGTTAAAACATTAAAGGTGGCTGGTAAACTACCCCTTTTCCTTAACCGATGTTCATCAAAATCAAAAGTCCTTCAGTTTCTTAGAATTCAGTATGGTATTCAAAAAATTACTTGATTCTCTTTAAATTTACGGCAGTTATCGTTCGACGTAGAAAAAATTACCCTTGTTAAAACATAAAACGTTGCTGGTAAACCACCCTTTCCCTTAAACGACCTTCACCAAAATCAACAGACCTTGAGTACTTAAAACTTCAGGAATGTATGCAAAAAATTATTTGATTCTCTTTGAATATGCGGCAGTTATCATTCTTCATAAAAATAAAATTACCCTTTTAAAACATAAAACGTTGCAGGTAAACTACCCCTTTCCCTTAACCGATCTTCACCAAAATCAACAAACCTTGAGTACTCTACAATTCAGAAAAGCGTGGAAAAAATTATTTGATTCTTTTTGAATTTGCGGCTCTTATCGTTTGCCATAGAAAATACCCTGGTTATAACATAAAACGTTACAGGTAAACTACCCCTTTCCCTAAATCGATCTTCACCAAAAACAAAGGTCTTGAGAACTCTACAAGTCAGGGATGTATCCAAAATATAATTTGATTATGTTTGAATTTGCGGCTGTTATCGTTTGCCATTAAAAAATTACCCTTTATAAAAAAAACGTTGCCTGTAAACTGCCCCTTTCCCTTAACCGATCTTCACCAAAAACAATGTCTTGAGTACTCTACACGTCAGGGCAGTACGCAAAAAATTATTTGATTCTGTTTGAATTTGCGGCTCTTATTGTTTGTCATAGAAAATACTTTTGTTAAAACATAAAACGTTGCTGGTAAACTAACCCTTTCCCTTAATCGATCTTCACCAAAAACAATAGGTCTGAGAACTCTATAATTCAGGGCTGTATGCGAAACATTATTTGATTCTGTTTGAATTTGCGGCTGTTATCGTTTTCCATAGAAAAAAAATTACCCTAAAAAAAACGTTGCTGCTAAACTACCCCTTTCCCTTAACCGATCTTCAACAGAATCAACAGACCTAGAGTTCTATATAATTCAAAAAGGTATGCGAAAAAGTAGTTGATTCGGTTTTATTTACGGCAGTTATCGTTCGTCATGTAACAAATTACCATTGTTAAAACACAATGTTGGAGGTAAACTACCTCTTTCCCTTACCCAATCTTCACCAAAACCAGGGCCGTTCCTGGGGGGTCGAACGCCTGCGTGCAGGTTTCTTTGTGCGCCCCCATATAATTTTAAAATATATAAAATATATTATGTGTACAATCATTTATTTACACAAAATAAAGTTACACAAAATAAACACGAGGTATTTGCAATACAACAAAATAAACAATAAAAAAACTAGATTCTAAAAAAATATTAAATGTTATATTTAAATAACTTTGTACCAAACAACATAGAAAAAACAACAACATAAAAATTATAATATAACACGTCCGACTTTTACAGACGCAAACTCGTTGATCATTTCATTGTGATCAACGGCTTCACAAATCTTATTTTCAATTGAAATAATTGCCAAATCTGATAGCCGTTCTTGGCACATAGACGTCTTAAATAATTTTTTATAAGTTTTAGTTCCGAAAAACTTCTTTCGCCTGAAGCCACCGAAATGGGTAAAGCCAAAAATATCCTTAGGGCTATAAATAAATTTGGAAACAAAGACTGTAAATTATTTTTTGTTATATAATTTAAATGCTTATGGGCGAATCTGCATTTGTAGTAGAGTTTGGCTTTAGAATTTTGTATGCCATTATTTCATTATGTAAATCAAATCCGTCAATATCTTTACATGTATTACCTTGATATTGAATTTGCAAAGCAATATCTAAATCCATACATGATCGTTTAATTACTTCAGAATCTAGATTTTGGAAATTGCATAAAAATCCAAATAAATCATTACATTTCGCTATTCCCTCAAAACGTCTTTGTAAGGACTGAATTGTTGTGTCCAAAATTTGAAAATAAAACTTGTTTTAAATTTTTGTTTTGGATCTAAAACAGATTCATCTGTACCTTCATATGAAAATTGACGCTTCGTTTTCGTTTGTCTAATTAAAGGAAATACTTGCTCTACATCGTTCTTTTCTGCTTCTGCTATAGCTTCATTTATAAACAATTGGAAATCTTTATCCGACCGTTTGTTAGTAAAATAAATAATAAGATTTTCTATTTCTTTAAGACATTCATTTAAATTTAAATTTTGATTTTGGGGCATTTTACTAGCTATATTAATCTTTGTTAAGATATCATACCAAATTGAAATTGAACAGATGAATTTAAAAGTTTTGATTTTATCTAATAATGACTGTGCAGCATGTTTAGTATTCATATCTCTCGAAGTATCTTCGCTCAAATAATGTAAACTTTTACAAATTTCCAATAACTGAAATCTTAAGAGGGCGAATGGCTTTGATTTTGCTTTCCCATCTTGTTTCGCTTACTGATTTTAAAGTCAAATTCGGCAGATTCTGTTTTAAAACGTCCCACCTGTAAGGCGAAGCAGAAAATAAATTGAACAACTCTTGAACAACTGAAAAAAAACCAACAGTCTCATATGAAATTTTAGCCGCATCATTAACAGTTAAATTTAATGTGTGAGCTGAACAAGGCACAAACATTGCTCTGGCGTTAACATTCTGAATTTGAGCTTGAAGCCCTACATGCCTGCCAGACATATTTGCACCGTTGACATACCCCTGACCTCTCATATCATGAAAATCTATTTCGAATTTTGGCAATATTTCTTCTTTTAAAAATTTAAAAAGTCCTTCCCCTGTAGTATTCAAAACTTGAAAAAACCCTAAAAAATGTTCTCTAATTTCGACTGCATTTGAGGAACAATGAACGAATCGTATTATAAAAGTCAGCTGCTCAACATGGCTAGCATCGGGAGTTTCATCTAAAATTATTGAGTAATATTTTGCTGTTTTTAGACAGGTTAAAATTTCTCGTTGAATATTTTTTGACAATAAACTAATTAATTCATTTTGAAAATGATTTCCCAAATAATGAGGCATATTTTGATTTAATTCTTTAGACTTTTGAATATTATTTACATGCTCCATTATAATTGGATCGAATTTAGCCAACATTTCAACTAATTTCAAAAAATTGCCATTATTGGATTGTTAAGTTTCTGGCTGGCTCCTCTAAACGCTAAATTTTGACCATCTAAATACTGCACTATACAAATTATTATTTTAATAATTGCACGCCATCGTTTTTTTTCAATTTCGAAATGTTTCTGTTGCTCTTTATCAATGGTGCATTCTTTAACCAAGCGTAATTTCAATTCGTACCATTTTTGAGCGCTTCCATACTATTTTCATGACGAGAAATATTAACAGATAGATGTCTCCAATTAGAGTAACCAGAAATTAATTTATGAGACTGCGAACTAAATACTTTGCAAAAAATTCAGAATACGGCATTTATTTTTTTAGAATATACTAACCAGTCCCTATTAACGTTTTCGCCGTTTGGTAACTTCCGCATATATTGCGTGGCTGAAAATTTTCTACCAGTTTCATCAACAGGAAAGGTTTCTATAATCTGGACAGCGCCTTTTGTCACAATTAATTCAATTAAACGGTGACTTAATAGATTAGGCCATGTAGCGGGATCGGCAAAATCAATATCGATAGTAGGCGCAGTACCTTCTCCATCATTGCTTACCGAGTTGCTTACTTTTAAATTAAGTGAAATATGCGCACCAGAAGTGGATGGCTGCTGATCATCAATAACCAATGGCTCTGCAACAAGCTCGACATTTGATGGGGATGGATTCGGAGTAGAACAATTATGTTTTAAAAATTTTGTTAAAGGTCCACTTATTTTTTCCTTTTCTGCGTCCTTTACCAGTCGGCGTTTTTTATATTGGGCTCCTGATAATTTTTTTCTAGTGCTGTCACTCATTTCTAAATAGAAAAAAAAAACATGACTCTCTCAGCATGACAACACCCAAGTCAGAATCAGAATCAGAAAATGTTTATTTTCTTCTCAAGTACAGCAAAGTACAAAAATTACAAAGATACAACTAACCAGGTCTGACCAGTATTACAATAAATGTACAAATCAGACTAACTAACTAACCAATACTGCTCATTACTATACAAGAGAAAAAAATTTAGGGCTTCTAAGGCAAGCCTGTATAGAGGACACCCTCACGCACTTAAACTAAGAAAAAATGTTAGCGGTCACAGTAAGACCTAACTATTAACAAATAAAAACATAATTACTGTGTATCTCTAATAAAGCAAACAAATACTAAGATTAAAAAATATTACAATAAATACCTTTAATCTCCTTACAGTTTATATTACAAGTAGAATTATCGCATAAACAGTCTAAGCACTTATAAACTAATGGAGCATCAAAACTGACTGGTTCTCTAAGACTAAAATTAAAGTAATTAGTTTTCAATTCAATTTTGAAAACAAGAACAACTTCCCGCGAATACAAGTAGAAGATTACTCACTTAGTTCACTACGGCAACCAAAGAGATACAAAAAATAAAATGTCGGGTTGTGGGTACTAGAAGTCGCTACCTACCTGCACCGGTTGTAAAACCAGTAAAAGGAAAGTTTATTGTTTGTTTTCTTGTTACTTCTACAAAATGCAGCAAATGTAACATAAAACCAAATAAAATGAGCCGCCGCCTCTGTAATATGCCGAAAACCTAAGTCAAAATAAGTATTAAAAAAGCCGACATAATAAGCCGGCGATATCATAGCGCCTTACTGCTTTGAAGCGGCCGACTCAAAGAAGAGCGGTAGCCTGTGACTTGTGACGGTTTTCCGACAATAAGGCAGGAATAGAATGTAATAATATTCATTAATTGGATTCCGTAACTTCCACTTTACAGGATACCGACCGAATTTGGCGCCCCTATATTTTGCCGCCTGCGTGCGGGGCATTCGCTGCATACCCGCCAGGAACGACCCTGACCAAAACCAACAGGTCTTGAGAACTCTACAATTCAGGGTTGTGCCCAAAATATAATTTGATTCTGTTTGAATTTGCGGCTGTTATCGTTTGCCATTAAAACAAAATTACCCTTGATAAAAAAAACGTTGCTGGTAATCTACCCTTTTCCCTTAAACGATCTTCACCAAAAACAATAGTACTCTACAAGTCAGGACTGTATGCAAAACATTATTTGATTCTGTCTGAATTTGCGGCTCTTATCGTTTGCCATAGGATGTACCGTTGTTAAAACATAAAACGTTGCCATGAAACTACCCCTTCCTCTTAACCGATCTTTACCAAAACCAACAGGTCTTGAGAACTCTACAATTCAGGGTCGTGTCCAAAATATAATTTGATTCTGTTTGAATTTGCGGCTGTTATCGTTTGCCATAGAAAAAAATTACCCTTGATAAAAAAAAAGTTGCCGGTAAACTACCCCTTTACCTTAACCGATCTTCACCAAACACAATAGGTCTTGAGTACTCTGCAAATCAGGGCTGTATGCAAAAAATTATTTGATTCTCTTTGAATTTGCGGCTGTTATCGTTTGCCATAGAAAAAAAATCTACAGACACAGACAGACAGACAGACAGACAGACACACAGACACTTTTCGAAAAATGACTTTTTTCATGTTTTGAGTGTAGTACAATCAGAATCTGCAATAATCTCGAACACGATTTTTTTGCCATCACCATACGTCCATTTCCTTAAGGAACACGGAAGTAATAAAACGTTGCACATAAACTACTCCTTTCCCTCAACCGATCTTCACCAAAAACAATCGGTCTTGAGAAGTCTACTATTCACAGTTGCATGCAAAAAATTATTTGATTATGTTTGAATTTGCGGCTGTTATCCTTTGCCATAGAAAATACCCTTGATTAAAAAAAAACGTTGCAGGTAAACTACCCCTTTCCCTTAACCGTTCTGCACCAAAAACAGTAGTACTCTACAAATCAGAGCCGTATGCAAATATTATTTGATTCAGTTTGAATCTGCGGCTGTTATCGTTTGTCATAGAAAAAAAATCTATAGACACAAGATAGACAGACAGACACACACAGACACTTTTCGAAAAATGACTTTTTTCATGTTTTGATGGTAGTACAATCAGAATCTGTAATTATCTCGAAAACGATTTTTTTTGCCATCACCATACTTCTATTTCCTTATGGAACATGGAAGTAAAAATCTACAGACAGACACACAGACACACACACGGACACTTTTTCGAAAAATGTCTTTTTCTTGTTTTGAGGGTCTGTGTGTATACATTTTTTCATTTTCTGTCCGACTTTTTCATAAATCGGAATCTGCAATAATCTCGACCACGATTTTTTTTTTGCCGTCACCATACTTCCATTTCCTTATGGAACATCGAAGTAAAAACCGAAAATATGAAATTTTAACAAATAATTTTTCGTCTTGTGCCACCCTCCTGAGCCTGCTGCCCCTAGGCACGTGCCTAGTGTGCCTAGTGGGAAATCCAGGCCTGGATGAGGCGTGTGGATTTCTCGCCGTAAACGAACTGATAAATGTAATGTTAATACTACCTAAGTTTGTTGTAAGCATTTTTGTTCAGATGATTAAAAAAATTTGAAAAATTAACTGCTTGGTACCAACAAAAAAGTGTTTGTACTTAAATGGTGTTCTATCCCAATACATTCCAAACTGGCATGGCAGTTTACTGTAGATTTGCGTGAGAGCACAACTTAGGTACATCAGTTTAAAAATTGTAATGCTATTTTAACAAAATTTAGTTAAAACTCAGGTTATGTCCCCTCCATGTTCTTAAATTCATGTTGGGTTTACACTAACTTATAAAATATATCTAAATATCCTTACCCAAACAGACCTTGTGTAACCGACTGGTGTGTTCTGAAGAATGTATAGTCTTCAAATTTATGTGTGTGTGTGCATGTATGTGTGTGTGTGTGTGTGTGTGTGTGCGTGTGTGTGGAATTCATAAATTAAAAATAAACTACTTGTCATTTAGGTAATGTGGTCATAAGTTTACATAATAAAATATCGGTATGGAGAACCATACATGACTTCCATATTCTAAGATTTATATTTAAAATTATTTTCGAAATGAAATATTACCATAGAAACTACTTCTTTCTACTTACTGCTTCAGCCTTAACCACAGTACTGTGGTCACTAACGTATACCACCTCACATTATCGCACTCGATTTTCACTGATGATGGAAGTCGATGGCATTGCCGAAATGTCTGGTTTTGTAGAAAACATTGGACTACGGCCAAATATCCCGGGAAGGAATTTTAACAAAAACTACTTCTTTGTTGCCGATAACGTTGTACACATATATATCAGTGGCGAAGTTACATGGAGGCAATTGAGGCAATACCTACCCTAAAAAATTCTGTAGAATAAAAATTATAAATACGTATGAACTACATAACGTAAAGATTATACATTGTTACTGTGACTGTCAAATTTATTAAACCGAAACGTGCTTTATTGAGCGACCGCTAGATGGTGACAGGTGAGATTCGGCATAGTTCGTTTAAAGCGAATGAGGCAACCTGAACTTGCCTCAGCGTTTTTTGTATACATCGTATGTAAGCAATGTAGTGGTGTGATAGGGAAGTGTAGGGAGGGGGGATTGTCCCGCGCTGTACACATAGAGCGTTGAGGCATGCCTCACTTCTGTAGTCCAAACAGTTAAGTTAAAGCGCCTGTGTTGTTTCTAAGTGTTTATTTTATGCGGTTATTAAAAGTGTCACTGTTATTCCGCTGAACTAACAGATGATCAAGATTGTTATTTGAATTATTTGTAACATTAAACATATATATAGAAACTAACCAAGTTTAAAAATTTGAAGTTCAATCAGTTGTATTATTGTGTATGACTAATACAAGGATTGTTCAATAGACACACGTATAGAGCTGTAAAGCATTTTTTATTCAACGATTTTAAAAGAAGTCTCCAATAACATTAAGACATGAGTTCCACTGTTGCGCTAACCTGTAGATTCCCTGCTAGTAAAATTCTTACGGCTGTTTGTGGAACCATTCGGTTACAGCAACTCTACCTCAGCGTCCGATTTGACCCACCGTCCTTTTAGTGATTCCTTAAAAAAAATTTAAGATAAGATTTTTGCCTACCCAGCTTCGCCAGTAAGCAAATTGATGTCCATTTGTTTGGCTTGCACGCGTTATGTTGGTGTGGGTTTCGGCACTTTCCATTTAAAAAGCGTGCAAACGTAAGAAAATAAACATGAGTGAAGCCAGAAATAACGTGAATTGTGTGTTTGGGCCTTACCTGCCTTTTTATTGCCGTATTAAATGAAAAATATTATATTACATTAAAATTAAAAAATTTTAATTTTATTGCCTGGCAACAAAATTGTTTTATTTTTAACAATTACCATTGTTTCAAAAAGTTTAAATAAATTTGCAAGTACTTTACTCTTGTTAAAACGTAAAAGGTTGCAGGTAAACTACCCCTTCCCCTTAACCGATCTTTACCAAAATCGAAAGTCCTTGAGACCTCTACAATTCAGGGACGTATGCAAAAAATTATTTGATTCTGTTTGAATTTGCGGCTGTTATCGTTTGCCATAGAAAATACGCTTGATAAAAAAACGGTGCTGGTAAACTACCCCTTCCCCTTAACCGATCTTCACCAAAAACAATAGGTCTTGAGTACTCTACAAATCAGGGCTGTATGCAAAACATTATTTGATTCTGTTTGAATTTTCGGCTGTTATCGTTTGCCATAGAAAATACCCTTGTTAAAAAAACGTTGCAAGTAAACTACCCCTTTCCCTCAACCGATCTTCACCAAAAACAATAGGTCTTGAGAACTCTACAATTTAGGGCTGTATGCAAATAATCGTTTGATTCTGTTTGAATTTGCGGCTGTTATCGTTTGCCATAGGAAATACCCTTGTTAAAACATAAAACGTTACAGGTAAACTACCCCTTTCCCTTAACCGATCTTCACCAAAAAACAATAGGTCGTGAAAACTCTACAATTCAGGGCTGTATACGAAACATTATTTAAGTCTGTTTGAATTTGCGGCTGTTATCGTTTGCCAAAAAAAAAATTTTCCCATGATAAAAAAAACCGTTGCAGGTAAACTACCCCTTCCCCTCAACCGATCTTCACCAAAAACAATAGGTCTTGAGTACTCTACAAATCAGGTTTGTATGCAGAAAATTATTTGATTCTGTTTGAATTTGCGGCTGTTATCGTTTGCCATAGAAAATACCCTTGTTAAAAAAACGTTGTTGGTAAACTACCCCTTTCCCTTAACCGATCTTCACCAAAAACAATAGGTCTTGAGAACTCTAAAATTTAGGGCTGTATGCAAATAATCTTTTGATTCTGTTTGAATTTGCGGCTGTTATCGTTTGCCATAAGAAATACCCTTGTTAAAACATAAAACGTTACAAGTAAACTACCCCTTTCCCTTAACCGATCTTCACCAAAAACAAAAGATCTTGAGAACTCTACAATTCAGGGCTGTATACGAAACATTATTTGATTCTGTTTGAATTTGCGGCTGTTATCGTTTGCCAAAAAAAAAAAAATTTCCCTTGATAAAAAAAAACCGTTGCAGGTAAACTACCCCTTTCCATCAACCGATCTTCACCAAAAACAATAGGTCGCGAGTCCTCTACGAATCAGGGCTGTATGCAAAAAATTATTTGATTCTGTTTGAATTTGCGGCAGTTATCGTTTGCCATAGAAAACAAATCTACAGACACACACACAGACACACAGACAGACACACAGACACACACACACACACACAGACACTTTTCGGAAAACGACTTTTTTTCATGTTTTGAGTGTAGTAGAATCAGAATCTGCAATAATCTCGAACACGATTTTTTTTGCCATCACCATACTTCCATTCCTTAAGGAAATATGGAAGTAAAATATCGGTATGGAGAACCATACATGACTTCCATATTCTAAGATTTATATTTAAAATCATTTTCACCCAAACAGCCAGGCTGTGTCTTACCTGCCTTTTTATTGCTGTATTAAATGAAAAATATTATATTACAATAAAATGAAAAAATTTTAATTTTATTGCCTGGCAACAAAATTATTTTATTTTTAACAATTACCATTGTTTCAAAAAGTTTAAATAAATTTTCAAGTACTTTACTCTTGTTAAAACGTAAAAGGTTGCAGGTAAACTACCCCTTCCCCTTAACCGATCTTCACCAAAATCGAAAGTCATTGAGAACTCTACAATTCAGAGATGTATGCAAAACATTATTTGATTCTGTTTGAATTTGCGGCTGTTATCGTTTGCCATAGAAAATACGCTTGATAAAAAAAACGTTGCAGGTAAACTACCCCTTCCCCTTAACCGATCTTCACCAAAAACAATAGGTCTTGAGTACTCTACAAATCAGGGCTGTATGCAAAACATTATTTGATTCTGTTTGAATTTGCGGCTGTTATCGTTTGCCATAGAAAATACCCTCGTTAAAAAAACGTTGCAGGTAAACTACCCCTTTCCCTCAACCGATCTTCACCAAAAACAATAGGTCTTGAGAACTCTACAATTTAGGGCTGTATACAAATAATCTTTTGATTCTGTTTGAATTTGCGGCTGTTATCGTTTGCCATAGGAAATACCCTTGTTAAAACATAAAACGTTACTGGTAAACTACCCCTTTCCCTTAACCGATCTTCACCAAAAACAATAGGTCTTCAGTACTCTACAAATCAGGGCTGTATGCAAAACATTATTTGATTCTGTTTGAATTTGCGGCTGTTATCGTTTGCCATAGAAAATACCCTTGTTAAAAAAACGTTACAGGTAAACTACCCCTTTCCCTCAACCGAACTTCACCAAAAACAATAGGTCTTGAGAACTCTACAATTTAGGGCTGTATGCAAATAATCTTTTGATTCTGTTTGAATTTGCGGCTGTTATCGTTTGCCATAGGAAATACCCTTGTTAAAACATAAAACGTTACAGGTAAACTACCCCTTTCCCTTAACCGATCTTCACCAAAATCAACAGATCTTGAGAACTCTACAATTCAGGGCTGTATGCGAAACATTATTTGATTCTGTTTGAATTTGCGGCTGTTATCGTTTGCCAAACAAACAAAATTACCCTTGCTAAAAAAAAACCGTTGCAGGTAAACTACCCCTTTCCCTCAACCGATCTTCACCAAAAACAATAGGTCGCGAGTACTCTGCAAATCAGGGCTGCATGCAAAAAATTATTTGATTCTGTTTGAATTTGCGGCAGTTATCGTTTGCCATAGAAAAAAAATCTACAGACAGATAGACAGATAGACAGACAGACAGACAGACACACACACAGACACTTTTCGGAAAACTACTTTTTTTCATGTTTTGAGTGTAGTAGAATCAGAATCTGCAATAATCTCGAACACGATTTTTTTTGCCATCACCATACTTCCATTCCTTAAGGAATATGGAAGTAAAAACAATGCAGTAGTCCAGGTTGGGGTTTGTAGTGCTAATTGTACTGAAACTAATAATTACGGTAATGCTTTATTTTATTTGAAATTGTTAGTGTGTTCTGAAACTCATGGAAATTATTAGTTAATTTTTACTTCCATGTTCCTTAAGGAAATGTACGTATGGTGATGGCAAAAAATCGTGTTCGAGATTGTACTACACTCAAAACATGAAAAAAGTCATTTTACTTCCATGTTCCTTAATATAAGGAAATGGAAGTATGGCGATGGCAAAAAAAATCGTGTTCGAGATTATTGCAGATTCTGATTGTACTACACTCAAAACATGAAAAAAAGTCGTTTTTCGAAAAGTGTCTGTGTGTGTGTCTGTCTATAGATTTTTTTTCTATGGCAAAAATAACAGCCGCAAATTCAAACAGAATCAAATAATTTTTTGTATACAGCCCTGATTTGTAGAGTACTCACGACCTATTGTTTTTTGTGAAGATCGTTTAAGGGAAAGGGGTAGTTTACCAGCCACGTTTTTGTTTTATCAAGGGTATTTTGTATGGCAAACGATAACAGCAGCAAATTCAAACAAAATCATATAATATTTTACATACAGCCCTAAATTGTATAGTTCTCAAGACCTGTCGTTTTTGGTGAAGATCGGTTAAGGGAAAGGGGTAGTTTGCCAGCAACGGTTTTTTATCAAGGGTAATTTTTTTCTATGGTAAACGATAACAGCCGCAAATTCAAACAGAATCAAATGATGTTATGCATACAGCCCTGTATTGTAGAGTTCTCAATAGCTATTGGTGTTGGTGAAGATCGGTTAAGGGAAAGGGGTAGTTTACCAGCAACGTTTTATGTTTTAAAAGGGTATTTTTTATGGCAAACGATAAGAGCCCCAAATTCAAACAGAATCAAATACGTTTTTGCATACATCCCTGTTTTGTTGAGTACTAAAGACCTGTTGTTTTTGGTGAAGATCGGTTAAGGGAAAGGGGTAGTTTACCAGACACGTTTTTTGTTTTATCAAGGGTATTTTATATGGCAAACGATAACAGCCGCAAATTAAAACAGAATCATATAATATTTTGCATACAGCCCTGAAATGTAGAGGTCTCGAGACCTGTTGGTTTTGGTGAAGATCGGTTAAGGGAATAGGGTTGTTTACCAGGAACATTTTTTGTTTTATCAAGGGTAATTTTTTTTTTGACGACCGATAACTGACGTACATTAAAACAGAATCAACTACTCTTCTGCATACCTTTTTGAATTATACAGAACTCAAGGTGTGTTGATTTTGTTGAAGATCGGTTAAGGGAAAGCGGTAGTTTACGAGCAACGTTTTATGTTTTAACAAGGGTATTTTTTCTATGACGAACGATAACTGCCGTAAATTCAAAGAGAATCAACTAATGTTTTGCATACATCCCTGAATTGTAGAGTTCTCAAGACCTATTGTTTTTGGTGAAGATCGGTTAATGGAATAGGGTAGTTTACCAGCAACGTTTTATGTTTTATCAAGGGTGTTTTATATAGCAAAGGATAACAGCCGCACATTCAAACAGAATCAAATAATTGTTTGCATACAGGCCTGAATTGTAGAGTACCTAAGACCTGACGTTTTTGGTGAAGATCGGTTAAGGGAAAGGGGTAGTTTACCAGCAACGGTTTTTTATCAAGGGTAATTTTACTTCCATGTTCCTTAAGGAAATGGAAGTATGGTGATGGCAAAAAAAATCGTGTTCGAGATTATTGCAGATTCTGATTGTACTACACTCAAAACATGAAAAAAGTCATTTTTCGAAAAGTGTGTGTGTGTGTGTGTGTGTGTGTGTGTGTGTGTGTGTGTGTGTGTGTGTGTGTCTGTGTGTGTGTCTGTCTGTAGATTTTTTTTTTTGGCAAACGATAACAGCCGCAAATTCAAACTGAATCAAACCATTTTTTGCATACAGTCCTGATCTGTAGAGTACTCACGACCTATTGTTTTTGGTGAATATCGGTTGAGGGAAAGGGGTAGTTTACCTGCAACGGTTTTTTTATCAAGGGTAATTTTGTTTGTTTGGCAAACGATAACAGCCGCAAATTCAAACAGAATCAAATAATGTTTCGCATACAGCCCTGACTTGTAGAGTTCTCAAGATTTGTTGATTTTGGTAAAGATCGGTTAAGGGAAAGGGGTAGCTTACCGGCAACGTTTTATGTTTTAACAAGGGTATTTTCTATCGCAAACGATAACAGCCGCAAATTCAAACGTAATCTAATAAGTGTTTGCATACAGCACTGATGTCTTGAGTACTAAATATCTATTGTTTTTGGTGCAGATCGTTTAAGGGAAAGGGGTAGTTTACCGGCCACGTTTTTTGTTTTATCAAGGGTATTTTGTATGGCAAACGATAACAGCCGCAAATTCAAACAAAATCATATAATATTTTGCAAACAGCCCTTAATTGAAGAGCTCGCAAGACCTATCGTTTTTGGTGAAGATCGGTTTAGGGAAAGGGGTAGTTTACCGGCAACGTTTTTTTATCAAGGGTAATTTTTTTCTATGGCAAACGATAACAGCCGCAAATTCAAACAGAATCAAATAATGTTTTGCATACAGCTCTAATTTGTAGAGTTCTCAATACCTATTTGTGTTGGTGAAGAACGGTTAAGGGAAAGGGGTAGTTTACCTGCAACGTTTTATGTTTTAAAAGGGTATTTTCTATGGCAAACGATAAGAGCCGCAAATTCAAACAGAATCAAATACGTTTTTGCATACAGTCCTGTCTTGTTGAGTACTAAAGACCTATTGTTTTTGGTGAAGATCGGTTAAGGGAAATGGGTACTTTACAAGTCACGTTTTTTGTTTTGGCAAGGGGTATTTTATATGGCAAACGATAACAGCCGCAAATTCAAACAGAATCATATAATATTTTGCATACAGCCCTGAAATGTAGAGTTCTCAAGACCTGTTGGTTTTGGTGAAGATCGGTTAAGGGAATAGGGTAGTTTACCAGCAACGATTTATGTTTTTTCAAGGGTATTTTTTCTGTGAGGAACGATAACTGCCGTAAATTCAAAGAGAATCAACTAATGTTTTGCATACAGCCCTGAATTGTAGAGTTCTCAAGACCTATTGTAATTGGTGAAGATCGGTTAATGGAATAGGGTAGTTTACCAGCTACGTTTTATGTTTTATCAAGGGTGTTTTCTATGGCAAACGATAACAGCCGCAAATTCAAACAGAATCAAATAATTGTTTGCATACTGACCTGAATTGTAGGGTGCCCAAGACCTGTCGTTTTTGGTGAAGATCGGTTAAGGGAAAGGGGTAGTTTACCAGCAACTGTTTTTTATCAAGGATAATTTTTTTCTATAGTAAACGATAACAGCCGCAAATTCAAATAGAATCAAATGATGTTTTGCATACAGCCCTGTATTGTAGAGTTCTCAGTACCTATTGGTGTTGGTGAAGATCGGTTAAGGGAAAGGGGTAGTTTACGAGCAACATTTTATGCTTTAACAAGGGTAATTTTTTATATGACGAACGATAACTGCCGTAAATTCAAACAGAATCAACTAGGTTTTTGCATACCTTATTGAACTAAAGAGAACTCAAGGTCTGTTGATTTTGTTGAAGATCGGTTAAGGTAAGGGGTAGTTTATCAGCAACGTTTTATGTTTTAAAAAGGGTAATTTTTTATTTTATGACGAACGATAACTGCCGAAAATTCAATGAGAATCAAATAATTTGTTGCACCCTTTCCTGAGTTGCAGAGAGCTCAAGCTCTATTGATTTTGGTGAAGATCAGTTAAGGGAAAGGGGTAGTTTACCTGCAACATTTTATGTTGTAACAAGAGAAATGTTTCCATGACGAGCGATAACTGCCGCACATTCAAACAGAATCAAATATTTTTTTGCACACTTCCCTGAATTGTAGAGGACGGAAGGTCTGTTGATTTTGGAGAAGATCGGTTATGAGAAAGGGGTAGTTTACCTGAAACATTTTATGTTTTAAAAGGGTATTTTTTATGGCAAACGATTTAACAAGAGTAAAGTACTTAATTTTTATAAATAAAGTATACTGATTAGAAACTCATACTAATCCACTGTAGAAACGTAGATGAAATATCTATAAATGAAGAGGTTAGGTGAACGGGGTTGGGGGTAATTTTCTATTATTAAAAATTATAGTTGAAGGTGGAGGGGAGAATTTTTTATATGTGTACTACGTTATCGGCAACAAAGAAGTAGTTTTTTGTTAAAATTGCTTCCCGGGCTCTTTAGCCGTAGTCCAATGTTTTCTGCAAAATCAGACTTTTCGGCAGTGCCATCGACTGCCATCATCGGTGAAAATCGAGTGCGAAAACGTGAGGTGGTATACATTAGTGACCACAGTACTGTGGTTAATTCTGAAGCAATAAGTACAAAGACGTATTTTCTATGGAATTTAAAAATTTCGAATATGATTTTAAATATAAATCTTAGAACATGGAAGTCATATATGGTTCTCCATACCGATATTTTACTTTTACTTCCATGTTCCTTAAGGAAATGGAAGTATGGTGATGGCAAAAAAAATCGTGTTCGAGAGTATTGCAGATTCTGATTGTACTACATTCAAAACATGAAAAAAAGTCGTTTTTCGAAAAGTGTCTGTGTGTGTGTGTCTGTGTGTCTGTCTGTCTTAGATTTTTTTCTATGGCAAACGATAACAGCCGCAAATTCAAACAGAATCAAATCATTTTTTCCATACAGCCCTGATTTGTAGAGTACTCGCGACCTATTGTTTTTGGTGAAGATCGGTTGAGGGAACGGGGTAGTTTACCAGCAACGGTTTTTTTTATCAAGGGTAATTTTGTTTGTTTGGCAAACGATAACAGCCGCAAATTCAAACAGAATAAATAATAATGTTTCGCATACAGCCCTGAATTGTAGGGTTCTCAAGATTTGTTGATTTTGGTAAAGATCGGTTAAGGGAAAGGGGTAGTTTATCTGCAACTTTTTATGTTTTAACAAGGGTATTTTCTATGGCAAACGATAACAGCCGCAAATTCAAACATAATCAAATAATGTTTTGCATAGTGCCCTGAATTGTAGGGTTCTCAAGACCTTTTGGTTTGGTGAAGATCGGTTAAGGGAAAGGGGTAGTTTACCAGCAACGTTTTATGTTTTAAAAGGGTATTTTCTATGGCAAACGATAAGAGCCGCAAATTCAAACAGAATAAAATAAGTTTTTGCATATAGCCCTGATTTCTTGAGTACTAAAGACTTATTGTTTTTGGTGAAGATCGTTTAAGGGAAAGGGGTAGTTTACCAGCCACGTTTTGTGTTTTATCAAGGGTATTTTGTATGGCAAACGATAACAGCCGCAAATTCAAACAAAATCATATAATATTTTACATACAGCTCTGAATTGTAGAGTTCACAAGACCTATCATTTTTGTGAAGATTGGTTAAGGGAAAGGAGTAGGTTACCTGCAACGGTTTTTTATCAAGGGTAATTTTTTTTTTTGGTAAACGATAACAGCCACAAATTCAAACAGAATCAAATGATGTTATGCATACAGCCCTGTATTGTAGAGTTCTCAATAGCTATTGGTGTTGGTGAAGATCGGTTAAGGGAAAGGGGTAGTTTACCAGCAACGTTTTATGTTTTAAAAGGGTATTTTCTATGGCAAACGATAAGATCCCCAAATTCAAACAGAATCAAATACGTTTTTGCATACATCCCTGTTTTGTTGAGTACTAAAGACCTATTGTTTTTGGTGACGATCGGTTAAGGGAAAGGGGTAGTTTACCGGACACGTTTTTTGTTTTATCAAGGGTATTTTATATGGCAAACGATAACAGCCGCAAATTCAAACAGAATCATATAATATTTTGCATACAGCCCTGAAATGTAGAGTTCTCGAGACCTTGGTTTTGGTGAAGATCGGTTGAGGGAATAGGGTTGTTTACCAGCAACATTTTATGTTTTATCAAGGGTAATTTTTTTTTGACGAACGATAACTGCTGTACATTAAAACAGAATCAACTACTCTTCTGCATACCTTTTTGAATTATACAGAACTCAAGGTCTGTTGATTTTGTTGAAGATCGGTAAAGGGAATGGGGTAGTTTACCGGCAACGTTTTATGTTTTAACAATGGTATTTTTTCTATGACGAACGATAACTGCCGTAAATTCAAACAGAATCATATAATATTGTGCATACATCCCTGAATTGTAGAGTTCTCAAGACCTGTTGTTTTTGGTGAAGATCGGTTAATGGAATAGGGTAGTTTACCAGCAATGTTTTATGTTTTATCAAGGGTGTTTTGTATGGCAAACGATAACAGCCGCAAATTCAAACAGAATCAAATAATTGTTTGCATACATGCCTGAATTGTAGAGCATCTAAGACCTGTCGTTTTTGGTGAAGATCGGTTAAGGGAAAGGGGTAGTTTACCTGCAACGGTTTTTATCAAGGGTAATTTTTACTTCCATATTCCTTAAGGAATGGAAGTATGGTGATGGCAAAAAAAATCGTGTTCGAGATTATTGCAGATTCTGATTCTACTACACTCAAAACATGAAAAAAGTCGTTTTCCGAAAAGTGTCTGTGTGTGTCTGTCTGTGTGTGTGTCTGTCTGTAGATTTTTTTCTATGGCAAACGATAACTGCCGCAAATTCAAACAGAATCAAATAATTTTTTGCATACAGCCCTGATTTGTAGAGTACTCACGACCTATTGTTTTTGGTGAAGATTGGTTGAGGCAAAGGGGTAGTTTACCTGCAACGGTTTTTTTTTATCAAGGGAAATTTTTTTTTTTTTGGCAAACGATAACAGCCGCAAATTCAAACAGAATTAAATAATGTTTCGTATACAGACCTGAATTGTAGAGTTCTCAAGACCTATTGTTTTTGGTGAAGATCGGTTAAGGGAAAGGGGTAGTTTACCAGTAACGTTTTATGTTTTAACAAGGGTATTTCCTGTGGCAAACGATAACAGCCGCAAATTCAAACAGAATCAAAAGATTATTTGCATACAGCCCTAAATTGTAGAGTTCTCAAGACATATTGGTTTTGGTGAAGATCGGTTAAGGGAAAGGGGTAGTTTACATACAACGTTTTTTTAACAAGTGTATTTTATATGGCAAACGATAACAGCCGCAAATTCAAACAGAATCAAATAATTTTCTGCATACTGCCCTGATTTGTAGAGTACTCAAGACCTATTGTTTTTGGTGAAGATCGGTTGAGGGGAAGGGGTAGTTTACCTGCAACGTTTTTTATCAAGCGTATTTTCTATGGCAAACGATAACAGCCGCAAATTCAAACAGAATCAAATAATTTTTTGCATACGTCAGTGAATTGTAGAGGACTCAAGGCCTTTCGATTTTGGTGAAGATCGGTTAAGGGGAAGGGGTAGTTTACCTGCAACCTTTTACGTTTTAACAAGAGTAAAGTACTTAAAAATTCATTTAAACTTTTTCAAACAATGGTAATTGTTGAAAATAAAATAATTTTGTTGCCAGGCAATAAAATTATAATTTTTTCATTTTAATGTAAATCTGTACATAGTATAAAGTAAAGTCCGTCCGTTTTCTCTCTGTGTTTGAAATCGCTAATCTCAGGAAGTACTGAACGGATTTTATTCAAGTTTTCGCCAATAGATAGAGTGTCTATCGAGGAACATTTATGTGTATAATTAATACATATATGTTGTACATTAGCTTAGCTATCACGGTTTATGTCAAGTAAGTGGTATAGTTTACATCTTATATATAAAATGAATGTTTCTTTGTTTGTCCCGTATGCGTTCCTATACCATTCATCCGATTGCGATGAAACTTCGGTAAGTTGTTGTGCGCACGTCCGCGAAGGTTTCTTCCACATCTCCTCCTAAACCACTGTACCGATTTCAACCAAACTTGGCACAAATATTTTACGCAACGGGAGAACCAACATAGGATAGGTGTTTTTTTTGATGGGGTCCTTTTGGGGGTTCTTTGGGGTCTTCCACATCGCCTCCTAAACCACTTGACCGATTTCAACCAAACTTGGCACAAATATTTTACGCAAAGGGAGAACCAACATAGGACAAGTGTTTTTTCGATACGATCCTTTGGGGGGTCCTTTGGGGTCTTCCACGTCTCCACCTAAACCATTGGACCGATTTCAACCAAACTTGGCACAAATATTTTACGCAACGGGAGAACCAACATAGGACAGGTGTTTTTTCGATACGATCCTCTGGGGGGTCCTTTGCGGTCTTAAAAAACTATTAGATCTGGTTACTATGGCAACCCAATAGAATAGATTCTATTCTAAATATATTATCGCATTAAATTGAAGACCACGCGAACGAAGTTGTGGGCAACAGCTATTTATTTTTAAGAAGCCTACTTTAATTAAACTTTATTATTAATTAAACTAACATTTTCATTACGTACAACGTGAAACTCCGTAGCGAAGCACGGGTATTCTGCTAGTCATGTATAAGAGAAAATATATCGTGCGTGGCAGGCAAGCATATCTCAGTTATGTACGGTTTACGTTTCGCATTTTTTAATTATTATCACTACCGCAATAAAAAGGCAGGGAAGACACACACACACACACACACACACACACACACACACACACACACACACACACACACACACACACACACACACACACACACACACACACACACACACACACACACACACACACACACACACACACACACACACACACACAAATTTCGCGTTATTTCTGGCCTCATTCATGTTTATTTTCTTACATTTGCACGGTTTTTAAATGGAAAGTGCCGAACCCATACCAACATAACGCATGCAAGCCGAAAAAGTGTCCAGCGTGGATAGCGATTTGCTTCCTGTGGATCGCTGGGCAGTGTAACTGCACGTGTTTACAGAGGAACGATTCATAGACAGACTTTTCGTCTTTAGGGAATGAACCCTCTGCAAGATGCTGAGGGTCCATGAGTGACTTCGGAGCGCTCCTTCTTTTCCGCGTGTTTGTTCTGTGAAACGTACACTGTAGATTCGCAGATTTATTCTAAGCAACGCTCAATAGGAAATGTTGAAAATTTTTGTCCACGGTGAACCCTCATACACACTAAACCTGCTCTGATGTTTTAATTACGGACATCATAATATTAAAACTTTGGAAACTTGAGCACTACTTAATGGAGATCAATCATTAACTTATACAAGCCATTAATTTTATGCATATTTGTTATATATATGTGTACAACGTTATCGGCAACAAAGAAGTAGTTTTTGTTAAAATTCCTTCTCGGGATATTTGGCCGTAGTCCAATGTTTTCTACAAAACCAAACGTTTCGGCAATGCCATTGACTTCCATCATCAGTGCAAATCGAGTGCGATAACGTGAGGTGGTATATGTTAGTGACCACAGTACTGTGGTTAAGGCTGAAGCAGTAAGTAGAAAGAAGTAGTTTCTATGGTAATATTCCATTTCGAAAATGATTTTAAAAATAAATCTTAGAATATGGAAGTCATGTATGGTTCTCCATACCGATATTTTTCTATAGTAAACGATAACAGCCGCAAATTCAAACAGAATCAAATGATGTTTTGCATACAGCCCTGTATTGTAGAGTTCTCAATAGGTATTGGTGTTGGTGAAGATCGATTAAGGGAAAGGGGTAGTTTACCAGCAACATTTTATGTTTTAACAAGGGTAATTTTTTATATGATGAACGATAACTGCCGTAAATTCAAACAAAATCAACTAGGTTTTTGCATACCTTTTTAAACTAAACAGAACTCAAGGTCTGTTGATTTTGTTGAAAATCCGTTAAGGGAAGGGGTAGTTTATCAGCAACGTTTTATGTTTTAAAAAGGGTAATTTTTTTATGACGAACGATAACTGCCGAAAATTCAATGAGAATCAAATAATTTTTTGCACCCCCTGAGTTGCAGAGAGCTCAAGGTCTATTGATTTTGGTGAAGATCGGTTAAGGGAAAGGGGTAGTTTACCTGCAACATTTTATGTTGTAACAAGAGAAATGTTTCCATGACGAACGATAACTGAGGCACATTCAAACAGAATCAAATATTTTTTTGCATGCTTCCCTGAATTGTAGAGGACGGAAGGTCTGTTGATTTTGGAGAAGATCGGTTAAGAGAAAGGAGTAGTTTACCTGAAACATTTTATGATTTAACAAGAGTAAAGTACTTAATTTTTATAAATAAAGTATCCTGATAAGAAGCTCATAGTAATTCACTGTAGAAACGTAGATGAAATATCTATAAATGAAGAAGTTAGGTGAACGGGGTGGGGGTAATTTTCTATTATTAAAAATTATAGTTGAAGGTGGAGGGGAGAATTTTTTATATGTGTACTACGTTATCGGCAACAAAGAAGTAGTTTTTTGTTAAAATTGCTTCCCGGGCTCTTTAGCCGTGGTTCAATGTTTTCTGCAAAACCAGACTTTTCGGCAGTGCCATCGACTGCCATCATCGGTGAAAATCGAGTGCGAAAACGTTAGTGACCACAGTACTGTGGTTAATGCTGAAGCAATAAGTAGAAAGACGTAGTTTCTATGGAAATATTTCATTTCGAATATGATTTTAAATATAAATCTTAGAACATGGAAGTCATGTATGGTTCTCCATACCGATATTTTCGAAAAGTGTGTGTGTGTGTGTGTGTGTGTAGATTTTTTTTCTATGGCAAACGATAACAGCCGCAAATTCAAACAGAATCAAATAATTTTTTGCATACAGGCCTGATTTGTAGAGTACTGAAGACGTATTGTTTTTGGTGAAGATCGGCTGAGCGAAAGGGGTAGTTTACCAGCAACGTTTTATGTTTTAACAAAGGTATTTTGTATGGCAAACGCAAATGGTATTTTGTATGGCAAAACAGCCGCAAATTCAAACACAATCAAATAATGTTTTTCATACAGCCCTGAATTGTAGAATTCTCAAGACCTTTTGTTTTTGGTAAAGATCGGATAAGGGAAAGGGGTAGTTTACCAGCAACGTTTTATGTTTTAACAAGGGTATTTTCTATGACAAACGATAAGAGCCGCAAATTCAAACAGAATCAAATACAGTCCTGAATTGTAGAGGCCTCAAGACGTGTTGATTTTGGTGAAGATCAGTTACGAGAAAGGGGTAGTTTACCAGCAACGTTTTTTTTTATCAAGGGTAAGTTTTTTCTAATGCAAACGATAACAGCCGCAAATTCAAACAGAATCATATAACGTTTTGCATACAGCCCTGAATTGTAGAGTTCTGAAGAACTGTTGGTGTTGGTGAAGATCGGTTAAGGGAAAGGGGTAATTTACCTGGAACATTTTATGTTTTAAAAATGGTAATTTTTTCTATGACGAACGATAACTGCCGTAAATTCAAACAGAATCAACTACTTTTTTGCATACCTATTTGAATTATAGTGTATTCAAGGTCTGTTGATTTTGTTGAAGTTCGGTTGGGTGAAAGGGGTAGTTTACCAGGAACGTTTTATGTTTTAACAAGGGTAATTTTTTTATGACGAACGATAACTGCCGTAAATTCAAAGAAAATCAAATACTTTTTTGCATGCTATCCTGAATTGTAAATAAGTGAAGGCCTGTTGATTTTGGTGAAGATCGGTTAAGGGAAAGGGTTATTTTACCTGCCACTTTTCATGTTTTAACAAGAGTAATTGTTTCTATGATGAACGATAACTGCCGCACATTCAAACAGAATCAGATAATGTTTTGCATGCATCCCTGAATTGTAGAGGACTGAAGGTTGATTTTGGTGAAGATTGGTTAAGAGAAAGGGGTAGTTTACCTGCAACATTTTATGTTGTAACAAGAGTGAAGTACTTAATTTTGATAAATAAAGTATACTGATAAGAAGCTCATAATAATCCACTGTAGAAACGTAGATGAAATATTTATAAATTAAGAGGGTAGGTGAATGGGGTGGGGGTAATTTTCTATTAATGAAAATTGTAGTTGATGAGGGAGGGGAGAATTTGTCATATGTGTACTACGTTATCGGCAACAAAGAATTAGTTTGTTGTTAAAATTCCTGCCTAGGCTGTTTAGACGTGGTCCAAGGTTTTCTGCGAATCCAGACTTTTCGGAAGTGTTATCGACTGCCATCATCAGTGAAAATCGAGTGCGCTAACGTGAGGTGGTATACGTTAGTGCACTGTGGTTAAGGCTGAAGCAAGAAGTAGAAAGAAGTAGTTTGTACGGAAATATTTCATTTCGAAAATCATTTTAAATATAAATCTCAGAACATGGAAGTCATGTATGGTTCTCCATACCGATATTTCTCTACATAATGTAATCCTTGCTTATTTTTGTATATGTTCCACTCCGAAATCATCAAAATTAAGTGTTGTTTATCCTTGAGAGTTACAGAAAACAAGTCAGATTTATAAGGAAACGAATGCTATAAGCAATAAGTACTGTTATGTAATGCGGAAAAAATGCTACACCATTTCAGAACATTATACGTGTTTCTCGGCTCTTCCAGCTGTAATGTGTGTGTGCATAAGTATTGCTGCTACTGAGGTGAAGATAATTACGTGACACTTGTCACGCATCCGTGACTGTTCCAGATTTCACCAGTCCACGCGCGCTGTGTGCAAGGCCGCATTCAATTACGTTTTGGTGTTTTCTAGTAGCATTCTTGATGCGTAGTAGGGGTATTTTAGGGCATTTTAAACTATTAGAATAATTTAAAATTTAAGAAATTTTATTTTGTAATGATATTCCTACTCGTCAGTATTCACGATATGAAGGAAAAATAACAGTATTTCTTTTTTTTAGTACAGAAGGAAATGTGAGTGGCTAATGTAGAAATGCAGGTAATGCAATATGGGGAAAATGTATACTGAAAACCGGTTTTGTTTGTTTTTGTGCGGTGTTTACTAGTGATTGATTGCAAGAGGAAGTTATGATATGAAGTTATGATAAGAGGAAGTTATATACTTTCCCTATACTTTTGTTTCTATGGATACTGGTACCTATTCCACTGCAAGATTCTTTGCAGGAGAATCACTATACAAATCACAAAGTGACATATTTAGTTTTACAAAATAAAAAATCGATATGGAGAACCATACATGACTTCTATGTCCTAAAATTTATGTTTAAAATCACTTAAATATTAATTAAATAAGTGGATGCTTGAGTTATGAAGAAATTACGTATCAGCTAAAATGGTACCACCATGTCAGGTGGATTAAGACTATCCTCAACCTTCGTGAGGAAGGACTGTACTTTTGGATAAAATGTCTGTATGTTGAACGAAGAGCTAGCTAAAGGTAGCTGCGATCTGATTCCTGTAATGAAATTGGACTCTCGCTGCGAGGGGCTGAGGGATGTCTATAGTGTTATCAAAGTCTTTGCTGTCAATACTATACTAGTCATTTTTATTTTTTTTAATCGAGTCTTGATTTCTTTCTTTCTATTTGTCTTCTGATTTTCTGAACGACTATTCTGTTCACCCGTATAATTATACATTTCTCAGCAAAACATTTCTTCCTTAATATGTCTGTGTCTCCTGTTTAACACCCACCATTCCGATCCATGTCATAACACTATATTCCACACAAGCTAGTAAATAACTAGCCATCAGGGAGGTCAAAATATTTTCAAGGAGGTGCAAACAATTTTCCAAAGGAGAAAAATATTTATATATTTTTCATACATACACACATGCACATATTAGTTTATAATTCTCATATCATAATAGAAATAAGTACACAGATTGTATTAATTGCTTTAATACAACACTGCCCAGCGATCCACAGCTGTCCACTTTTTCGGCTTGCACGCGTTGTGTTGGTGTGAGTTTCGGCACTTTTCATTTAAAAAGCATGCAAACATAAGGAAATAAACATTATTGATGCCAGAAATAACGCGAATTGTGTGTGTGTGTGTGTGTGTGTGTGTGTGTGTGTGTGTGTGTGTGTGTGTGTGTGTGTGTGTGTGTGTGTGTGTGTGTGTGTGTGTGTGTGTGTGTGTGTGTGTGTGTGTGTGTCCTACCAGGAACGATATATTTTCACTCATACGTGATTTAAATTAAAATGAAAAATATAGAATTTTGTTAAAGTGAAATAAAATGTTTCCATAGAAACTACTTCTTTGTTGTCAACAACGTATTACACATATAAAACTTATAAAATTTACTTACTCCATCATCAACTACCAATTTAATTTATAAAAAAAAATTACCCCCTTCCCCTTCAACTATCCTTTTCATTTATAGATATTTCATCTACCTTTCTACAGTGGATTATTATGACCTTCTTTTCAGGATACTTTATTTATCAAAATTAAGCTCTTTACTCTTGTTAAAACGTAAAACGTTGCAGGTAAACTACCCCTTTCCCTTAACAAATCTTCACAAAAATCAATAGTCCTCTACAATTTAAGACTGTATATGCAAAAAATTATTTGCTTCTGTTTGAATTTACAGCTGTTATCGTTTACCATAGAAAAAATTCTATAGACAGACAGACACACACACAGACACTTTCCGAAAAATGACTTTTTCATGTTTTGATGGTAGTACAATCAGAATCTGCTGTTATTTCTAACACGATTTTTTTCGCCATGACCATACTTCCATTTCCTTATGGAACATGGAAGTAACAATTTATAATTTTGGGAAATCCTTATACTGCACTGCTGTACTACTGTTATTGAACGTCAGCTGTTTAATTCTTTTTTCTTCAGTCATCTACTTTGTATGCCACTCCCTTTATGTCTCCCTACATGATGCAGGTCTTCTTGAGTTTTTCTTTTATACCCTTTTTCCAAGTTCTCCTTGCACTTTTCTTTTCATTCCTTCCCTGTACTTTGTCTCATACGTACTATTACAGATTCATTTCTGGTATTTCAGTGGGGTATAAATATAGGCAGTCAGCGGCACTTAGTTCAGTTATTGTCGGGCGATTTACACAATGCGGTTTAAAGTATTATGGCAAAGTGTTATATTTTTTATAATTGTATGGGAAACTTATTGTAAATCAATTGTGTTTTATATTAGTTGACATTATTATTGTGTGTGAACAAGTTTTATTTGATTTGTTGTAAGAGACTGTCTTGTTGATTACAAACTGTTTAATTGTGATAATTAAAGCTGGTGATTAGTAACTTAATTGGTGTCTTGTATTTTGTTTTCCACTGTACCATACGATGATCAAGAAGAAGACCGTCGTAACAGTGAGTCAGAAGTGCGACAGAACCATTAACAGTGGAAACAGTGGACACTTTGTACAAGACTACTGTAATTCATAATTAATCTGTAAACATGGATGCCAGTCAGATGATGGAAGCTTTCCAAACGCTGCAGCAGCAGACACAGGAACAACAAAAACTAGAACAGCAAAAAGGGACGGAAGAAGCAGAAAGATGACAAAAAGAAGAACGAAGACAGGAAAGAGAAGAAACAGAGTAACGACGTAAGCAGGAAGCAGAGGAACGTAAACGTGAAGCAGGTGACACCAAAGCGTTAATTCAAGAGCAAAAGTAGATGCAAGAACATACTACCGCAGAATTGAGTCTCCTACGTGGTGACGTAGGTGAATTACGATTTGAGCTTAAAAATCAAATTGCCAGAATACCTGAAGTAGAAGAATCCATGTCAAAAAAAGTAGCTGAAGTAGAAAAATCTGTATTGAGTGTGGAAGAAACTATGTCAAAAAAAATATTTGCAGTAGAAAACTCAATGGCAAACATAAGAGAACAAATTAAAAGTGAAGTTGAGCAGTTCATGAAGATACAACCAAAACAAATTTTTGAACAGACTGTACCAATGATAAAGACAGAGAAGACAATAGAGAAAGTCATCTTGCCTGCGGTTTGGACAGTTCATGTCAAGGCTCCAACCTTTGACGGAAGCGATCACTGGGCAACGTACCTTCGGCAATTTGAAGCTGCTGCATGCGCAAATAATTGGACAGGGAAAGAGAAGGCAGTGTCACTTGTTCTCGCATTAAAAGGTCCTGCGGTAGAATTACTAAAGAAAGTGCCACCTAACAGCCAGAACACCTATGCGGAATTGATAAAAGCTCTGGAATTACGGTATGGTGATAAACATTTGCGAGATGTGTACTGCACTCAGTTGAGAGCAAGGCGACAGCATACTGGGGAGAGTCTTCAAGAGTTTGAAGCAAGTATCGACAGAGTAATTAGACTGGCCTATCCTGAAGCGCCAGAAGATTTACGAACGAGGTTTGCGATGCAGACATTTGCTGACGGTGTCCGAGATAATGAACTAAAGCAAATTTTGCGAATGGAAAGACACCAGAATAGTGCGGATGCCCTGGTACATGCTTTGCAATTTGAGGCCAGACGCAAGTCAGCGTCTGGTTGGAGACCGTCAAGTCATAGAGTGCGCGCGCTGAAAAACTGCGACGGCACAGACGAGAAAGAAGAGTAAGGAACAGAGACCCAACGAGCGGCGCCACAGAGTAAAGTAAGAAAGGCTGGAAGACCGAAGTGTTATCGATGTGGGAAACCTGGACATTTACAACGAGATTGTCGGGTTAGAGTTCAGCAGCAGGGAAACGAGCAGTAGTCGGTACAACGGGGGATGTACTGACTAACTGGAGGAACGAAGCTCCTAGACAATACGCAATTTCTACACTTCAGGAAAACAGCGGGAGCTTGGTGGTTAGCGGATTCGTTCAAGAAAGGCCAACCTCGATTACAGTTGACACAGGCGCAACAGTTTATGCGCCCCGACGTGGTGAAAAATCTCAAGCCAATCTGGCGCTCTTGCAGCTTGCGAACAGCTACTGAACGGCCTGTAAAAGTGTTTGGAAAAGTGGAGATACACCTAACGCCTCGGTCGACTTGAGTTTGATCTTGAAGTAGCCTACTGGTTGCAGACATTGTGAATGAATTAATTCTTGGTGTGGACGTTATGAACACATATGGATTTATATTCGACTTCAAAAACAATGTCTTGAGAATTGGAAAAGAAGACGTAATGTTCTCCACATTGAATACATCAGAAAAATCGATGGACGTGATAAATCAAGTGGCCGTAACTGTTCCGCCAAACTCCGAAAAGATCATCATGGTTAGAACCGAGGTAGATACTAGGGGCAAGCAGTGTTCTTTATTCGAACCCCAGGTAGTCAGCACACCGGCCATACTAATTGCCAGAAATTTAATAAAACCTAACGAAACCGGAAATGTACCTATTAGAGTGGCGAATATTTTGGATCAAGCTGTCACTTTACAAAATTGACTCCTGTGGCCTGAGTAGCCGGAATGACGCAAAGGAGATGCATGATGGAACGTCTGGAGGCCATCTTGGCGTTAACAAAACCCTTGACAAAATACGGAAGCGATTCTATTGGCTTCATCTTCACCACGACGTAGAGGAATGGGCTCGGACATGTGAAATATGTGCTGAAAGCAAGGGCCCACAAAAATTGCCATATTGCTTTACCATTCTCAGTTACTGACGATGGAAACCGGTACATTATAGTTGTAGGTGACTACTTTACTAAGTGGGCGGAAGCCTACGCAATTCCAAATCAGGAGGTTACCACTGTGGCAAAGGAGTTAGTTCACAACTTCTGTTGCCGTTATGGAGCCCGTACGGAAATCGATACGGATCAAGGCAGAAATTTCGAATCAGTAGACGAACTATGCCGTTTACTCTTAATTCGAAAGGCCAGGACAACGCCTCTCCATCCTCAGTCGGATGGGATGTTGAAGGATTCAATAGGACACTTGAGCAGCATATTTCGAAGGTAGTTGACGAGAACCAAACAGACTGGGACCAACGTATACCACTATTTCTCATGGCGCATAGGTCATCAGTACACGACACAACCGGCATGACTCCCGCAAAATTGGTGTTTGGGCGAGAGATTCGCCTTCCTGGGGACTTGATGTTAAGATCACCTGAGACTCAGTCCCAAGAGCCACAGAACTATTCCTCGCAATTAGAAAACCAACTGCGAGAAATGAATCGCTTGATAAGAGGACGGCTGAAGATTGCCAGTGATAAAATGAAAATTCGGTATGACATTCGCAGCAATAGTGTGGGTTTCCAAGAAGGATATCAGGTTTGGTTGTACAACCCAAAGCACCGTCGTGGTCGCTCACCTAAACTCCAGACTACCTGGGAAGGACCTTATACTGTGAAAAAAAGGATCAACGATGTTGTCTATCAGATTCAAGAGGAAGGACAGCGAAAGTTCAAGGTCGTCCATCTAGATCGCCTGGCTAAGTATTACTTCAGAGACGGGTTGGCGGTTCGGGACGAACAGGCTTAAAGAGGGAGAAGTATTATGTAATGCGGAAAACACTTTACACCATTACAGAACATTCTATGTGTTTCTCGGCACTTCCAGCTGTAATGTGTGTGTGCGTAAGTATTGCTGCTACTGAGATGGAGGACAATTATGTGGCACTTGTCACGCGTCCGAAACTGATCTAGATTTCACCAGTCCGCGCGCGCTGTGTGCAAGACCGCAATCAATTACATTCTGGTGTTTTCTAATAGCGTTCTTGACCCGTAGTATGGAATATTCTGGGATTTCAGCGGAGTGTAAAAATAGCCAGTCAGTGGCGCTTAGTTCAGTTATTGTCAGGCGATTTACACAATGCGGTTCGAAGTATTTGTGACGAAGTGTTGTGTTTTATAATTGTGGGGGACAATTGTAATACAATTGTGATTTACATTAGTTGACATTATTATTGCGTGTGAAGAATTTTTATTTGGTTTGTTGTAAGAGAATATCTTGTTGATTACAAAATGTTTAATTGTGATAATTAAAGCTGGTGATTAGTGACTTAATTGGTGTCTTGTATTTTTTTTTCCACTGTACCATACACATACCATCAAGGAGACCGTCGTAACAGTACTTAGTCCTCAAAGTATTGGCCAGGAAACTAGCATAGAGAATAATCAGGCCATACTAGAGAAAGTTATAGAAATAGCGAAACACTGTGAAATCCAAGAAATTGGACAGTTAAAAAGTTAAATGCCCTAAAGATACTCGCATTAAAACAAATACAGAATACTCTAGAAACACTCAGGAGAGCCAAATATTTAGTGTCTTTCAAGACAGCATTACTGTCTCCAAGACAAAATGGAGAATTTTAAATTAAAACGTAGAAGATATCTTGTCTAAATTCTTCACTCCAGCCCACGTTTGATGTCTTTTCTAGACAACAAGAGAAATACGTGGTTGCTCTTAGCAAATGCACTGTCGCTAAGAGCACTTTCAAAGAAAGCGCAATTACCCCTTACCCGCTCATTCTATTCTCAAAGAGTTGACACGATAGTTTAAATTTAGGCGTGGCATCCTTTAGGAAGTTTTATCTTTACTGAAATCTAAGGCTACAAATTTTAAAGAATTTGAAAACTCATTTATTATGTAGAACCCATTTATTCCATTTATAAAGTGGAAGCAACCCATTTATTATGATTTTGATGTCATCATGACAAATGAACTACTTAAAAGAATTATCAGTGTCGTTGAGAGCTATAATATTCATGTAGCTCTTGTGATGTGTAACAGGGGATAATTCGAAGGTCTGGAAGGAATTGGGCATACACACAAAAACAACTTTCTTCATTAATCCAAATACAGATGACAAAGTGTGGGTTTTCTGTTATATATCTCATCTTTTGAAGCTAATCATAGACAAAGTGAAGCCCATTTTCTAGACAATGGGTTGTCACTTTGCTATGGCACTGAACTTAAATAGCAGACAATAGAAAATCTGCTACAGCAACAGACAGGCGATTTTACATAGCATTAGTCATGTACACCTTAACGTAACTGATCGATTTCATCAAAATGTAAGATTTGCTGCACAGTTGTTTTCGAATCATACAGTAAAGGCAGTGAAACATGTGGCAAATAAAGTGCGTGAAGTGGTTAACAACTTTTTGATGTTTTTAACTGAAAACTTCCAAAATACCAGATAATGACCTCAGAAGTGGGTACGATATGAATTTTAGGAGTCTAGGAAAAACTTTAAAACGATTTTTGGAGGTAATAACTAACCTGGAAGTGGGAAGTAAAAAGTTTACTACCTTTTCAGAAAGATTTCGTTACGGTATTTCCTTAAATTCATTGTTTGAACTTTATTAACAAATGAAAACGACCCATCGTGTGACGTATATTTTACTGCCAGATTAAATCAAGATTACCCGGAAAACTATTTTTTTTTAACAACCCCATTCTCTTTGAACTGCGCAACAGAATTCGGCTCCTGCTGTTAACAAATAGCACTTACGATATACCATTACCTGTAAGTGCGTCTGTGCCTGAGGAGGGTAACATTCAGTCTGCCGAAGTTATGGGAGCAGAATCAAGCGACTCTGATGAGGATTTCACGTAACTTGTTACCAGTGAACTGTGCATAGACATAATTAAACCCTACCCGTCAATACCAACTACCCTGAATAGTGGCGCTGAGTGGTTACAAAAACTCTTTCACTTTGAAATTGATTTTGGTCCTTTACACGGACATACAGTTTCTAAACAACATAAAGTAACGTCTTCCGGAAGTGAACGAGAAAATAATTTGTTTGTAGCCTAAGTCAGGACAAGGACATTTAGTAGAATCCGTCTAAGTAGATCAAACTCAAGTACCTACTTGGAAAATAATGCAGAGACGAAGAGCCGACTATGGGTAGCTTCGTCTTCAAAATTTTAAGTTGCCTAAATAATTATTTTAATGCTAAATTAGGCCTTTGAATAAATAACAATCAGCATTCATTATTATTTATTATCTATATAAATAAAAGGCAATGTTCGTATGTGTGTGCCCTATAGATTCAAAAACTACTCGACCGATTTCGCTGAAAATTTCAGTTTGTTCTTATTAGTGCCAGGAGTGTTTAGAGAGTGGTTTGAATGAAATCCGATAGGTAGCGCTGTTGTTTTTACAGTGTTAATTTAGTGCCAGGAGTGTTTAGTTGTTGCATAACAATGTCACCAAAACGACAAAATAATAGTCGTCGCACAAATAGAGCCAAGAGAATGAGAGAAGAAAGAAGAAATGAAACAGAAGAAGAAACAGCACAACGAAATGAACGAAATAGATTACATTTGTCACAGTCTCGTGCTACTGAATCATCACAATAACACGAAGCACGAAATGAAGAAAGCCGAGTAGGAATTCAGACAAAATTTGTCATATGCTGATCGAAATGAACAACGTGAAAATGATCGATTACGCATGCAAATGAATCGATTGCATCAATTGGTAATACTTGATCGTATTGCATTTCAGTATAATTCTGAAATTGAATACATCCAGTTGTTGTTGTTGAAAGTATGAATAAAGTTTGCACACATTGCAAAGCATGAAAATTCAAAAATGAAGCACCTGGAATATGTTGTTTGAATGGTAAAGTTAAACTGCCAGTATTGAATGCACCACCTGAGCCATTGTTCTCATTGGTTGCAGGTACTACAGCACAACCGAAGCATTTTTTGAATAACATACGAAATTATAACACATGCTTTCAAATGACTTCGTTTGGTGCAACGAATGTAATAACTGACAATTATATGCCAACATTCAAGATCAAGGTCAAATCTACCATAAAGCAGGCTCTTTGTTACCATTTCCGGATGCTTAACACAAATTTTTGCAAATTTATTTCATTGAAAATTCAAATGATCAAGTAAATCAACGTTGTGGAATTAACAAAGCCACAAAAAGAGAAATAGTTGAATCGTTGCAAAATTTATTTCATGAACACAACGAATTGATTAAATTGTTCAAAACAGCCATTGAACAAATGCCATCCGATAACCATAAAATTGTGATTCGAGCTGACAAAACACCTGTTGGGCAACACGCAAGATTTAATGCTCCACCAATCGATGAAGTGGCAATAGTCATTGTTGGAGAACAATTTGAATCACGCGACATCGTACTTCATCGTCGAAATGATCGTCTTCAACGTGTTGCAGAAACTCACCGCTCCTACGATGCATTACAATATCCAATATTGTTCTGGGAAGGAGAAGATGGATATCATTTTAACATCAAGATGATAAATCCAGCAAATGGTGATAAATAAATTTAATTAATTAATATTATTTTGACGTATATCATTAAAATCTGTCAAACATTCCCCTTACAAGTTTCATCGAAAGAAATAAGAATAATAAATTTATGGTAACTAGTCGTCTGATAACAGTACAGACGTTGATAAATAGAGCTTACTGTGCTCGCAAGCATAGAAACTGTCTCCTGTTTGCCTATTTGTTAGTTTTTATTTATAACAACTGTACACAAAATTTTATAATGCTCGTAACATTGCGGGGGGGGCGAGTGCCCCCCTTGCCCCTCCCAAGTTACGCCTATGGACGTGGTTGCCAAGATGAGGAAGGAAGAAGAATTACGTTTCATAGGTACATTCCTACTGAATTATTCCACAAAAAATGTTTTGCTGATAGTACAATACTCTTTGCTTAAAAAAAAAAAATGACAGTAAGTACACATTGTGGGTAAAGATGATATTTAGTTACAAAAAGCAGGATAGATTCAATAAATTTACAAACCCCTTCTATGTAACCTTTCCTTGGTATAAAAATGGTAACTCCCGTGCGTTTTTGGTGCGTAAATTATGCGGATTTATATATTCTTAAGAATAAAAAGTATTGCAACGATTCAAATTTCATTATGCTAATAAGGATATGGTGAGTGTGTGAAATTTACTAACACGTCAATATGGAGGAGATGAAAAAGCATTTATTATACACACAAATATAGTTTTTAAAGATGTATATTTTATCATAAATTGTCATGTATTGATAATAGAAATAATAGTTTGCATTGTTCGATAATATAAATCGATTTTACTTGGTTGCTGCAACGTCCTCCTCTCCTCTCGTCGTTCCCGTTCTGGCGTCCTCTTCTTCAGCGTCACTCCTTCCTGGTGTCCTCTTCGTCCTGGCGTCCTCTTCTTCAGCGTCACTCCTTCCTGGTGTCCTCTTCGTCCTGGCGTCCTCTCCGTCTTGTCGTCCTCTTCTACAGCGTCACTCCTTCCTGGTGTCCTCTTCGTCCTGGCGTCCTCTTCGTCTTGTCGTCCTTTTCTACGGCAGGCGGCTCCAGCGGCGATATTTCACTGAGTCTCGTTGTTATTATGTTTGACTGCTAACATTAATTAGTTTCTTCATAAATTGTTCACTCACAATGATTATAAATTTCACTCGTACAGTTTATTATTAATTTATACTTTATATTTTCTTAATCTCAGAGTTAATATGGGTATTAATTAATGTGATGTATTAATAATGATTATATATTATATATTATTAATTATTCCACGATATCTTGAAGTGTCTTTAACATCCCTAAGCGGATATCTTAACTAACACGAAACAGCACTATATTATATTATAATTTTTATCTAAATATTTTACCCCCTCGGTTCTTAACGCAAAACTTCGTTAAGAATTACCAAGGTTTATTTTATATATGATATTTCTATGTTCGTAAGAGAACAACTCTCTTCACCGGGCACAACTTCCCCTTGCAGATGCTAAAGCAGCACTGTGTCCATCCTAACTCTACAACGAATGAATCTTACTGAATTTAGTGTATTTTGATTCGCTAAGCCCAAGTCACATGATTGATGGAACAAACAGATATACGAATTTCCTGAAAAACTTTGTATAATTTAGCAAAGGCCTGCATGGAAATTATCTACAAATTTTATTACCCTATCGTTGATGAGAGTTACAATTGAGTTTTTCTTCACTTAAAAAAAAACATATTTGTAAAATAGTTATGAACCATAGAGTACACATAAATTGGAGCTATTTACATAAACAATTCATTGTCAAAGTTTCATGTCGATCGGTTAATTACCGCGGAAGATATCGCGACTACACGTTATCACACCCGCACAAATTCACTCAAAGAATACAGGACCATATAGAACACCTTTTTTTGAAGAGTTTGGTATACCCTACATGCCATTTCTAAATACAAAACTTACGGCTAAAAGACAAAATATTACACAAAACAAATTTAAACAAGAAAATGCTCGTCATCCATGTGCTTTGATACAAACAGCATAGCTTATCATCCTGTGTTCCGTTGCAGGATTAACCCTACCACGTGCAAAAAAATGTTTTGTATTGAATATAAAAAAAATTTTTTTTTCTCTTACTAACCTAAATTGACATAACTTCCTCCCAATAATAATAATCATCCAAATAATAACATAATAAGTTCAAAAATCAAAATACATAAATAGCTTCTATCAAACTCATTCCTCTCCTGTCACTTTGACAGCCTTAATTTAAACAAACACACGCACATGGCTAGATATGAACAACTTTCCTGAACACAGATAAGCGTATCAAACTTCTGACGTCATTCGGCTATATCTACACTTCATCCATACATTTTTCCAACATGATTACAATTATTCTTACTTTACACATATTTTTATACAATTTCCTACCAGTCATTCCATCTATATCCTGGCATTCTAGTTTTAATTATCTTTAACGTAATATTTTCTTAAGGATGATGCATGGAACTTTCCTATCACCCTGTTTGTATTTGGGTTTGTGACAATGTATGTATTTTTACCCACTTGTTCCGATAAAATATATGGACCGTTGTATAATCTAAAGAATTTGGCTGCAGTATTATCTTCCCTGTGGCCTACATTTAAAACTCGCAGTACCTTCTCGCCAGTTTTGAACGTTACCAGTTTGTGATCCGCATTAAATTTCTCTGTCCGTTCTTCGGCACACCTTTTAATGCGTCTCCTGGCCTCTATCTTTTTAACCAAATTTGGAATAAGCAAATTCTGCGTTGCAATCCTCCTGATGCACCCATCCCAGATACGCTTTGGCACTTCCCCGTTTGTAGTTCGTTAGGTGTAAATCCTGTCGTGTCATTGTAATTCCCGTTGATGGACGCCTCGAAAAACTCGAGATAATCCGGCCACCTACTCTGGTTGGTATTACAATAAGTGCGAAACAGACGCCCTAACTCCCTGTTGACCCTTTCGGCGAGGTTACCTTGCCGTCTCCGGATTGCTGTCAACTGTGCTTCTCTAATTCGGACTGCCACTTCTTGTTGGTGAATTGCTTACCCTGGTCAGATAGAATTTCCTTCACCGGACCGTATTTCGGAATGTATTTATTTAATACAACATTAATACTGCCATCGTGGTAGGTCGTCCAATTGCATATAAACTTACGTTCTTAGAAAATGCATCTGTGCAAACAACCAGGTTCTTCATACCCCTTGCAGCACGTGGTAGCGGACCTAAAAAATCGATACACAATAGATCATTCTTATTCTTGGTAATGATGTTACCCATCTCCACATAGGTGTGTTGATTTGGGTATTTAGCTGTCTGGCATATGTGACATGTTCGCAAAATAGACTTAACTTTCCTTGCCATGTTCAACCATACGAAGTCTTCTCTCATCGCCAAATAACATTTATAAGCTCCAGCATGAGCAAGACTTTCATGACAAGCCCACGTTAAATCTTCTACGAGATCATCAGGAACCATAATCTTCCATTGTCCGTCGATTATTTTATACAGTACATCCCTGTCGATTCTGTACTTCGGGTTGTCTTGCCTTTGTATTTCTTCCCTAATTTTTTTTAATTTTGCGTCCTTCTGTTGTTCAAGATTTACCAATTTCAACCTATTCTTTAAGTCACCTGGTAATGTATACTTGACTGCCAGAATTTTTAAAATCGATTTACGTTTATTTAAACTATTAATTAATTGTTTCTCTTGACAAGCGGTCTGCTTATCATCAGCGCACTGCCCGTTGCTCATTATTTTATCTATGCGATAACCAGCTGGCTACTGTAGATTAACTTTTCGCTCTCATTCATTCATATTATTCTGTTTATGCCCCAAACTAATATTATGTAGCTTATTTTGAATTATGCAGATCAGTGTTTTGCTACTAACATCAATTGTGGCGTGTATTTTTGAAGTTTTCTTTAGGCGCGTTGAGGGTGAAATTTTTAGTATGTAACGAAATGCGCGCGCACCATGCAATGGAAACAGAAAGTTAACAGGATGAAGTTAGCCGTGGACAACGAGCCTGAGGCCAAAAAAGTGTACTGCAGGAATGGATAAATGTACAGTTCCGATACCGCTAAATAGCTTTTGTTTATTTACTTGTTACTATGGTAACTAATTCTGGTCTTGTTGACATCTTTAGTAGTAGTATTTAATATATTTCATTACTTATTCATTGCATCATCAGAAATACGTATAAACATACATTTTATAATCTCTTAAGATAATTACAAAATATATAAATGTATCTGTATAAAAAATTACAAAATGTATCAATACAATCGCATAGTAAAAACATTAAAAACTGCAGGAACGGATAAAGGTATAGTTCCGATGCCGCTAAATATCATTTGTTTATTTACTTGTTACTATGGTAATTAATTCTGGTCTCCATGGTGTTGCAACGGCATCACTTTAACAGCCACTATCTTTACTTCCATCTGGAACCACAGTCTGTCACAAACGTCACACGCGTGTCCAAATTCATTATTAAAGAATGTTTTGTGGATGTGCTTTGTAGCTAACTGCCACGTTTTGCTGAATTCGATCGGCTGATACACTTGCGAAGTCGGGCGCTCTTGTTCGGTGACAAAAATTGTGTAACCAAATTTTAATAAGTGTTTAAAAATATTTGAGGTTAATTTTATTAAGTATTAATTTCAAAAGTCTTGTATATACATGTATATACCATTTTAAATATTGTTTGTATAGTCATAAAACTGTTCTTATCGTATTTTTCTGTTATGTTTCTTGTACTGAATTCAGCTCGATTAATATCCTACCGGATAATTAGTACTTACGTATGTATCAGTAACAATGGCGTAGTTATTTCTACAGTGGATTATTAAAATCTAAAACCATAGCATAAAATTTCTCTTCTTAGTCTGTTATTACTCTTGCATTATTACAATTATTACAATGCAGGTTTCATTTAATTTCATTGAAAGGAAAAGTATTTCAACTTTATTTATTCTGACGAAAACAATCTGTCCTTTGTTTAGTGAGAGTAAGTGTATCTTTAGTCTAAATGTAGATTAAGTATAGTTTAGTTTAGTTTTAGTTATTACCGTTAATCAGTTGGATAATAAAATCATGTTTACGGAATTACAAAAATATTGCAAACACGGAAATTATTTTTTTGCTAAAATAATTTGTTAAATTGGTCCCAAGAGTTCCATAAATTTCCTCTGAATAGAATTTTGCTCGAGTAGTTTTCTCAACCTTCATTTGTACATGGTCATTAGCGTGCATAATGATGTGGCACTATGATCTCTCATCATTAAAGCCTAATAAGAGTTCCCTTGTATTTTGACTAAGGATATGTTAGTACATCTGGTTCTTCAATTTATAGTCCTTTTAAAACAGTGACATTTCATCATCTTTTTAATTTCATCATCATCATTCCAAAGAAGTATAACTTCTAACGCGCGTACATAAGTACACGCACCCACAACTTTTTTTTTAATGTATCAGTGCCTAATACTACATCATAAATTAGATTTTTCACTATAAGAACGGGTACTTCTATTTCCATACCTTGTGAATCTATTGTGATAAGTGCTTGCTTATTAATAGTTTGTGAATCACCTGTGGCTGTCGTGACGATTGTATTGCTGACAGGTAAGATCTGTGTTTCTTTAAATTGGTGTTTATGTTTGTTAACGAAATTTTCGCTGATTAGAGAAATTTCAGCCCCAGTATCGAATAATATATTACCGACACATCCATTAATTTTCGCGCCTACAACAGTATCATTATCACTCTTATTTCTAACATGTTCCACATCATCATTAACACAATTACTATACTTCAATTCATCTTTAATATCTTCAGGATATAGGCCGGAAGCAATGTATACATTCTTACTACTAGTAGACTATTGTTCTCATAAGATTTTCGACACTGCTTTTCGTTATGGTATGTTTTATTTGCTTTTGTAATTGCCGATACATTACTTTGATTGGACTTTTGGAAATTAGGTTTGTTTTTAAATTGTTGTGGTTGTTGTTGTTGTTGTTTTTGTGATTGTTGTGGCTGAAATTGTTTAGGAGCCGGTTCACTATTATTATTACTGTTATTTTGACTGTCAACATTATCCCATTTGGTTAACAATAAGAGTAGTTCCTCCAATGATTTAATGCCTTGCGTAATTACAGCAATTTGAATACCGCGTCCGAAATGATGGGCTAATTTGTTTACCATCTCTGGCTCTGACATTTCTGGTTCTAGATACTTCGCACGAGATATGAGTTGGATTAAATAATTTTCTTTAGACCCTTTTAAACTGGAATACCTACCAAACTCAAGCTGCACGCGTATTTTTCGCTGTATTTCGCTGTTCCAGTATCTCGCCTTAAAGTGTTGTACTAAATATGTAACTATTTTATCTTGTACTACCGTGAACCACTCAGCTGCAGTACCCTTTAATCTCCTGACTACATAGTTTATTTTATCCATCTCACTCAGGGTGTCGCCTATTGCGTCCATGTCTCGCTGGCAGTTTTTCAGGAAGAGAAGCGGATTTTCACTATCTTTTCCGAAGAATTTCAACTGTGGATTGTTTTCTTCTACAGTTCTATAGATGAACGTGGTCTGCTTCGCTGTTGTCGAGGTACTCTGGAGTCGGGTCAGCTGTTGTTTCAATTCTTGTATCTCCTGATCTTGTTCAGCTACAAGCTCCCTCACCGTAGATGTGTGTTGAACTACTCTTTCCTCTATTCCAGTGATTTTAGCTTCACATTCATTGATGCGAGAATTGTTCGCTTCTAAAGCAGTCTCAATATTGCTGCGAATTATCTCTACCTTTTCGCCTATACGTTTTTCGGTTGACTCTAAAAGTTGTTTATTTTGTTTAGTCTGGTCATGCACGGCTGTACAGATTCTTTTATTCTCATCGTGAAGCGACTGCAGTGACCTATTTTGTCTTTCTGCTTCGTCAGACATTTTCTGCATAGCGGATTTACTTTCTTCCTTATTTGCTTTATTGTCTTCGGATAGCTTTTACATATTTGCCGATAAAGCAGCTAATGTATTCTGTAACTCTAGTCCTTCGGCCATATTGATTATTTATTTTTTATAACTTTAACAAATATTATATTTTTTTACTTATAGTAACAGCAATATTTTTAATACTTATTTTTACGAATAACTGTCCGTTTATATGATATTTATTATTATAGTCCAGTATCTCAATCAAATGTAAACAAGCTTAATCTAACACAAATACAAATAATAATTCAATCTTCACATAGACAATTTACTACTGTTGTTCAAATATCTGATAAGAGAGAGTATTCAAACTTTTATCTCCACTCCCTGATAACATAGAACGGCACACACAAATAGTTTAATGAATTTATTTTATACACAATCAAATAATATTTTCTTTTTTACAACAAATGCAAAAAATCGGGCCCCACGTTGGCCAGCGCTAAATATCCTTATGCAACGGTTCAAATTTGATTATACTAATAAGCTAATAAGGATATGGTGAGTGTGTAAAATTTACTAACACGTCAATATGGAGGAGATGAAAAAGCATTTATTATACACACAAATATAGTTTTTAAAGATGTATATTGTATCATAAATTGTCATGTATTGATAATAGAAATAATAGTTTGTATTGTTCGATAATATAAATCGATTTTACTTGGTTGCTGCAACGTCCTCCTCTCCTCTCGTCGTTCCCATCCTGGCGTCCTCTTCGTCTTGTCGTCCTTTTCTACGGCAGGCGGCTACAGCGGCGATATTTCACTGAGTCTCGTTGTTATTATGTTTGACTGCTAACATTAATTAGTTTCTTCATAAATTGTTCACTCACAATGATTATAAATTTCACTCGTACAGTTTATTATTAATTTATACTTTATATTTTCTTAATCTCAGAGTTAATATAGGTATTAATTAATGTGATGTATTAATAATGATTATATATTATATATTATTAATTATTCCACGATATCTTGAAGTGTCTTTACCTTCCCTAAGCGGATACCTTAACTAAGGTAAAACCTAACTATTAACAAATAAAAACATAATTACTGTGTATCTCTAATAAAGCAAACAAATACTAAGATTAAAAAATATTACAATAAATACCTTTAATCTCCTTACAGTTTATATTACAAGTAGAATTATCGCATAAACAGTCTAAGCACTTATAAACTAATGGAGCATCAAAACTGACTGGTTCTCTAAGACTAAAATTAATGTAAGTAGTTTTCAATTCAATTTTGAAAACAAGAACAACTTCCCGCGAATACAAGTAGAAGATTACTCACTTAGTTCACTACGGCAACCAAAGAGATACTAAAAATAAAATGTCGGGTTGTGGGTACTAGAAGTCGCTACCTACCTGCACCGGTTGTAAAACCAGTAAAAGGAAAGTTTATTGTTTGTTTTCTTGTTACTTCTACAAAATGCAGCAAATGTAACATAAAACCAAATAAAATGAGCCGCCGCCTCTGTAATATGCCGAAAACCTAAGTCAAAATGAGTATTAAAAAAGCCGACATAATAAGCCGGCGATATCATAGCGCCTTACTGCTTTGAAGCGGCCGACTCAAAGAAGAGCGGTAGCCTGTGACTTGTGACGGTTTTCCGACAATAAGGCAGGAATAGAATGTAATAATATTCATTAATTGGATTCCGTAACTTCCACTTTACAGGATACCGACCGAATTTGGCGCCCCTATATTTTGCCGCCTGCGTGCGGGGCATTCGCTGCATACCCGCCAGGAACGACCCTGACCAAAACCAACAGGTCTTGAGAACTCTACAATTCAGGGTTGTGCCCAAAATATAATTTGATTCTGTTTGAATTTGCGGCTGTTATCGTTTGCCATTAAAACAAAATTACCCTTGATAAAAAAAACGTTGCTGGTAATCTACCCTTTTCCCTTAAACGATCTTCACCAAAAACAATAGTACTCTACAAGTCAGGACTGTATGCAAAACATTATTTGATTCTGTCTGAATTTGCGGCTCTTATCGTTTGCCATAGGATGTACCGTTGTTAAAACATAAAACGTTGCCATGAAACTACCCCTTCCTCTTAACCGATCTTTACCAAAACCAACAGGTCTTGAGAACTCTACAATTCAGGGTCGTGTCCAAAATATAATTTGATTCTGTTTGAATTTGCGGCTGTTATCGTTTGCCATAGAAAAAAATTACCCTTGATAAAAAAAAAGTTGCCGGTAAACTACCCCTTTACCTTAACCGATCTTCACCAAACACAATAGGTCTTGAGTACTCTGCAAATCAGGGCTGTATGCAAAAAATTATTTGATTCTCTTTGAATTTGCGGCTGTTATCGTTTGCCATAGAAAAAAAATCTACAGACACAGACAGACAGACAGACAGACAGACACACAGACACTTTTCGAAAAATGACTTTTTTCATGTTTTGAGTGTAGTACAATCAGAATCTGCAATAATCTCGAACACGATTTTTTTGCCATCACCATACGTCCATTTCCTTAAGGAACACGGAAGTAATAAAACGTTGCACATAAACTACTCCTTTCCCTCAACCGATCTTCACCAAAAACAATCGGTCTTGAGAAGTCTACTATTCACAGTTGCATGCAAAAAATTATTTGATTATGTTTGAATTTGCGGCTGTTATCCTTTGCCATAGAAAATACCCTTGATTAAAAAAAACGTTGCAGGTAAACTACCCCTTTCCCTTAACCGTTCTGCACCAAAAACAGTAGTACTCTACAAATCAGAGCCGTATGCAAATATTATTTGATTCAGTTTGAATCTGCGGCTGTTATCGTTTGTCATAGAAAAAAAATCTATAGACACAAGATAGACAGACAGACACACACAGACACTTTTCGAAAAATGACTTTTTTCATGTTTTGAGGGTAGTACAATCAGAATCTGTAATTATCTCGAAAACGATTTTTTTTGCCATCACCATACTTCTATTTCCTTATGGAACATGGAAGTAAAAATCTACAGACAGACACACAGACACACACACGGACACTTTTTCGAAAAATGTCTTTTTCTTGTTTTGAGGGTCTGTGTGTATACATTTTTTCATTTTCTGTCCGACTTTTTCATAAATCGGAATCTGCAATAATCTCGACCACGATTTTTTTTTTGCCGTCACCATACTTCCATTTCCTTATGGAACATCGAAGTAAAAACCGAAAATATGAAATTTTAACAAATAATTTTTCATCTTGTGCCACCCTCCTGAGCCTGCTGCCCCTAGGCACGTGCCTAGTGTGCCTAGTGGGAAATCCAGGCCTGGATGAGGCGTGTGGATTTCTCGCCGTAAACGAACTGATAAATGTAATGTTAATACTACCTAAGTTTGTTGTAAGCATTTTTGTTCAGATGATTAAAAAAATTTGAAAAATTAACTGCTTGGTACCAACAAAAAAGTGTTTGTACTTAAATGGTGTTCTATCCCAATACATTCCAAACTGGCATGGCAGTTTACTGTAGATTTGCGTGAGAGCACAACTTAGGTACATCAGTTTAAAAATTGTAATGCTATTTTAACAAAATTTAGTTAAAACTCAGGTTATGTCCCCTCCATGTTCTTAAATTCATGTTGGGTTTACACTAACTTATAAAATATATCTAAATATCCTTACCCAAGCAGACCTTGTTTAACCGACTGGTGTGTTCTGAAGAATGTATAGTCTTCAAATTTATATGTGTGTGTGCATGTATGTGTGTGTGTGTGTGCGTGTGTGTGGAATTCATAAATTAAAAATAAACTACTTGTCATTTAGGTAATGTGGTCATAAGTTTACATAATAAAAAAACAATGCAGTAGTCCAGGTTGGGGTTTGTAGTGCTAATTGTACTGAAACTAATAATTACTGCTTTATTTTATTTGAAATTGTTAGTGTGTTCTGAAACTCATGGAAATTATTAGTTAATTTTTACTTCCATGTTCCTTAAGGAAATGTAAGTATGGTGATGGCAAAAAAAATAGTGTTCGAGATTGTACTACACTCAAAACATGAAAAAAGTCATTTTACTTCCATGTTCCTTAATATAAGGAAATGGAAGTATGGCGATGGCAAAAAAAATCGTGTTCGAGATTATTGCAGATTCTGATTGTACTACACTCAAAACATGAAAAAAAGTCGTTTTTCGAAAAGTGTCTGTGTGTGTGTCTGTCTATAGATTTTTTTTCTATGGCAAACGATAACAGCCGCAAATTCAAACAGAATCAAATAATTTTTTGTATACAGGCCTGATTTGTAGAGTACTCACGACCTATTGTTTTTTGTGAAGATCGTTTAAGGGAAAGGGGTAGTTTACCAGTCACGTTTTTTGTTTTATCAAGGGTATTTTGTATGGCAAACGATAACAGCAGCAAATTCAAACAAAATCATATAATATTTTACATACAGCCCTAAATTGTACAGTTCTCAAGACCTGTCGTTTTTGGTGAAGATCGGTTAAGGGAAAGGGGTAGTTTGCCAGCAACGGTTTTTTATCAAGTGTAATTTTTTTCTATGGTAAACGATAACAGCCGCAAATTCAAACAGAATCAAATGATGTTATGCATACAGCCCTGTATTGTAGAGTTCTCAATAGCTATTGGTGTTGGTGAAGATCGGTTAAGGGAAAGGGGTAGTTTACCAGCAACGTTTTATGTTTTAAAAGGGTATTTTTTATGGCAAACGATAAGAGCCCCAAATTCAAACAGAATCAAATAATTTTTTGCATACATCCCTGTTTTGTTGAGTACTAAAGACCTATTGTTTTTGGTGAAGATCGGTTAAGGGAAAGGGGTAGTTTACCAGACACGTTTTTTGTTTTATCAAGGGTATTTTATATGGCAAACGATAACAGCCGCAAATTAAAACAGAATCAACTAATGTTTTGCATACATCCCTGAATTGTAGAGTTCTCAAGACCTATTGTTTTTGGTGAAGATCGGTTAATTGAATAGTGTAGTTTACCAGCAACGTTTTATGTTTTATCAAGGGTGTTTTCTATAGCAAAGGATAACAGCCGCACATTCAAACAGAATCAAATAATTGTTTGCATACAGGCCTGAATTGTAGAGTACCTAAGACCTGTCGTTTTTGGTGAAGATCGGTTAAGGGAAAGGGGTAGTTTACCAGCAACGGTTTTTTATCAAGGGTAATTTTACTTCCATGTTCCTTAAGGAAATGGAAGTATGGTGATGGCAAAAAAAATCGTGTTCGAGATTATTGCAGATTCTGATTGTACTACACTCAAAACATGAAAAAAAGTCATTTTTCGAAAAGTGTCTGTGTGTGTGTGTGTGTGTCTGCGTGTGTGTCTGTCTGTAGATTTTTTTCTATGGCAAACGATAACAGCCGCAAATTCAAACTGAATCAAACCATTTTTTGCATACAGCCCTGATCTGTAGAGTACTCACGACCTATTGTTTTTGGTGAATATCGGTTGAGGGAAAGGGGTAGTTTACCAGCAACGGTTTTTTTATCAAGGGTAATTTTGTTTGTTTGGCAAACGATAACAGCCGCAGATTCAAACAGAATCAAATAATGTTTCGCATACAGCCCTGACTTGTAGAGTTCTCAAGATTTGTTGATTTTGGTAAAGATCGGTTACGGGAAAGGGGTAGCTTACCGGCAACGTTTTATATTTTAACAAGGGTATTTTCTACCGCAAACGATAACAGCCGCAAATTCAAACGTAATCTAATAATTGTTTGCATACAGCACTGATGTCTTGAGTACTAAATACGTATTGTTTTTGGTGCAGATCGTTTAAGGGAAAGGGGTAGTTTACCGGCCACGTTTTTTGTTTTATCAAGGGTATTTTGTATGGCAAACGATAACAGCCGCAAATTCAAACAAAATCATATAATATTTTGCAAACAGCCCTTAATTGAAGAGCTCGCAAGATCTATCGTTTTTGGTGAAGATCGGTTTAGGGAAAGGGGTAGTTTACCGGCAACGGTTTTTTATCAAGGGTAATTTTTTTCTATGGCAAACGATAACAGCCGCAAATTCAAACAGAATCAAATAATGTTTTGCATACAGCTCTGATTTGTAGAGTTCTCAATACCTATTTGTGTTGGTGAAGAACGGTTAAGGGAAAGGGGTAGTTTACCTGCAACGTTTTATGTTTTAAAAAGGTATTTTCTATGGCAAACGATAAGAGCCGCAAATTCAAACAGAATCAAATACGTTTTTGCATACAGTCCTGTCTTGTTGAGTACTAAAGACCTATTGTTTTTGGTGAAGATCGGTTAAGGGAAAGGGGTAGTTTACCAGACACGTTTTTTATTTTGTCAAGGGGTATTTTATATGGCAAACGATAACAGCCGCAAATTCAAACAGAATCATATAATATTTTGCATACAGCCCTGAAATGTAGAGTTCTCAAGACCTGTTGGTTTTGGTGAAGATCGGTTAAGGGAATAGGGTAGTTTACCAGCAACGATTTATGTTTTTTCAAGGGTATTTTTTCTGTGAGGAACGATAACTGCCGTAAATTCAAAGAGAATCAACTAATGTTTTGCATACAGCCCTGAATTGTAGAGTTCTCAAGACCTATTGTCATTGGTGAAGATCGGTTAATGGAATAGGGTAGTTTACCAGCTACGTTTTATGTTTTATCAAGGGTGTTTTCTATGGCAAACGATAACAGCCGCAAATTCAAACAGAATCAAATAATTGTTTGCATACTGGCCTGAATTGTAGGGTACCCAAGACCTGTCGTTTTTGGTGAAGATCGGTTAAGGGAAAGGGGTAGTTTACCTGCAACTGTTTTTTATCAAGGATAATTTTTTTCTATAGTAAACGATAACAGCCGCAAATTCAAATAGAATCAAATGATGTTTTGCATACAGCCCTGTATTGTAGAGTTCTCAGTACCTATTGGTGTTGGTGAAGATCGGTTAAGGGAAAGGGGTAGTTTACAAGAACATTTTATGCTTGAACAAGGGTAATTTTTTATATGACGAACGATAACTGCCGTAAATTCAAACAGAATCAACTAGGTTTTTGCATACCTTATTGAACTAAAGAGAACTCAAGGTCTGTTGATTTTGTTGAAGATCGGTTAAGGTAAGGGGTAGTTTATCAGCAACGTTTTATGTTTTAAAAAGGGTAATTTTTTATTTTATGACGAACGATAACTGCCGAAAATTCAATGAGAATCAAATAATTTGTTGCACCCTTTCCTGAGTTGCAGAGAGCTCAAGCTCTATTGATTTTGGTGAAGATCAGTTAAGGGAAAGGGGTAGTTTACCTGCAACATTTTATGTTGTAACAAGAGAAATGTTTCCATGACGAGCGATAACTGCCGCACATTCAAACAGAATCAAATATTTTTTTGCACGCTTCCCTGAATTGTAGAGGACGGAAGGTCTGTTGATTTTGGAGAAGATCGGTTATGAGAAAGGGGTAGTTTACCTGAAACATTTTATGTTTTAAAAGGGTATTTTTTATGGCAAACGATTTAACAAGAGTAAAGTACTTAATTTTTATAAATAAAGTATACTGATTAGAAACTCATACTAATCCACTGTAGAAACGTAGATGAAATATCTATAAATGAAGAGGTTAGGTGAACGGGGTTGGGGGTAATTTTCTATTATTAAAAATTATAGTTGAAGGTGGAGGGGAGAATTTTTTATATGTGTACTACGTTATCGGCAACAAAGAAGTAGTTTTTTGTTAAAATTGCTTCCCGGGCTCTTTAGCCGTAGTCCAATGTTTTCTGCAAAACCAGACTTTTCGGCAGTGCCATCGACTGCCATCATCGGTGAAAATCGAGTGCGAAAACGTGAGGTGGTATACGTTAGTGACCACAGTACTGTGGTTAATGCTGAAGCAATAAGTACAAAGACGTATTTTCTATGGAATTTAAAAATTTCGAATATGATTTTAAATATAATTCTTAGAACATGGAAGTCATGTATGGTTCTCCATACCGATATTTTACTTTTACTTCCATGTTCCTTAAGGAAATGGAAGTATGGTGATGGCAAAAAAAATCGTGTTCGAGATTATTGCAGATTCTGATTGTACTACATTCAAAACATGAAAAAAAGTCGTTTTTCGAAAAGTGTCTGTGTGTCTATCTGTCTTAGATTTTTTTTCTATGGCAAACGATAACAGCCGCAAATTCAAACAGAATCAAATCATTTTTTCCATACAGCCCTGATTTGTAGAGTACTCGCGACCTATTGTTTTTGGTGAAGATCGGTTGAGGGAAAGGGGTAGTTTACCAGCAACGGTTTTTTTTATGAAGGGTAATTTTGTTTGTTTGGCAAACGATAACAGCCGCAAATTCAAACAGAATAAAAAATAATGTTTCGCATACAGCCCTGAATTGTAGAGTTCTCAAGATTTGTTGATTTTGGTAAAGATCGGTTAAGGGAAAGGGGTAGTTTATCTGCAACGTTTTATGTTTTAACAAGGGTATTTTCTATGGCAAACGATAACAGCCGCAAATTCAAACATAATCAAATAATGTTTTGCATAGTGCCCTGAATTGTAGGGTTCTCAAGACCTTTTGGTTTGGTGAAGATCGGTTAAGGGAAAGGGGTAGTTTACCAGCAACGTTTTATGTTTTAAAAGGGTATTTTCTATGGCAAACGATAAGAGCCGCAAATTCAAACAGAATAAAATAAGTTTTTGCATATAGCCCTGATTTCTTGAGCACTAAAGACTTATTGTTTTTGGTGAAGATCGTTTAAGGGAAAGGGGTAGTTTACCAGCCACGTTTTGTGTTTAATCAAGGGTATTTTGTATGGCAAACGATAACAGCCGCAAATTCAAACAAAATCATATAATATTTTACATACAGCTCTGAATTGTAGAGTTCACAAGACCTATCATTTTTGTGAAGATTTGTTAAGGGAAAGGAGTAGGTTACCTGCAACGGTTTTTTATCAAGGGTAATTTTTTCCTATGGTAAACGATAACAGCCGCAAATTCAAACAGAATCAAATGATGTTTTGCATACAGCCCTGTATTGTAGAGTTCTCAATACCTATTGGTGTTGGTGAAGATCGGTTAAGGGAAAGGGGTAGTTTACCAGCAACGTTTTATGTTTTAAAAGGGTATTTTCTATGGCAAACGATAAGATCCCCAAATTCAAACAGAATTAAATACGTTTTTGCATACATCCCTGTTTTGTTGAGTACTAAAGACCTATTGTTTTTGGTGAAGATCGGTTAAGGGAAAGGGGTAGTTTACCGGACACGTTTTTTGTTTTATCAAGGGTATTTTATATGGCAAACGATAACAGCCGCAAATTCAAACAGAATCATATAATATTTTGCATACAGCCCTGAAATGTAGAGTTCTCGAGACCTTGGTTTTGGTGATGATCGGTTGAGGGAATAGGGTTGTTTACCAGCAACATTTTATGTTTTATCAAGGGTAATTTTTTTTTTTGACGAACTATAACTGCTGTACATTAAAACAGAATCAACTACTCTTCTGCATACCTTTTTGAATTATACAGAACTCAAGGTCTGTTGATTTTGTTGAAGATCGGTTAAGGGAATGAGGTAGTTTACCTGCAACGTTTTATGTTTTAACAATGGTATTTTTTCTATGACGAACGATAACTGCCGTAAATTCAAACAGGATCATATAATATTTTGCATACATCCCTGAATTGTAGAGTTCTCAAGACCTGTTGTTTTTGGTGAAGATCGGTTAATGGAATAGGGTAGTTTACCAGCAATGTTTTATGTTTTATCAAGGGTGTTTTGTATGGCAAACGATAACAGCCGCAAATTCAAACAGAATCAAATAATTGTTTGCATACATGCCTGAATTGTAGAGCATCTAAGACCTGTTGTTTTTGGTGAAGATCGGTTAAGGGAAAGGGGTAGTTTACCTGCAACGGTTTTTATCAAGGGTAATTTTTACTTCCATATTCCTTAAGGAATGGAAGTATGGTGATGGCAAAAAAAATCGTGTTCGAGATTATTGCAGATTCTGATTCTACTACACTCAAAACATGAAAAAAGTCGTTTTCCGAAAAGTGTCTGTGTGTGTCTGTCTGTGTGTGTGTCTGTCTGTAGATTTTTTTTCTATGGCAAACGATAACTGCCGCAAATTCAAACAGAATCAAATAATTTTTTGCATACAGCCGTGATTTGTAGAGTACTCACGATCTGTTGTTTTTGGTGAAGATCGGTTGAGAGAAAGGGGTAGTTTACCTGCAACGGTTTTTTTTTATCAAGGGAAATTTTTTTTTGGCAAACGATAACAGCCGCAAATTCAAACAGAATTAAATAATGTTTCGTATACAGCCCTGAATTGTAGAGTTCTCAAGACCTATTGTTTTTGGTGAAGATCGGTTAAGGGAAAGGGGTAGTTTACCTGCAACGGTTTTTATCAAGGGTAATTTTTACTTCCATATTCCTTAAGGAATGGAAGTATGGTGATGGCAAAAAAAATCGTGTTCGAGATTATTGCAGATTCTGATTCTACTACATTCAAAACATGAAAAAAGTCGTTTTCCGAAAAGTGTCTGTGTGTGTCTGTCTGTGTGTGTGTCTGTCTGTAGATTTTTTTTCTATGGCAAACGATAACTGCCGCAAATTCAAACAGAATCAAATAATTTTTTGCATACAGCCCTGATTTGTAGAGTACTCACGACCTATTGTTTTTGGTGAAGATCGGTTGAGGGAAGGGGGTAGTTTACCTGCAACGGTTTTTTTTTATCAAGGGAAATTTTTTTTTTTTTTGGCAAACGATAACAGCCGCAAATTCAAACAGAATTAAATAATGTTTCGTATACAGCCCTGAATTGTAGAGTTCTCAAGACCTATTGTTTTTGGTGAAGATCGGTTAAGGGAAAGGGGTAGTTTACCAGTAACGTTTTACGTTTTAACAAGGGTATTTCCTGTGGCAAACGATAACAGCCGCAAATTCAAACAGAATCAAAAGATTATTTGCATACAGCCCTAAATTGTAGAGTTCTCAAGAGCTGTTGTTTTTGGTGAAGATCGGTTAAGGGAAAGGGGTAGTTTACCTACAACGTTTTTTTAACAAGGGTATTTTCTATGGCAAACGATAACAGCCGCAAATTCAAACAGAATCAAATAATTTTCTGCATACAGCCCTGATTTGTGGAGTACTCAATACCTATTGTTTTTGGTGAAGATCGGTTGAGGAGAAGGGGTAGGTTACCTGCAACGTTTTTTATCAAGCGTATTTTTTATGGCAAACGATAACAGCCGCAAATTCAAACAGAATCAAATAATTTTTTGCATACGTCAGTGAATTGTAGAGGACTCAAGGCCTTTCGATTTTGGTGAAGATTGGTTAAGGGGAAGGGGTAGTTTACCTGCAACCTTTTACGTTTTAACAAGAGTAAAGTACTTGAAAATTCATTTAAACTTTTTCAAACAATGGTAATTGTTGAAAATAAAATAATTTTGTTGCCAGGCAATAAAATTATAATTTTTTCATTTTAATGTAAATCTGTACATAGTATAAAGTAAAGTCCGTCCGTTTTCTCTCTGTGTTTGAAATCGCTAATCTCAGGAAGTACTGAACGGATTTTATTCAAGTTTTCGCCAATAGATAGAGTGTCTATCGAGGAACATTTATGTGTATAATTAATACATATATGTTGTACATTAGCTTAGCTATCACGGTTTATGTCAAGTAAGTGGTATAGTTTACATCTTATATATAAAATGAATGTTTCTTTGTTTGTCCCGTATGCGTTCCTATACCATTCATCCGATTGCGATGAAACTTCGGTAAGTTGTTGTGCGCACGTCCGCGAAAGTTTCTTCCACATCTCCTCCTAAACCACTGTACCGATTTCAACCAAACTTGGCACAAATATTTTACGCAACGGGAGAACCAACATAGGATAGGTGTTTTTTCGATGGGGTCCTTTTGGGGGTTCTTTGGGGTCTTCCACATCGCCTCCTAAACCACTTGACCGATTTCAACCAAACTTGGCACAAATATTTTACGCAAAGGGAGAACCAACATAGGACAAGTGTTTTTTTCGATACGATCCTTTGGGGGGTCCTTTGGGGTCTTCCACGTCACCACCTAAACCATTGGACCGATTTCAACCAAACTTGGCACAAATATTTTACGCAACGGGAGAACCAACATAGGACAGGTGTTTTTTTCGATACGATCCTCTGGGGGGTCCTTTGCGGTCTTAAAAAACTATTAGATCTGGTTACTATGGCAACCCAATAGAATAGATTCTGTTCTAAATATATTATCGCATTAAATTGAAGACCACGCGAACGAAGTTGTGGGCAACAGCTATTTATTTTTAAGAAGCCTACTTTAATTAAACTTTATTATTAATTAAACTAACATTTTCATTACGTACAACGTGAAACTCCGTAGCGAAGCACGGGTATTCTGCTAGTCATGTATAAGAGAAAATATATCGTGCGTGGCAGGCAAGCATATCTCAGTTATGTACGGTTTACGTTTCGCATTTTTTAATTATTATCACTACCGCAATAAAAAGGCAGGGAAGACACACACACACACACACACACACACACACACACACACACACACAAAATTCGCGTTATTTCTGGCCTCATTCATGTTTATTTTCTTACATTTGCACGGTTTTTAAATGGAAAGTGCCGAACCCATACCAACATAACGCATGCAAGCCGAAAAAGTGTCCAGCGTGGATAGCGATTTGCTTCCTGTGGATCGCTGGGCAGTGTAACTGCACGTGTTTACAGAGGAACGATTCATAGACAGACTTTTCGTCTTTAGGGAATGAACCCTCTGCAAGATGCTGAGGGTCCATGAGTGACTTCGGAGCGCTCCTTCTTTTCCGCGTGTTTGTTCTGTGAAACGTACACTGTAGATTCGCAGATTTATTCTAAGCAACGCTCAATAGGAAATGTTGAAAATTTTTGTCCACGGTGAACCCTCATACACACTAAACCTGCTCTGATGTTTTAATTACGGACATCATAATATTAAAACTTTGGAAACTTGAGCACTACTTAATGGAGATCAATCATTAACTTATACAAGCCATTAATTTTATGCATATTTGTTATATATATGTGTACAACGTTATCGGCAACAAAGAAGTAGTTTTTGTTAAAATTCCTTCTCGGGATATTTGGCCGTAGTCCAATGTTTTCTACAAAACCAAACGTTTCGGCAATGCCATTGACTTCCATCATCAGTGAAAATCGAGTGCGATAACGTGAGGTGGTATATGTTAGTGACCACAGTACTGTGGTTAAGGCTGAAGCAGTAAGTAGAAAGAAGTAGTTTCTATGGTAATATTCCATTTCGAAAATGATTTTAAAAATAAATCTTAGAATATGGAAGTCATGTATGGTTCTCCATACCGATATTTTTCTATAGTAAACGATAACAGCCGCAAATTCAAACAGAATCAAATGATGTTTTGCATACAGCCCTGTATTGTAGAGTTCTCAATAGGTATTGGTGTTGGTGAAGATCGATTAAGGGAAAGGGGTAGTTTACCAGCAACATTTTATGTTTTAACAAGGGTAATTTTTTATATGATGAACGATAACTGCCGTAAATTCAAACAAAATCAACTAGGTTTTTGCATACCTTTTTAAACTAAACAGAACTCAAGGTCTGTTGATTTTGTTGAAAATCCGTTAAGGGAAGGGGTAGTTTATCAGCAACGTTTTATGTTTTAAAAAGGGTAATTTTTTTATGACGAACGATAACTGCCGAAAATTCAATGAGAATCAAATAATTTTTTGCACCCCCTGAGTTGCAGAGAGCTCAAGGTCTATTGATTTTGGTGAAGATCGGTTAAGGGAAAGGGGTAGTTTACCTGCAACATTTTATGTTGTAACAAGAGAAATGTTTCCATGACGAACGATAACTGAGGCACATTCAAACAGAATCAAATATTTTTTTGCATGCTTCCCTGAATTGTAGAGGACGGAAGGTCTGTTGATTTTGGAGAAGATCGGTTAAGAGAAAGGAGTAGTTTACCTGAAACATTTTATGATTTAACAAGAGTAAAGTACTTAATTTTTATAAATAAAGTATCCTGATAAGAAGCTCATAGTAATTCACTGTAGAAACGTAGATGAAATATCTATAAATGAAGAAGTTAGGTGAACGGGGTGGGGGTAATTTTCTATTATTAAAAATTATAGTTGAAGGTGGAGGGGAGAATTTTTTATACGTGTACTACGTTATCGGCAACAAAGAAGTAGTTTTTTGTTAAAATTGCTTCCCGGGCTCTTTAGCCGTGGTTCAATGTTTTCTGCAAAACCAGACTTTTCGGCAGTGCCATCGACTGCCATCATCGGTGAAAATCGAGTGCGAAAACGTTAGTGACCACAGTACTGTGGTTAATGCTGAAGCAATAAGTAGAAAGACGTAGTTTCTATGGAAATATTTCATTTCGAATATGATTTTAAATATAAATCTTAGAACATGGAAGTCATGTATGGTTCTCCATACCGATATTTTCGAAAAGTGTGTGTGTGTGTGTGTGTGTGTAGATTTTTTTTCTATGGCAAACGATAACAGCCGCAAATTCAAACAGAATCAAATAATTTTTTGCATACAGGCCTGATTTGTAGAGTACTGAAGACGTATTGTTTTTGGTGAAGATCGGCTAAGGGAAAGGGGTAGTTTACCAGCAACGTTTTATGTTTTAACAAAGGTATTTTGTATGGCAAACGCAAATGGTATTTTGTATGGCAAAACAGCCGCAAATTCAAACACAATCAAATAATGTTTTTCATACAGCCCTGAATTGTAGAATTCTCAAGACCTTTTGTTTTTGGTAAAGATCGGATAAGGGAAAGGGGTAGTTTACCAGCAACGTTTTATGTTTTAACAAGGGTATTTTCTATGACAAACGATAAGAGCCGCAAATTCAAACAGAATCAAATACAGTCCTGAATTGTAGAGGCCTCAAGACGTGTTGATTTTGGTGAAGATCAGTTACGAGAAAGGGGTAGTTTACCAGCAACGTTTTTTTTTATCAAGTGTAAGTTTTTTCTAATGCAAACGATAACAGCCGCAAATTCAAACAGAATCATATAACGTTTTGCATACAGCCCTGAATTGTAGAGTTCTGAAGAACTGTTGGTGTTGGTGAAGATCGGTTAAGGGAAAGGGGTAATTTACCTGGAACATTTTATGTTTTAACAATGGTAATTTTTTCTATGACGAACGATAACTGCCGTAAATTCAAACAGAATCAACTACTTTTTTGCATACCTATTTGAATTATAGTGTATTCAAGGTCTGTTGATTTTGTTGAAGTTCGGTTGGGTGAAAGGGGTAGTTTACCAGCAACGTTTTATGTTTTAACAAGGGTAATTTTTTTATGACGAACGATAACTGCCGTAAATTCAAAGAAAATCAAATACTTTTTTGCATGCTATCCTGAATTGTAAATAAGTGAAGGCCTGTTGATTTTGGTGAAGATCGGTTAAGGGAAAGGGTTATTTTACCTGCCACTTTTCATGTTTTAACAAGAGTAATTGTTTCTATGATGAACGATAACTGCCGCACATTCAAACAGAATCAGATAATGTTTTGCATGCATCCCTGAATTGTAGAGGACTGAAGGTTGATTTTGGTGAAGATTGGTTAAGAGAAAGGGGTAGTTTACCTGTAACATTTTATGTTGTAACAAGAGTGAAGTACTTAATTTTGATAAATAAAGTATCCTGATAAGAAGCTCATAATAATCCACTGTAGAAACGTAGATGAAATATTTATAAATTAAGAGGGTAGGTGAATGGGGTGGGGGTAATTTTCTATTAATGAAAATTGTAGTTGATGAGGGAGGGGAGAATTTGTCATATGTGTACTACGTTATCGGCAACAAAGAATTAGTTTGTTGTTAAAATTCCTGCCTAGGCTGTTTAGACGTGGTCCAAGGTTTTCTGCGAATCCAGACTTTTCGGAAGTGTTATCGACTGCCATCATCAGTGAAAATCGAGTGCGCTAACGTGAGGTGGTATACGTTAGTGCACTGTGGTTAAGGCTGAAGCAAGAAGTAGAAAGAAGTAGTTTGTACGGAAATATTTCATTTCGAAAATCATTTTAAATATAAATCTCAGAACATGGAAGTCATGTATGGTTCTCCATACCGATATTTCTCTACATAATGTAATCCTTGCTTATTTTTGTATATGTTCCACTCCGAAATCATCAAAATTAAGTGTTGTTTATCCTTGAGAGTTACAGAAAACAAGTCAGATTTATAAGGAAACGAATGCTATAAGCAATAAGTACTGTTATGTAATGCGGAAAAAATGCTACACCATTTCAGAACATTATACGTGTTTCTCGGCTCTTCCAGCTGTAATGTGTGTGTGCATAAGTATTGCTGCTACTGAGGTGAAGATAATTACGTGACACTTGTCACGCATCCGTGACTGTTCCAGATTTCACCAGTCCACGCGCGCTGTGTGCAAGGCCGCATTCAATTACGTTTTGGTGTTTTCTAGTAGCATTCTTGATGCGTAGTAGGGGTATTTTAGGGCATTTTAAACTATTAGAATAATTTAAAATTTAAGAAATTTTATTTTGTAATGATATTCCTACTCGTCAGTATTCACGATATGAAGGAAAAATAACAGTATTTCTTTTTTTTAGTACAGAAGGAAATGTGAGTGGCTAATGTAGAAATGCAGGTAATGCAATATGGGGAAAATGTATGCTGAAAACCGGTTTTGTTTGTTTTTGTGCGGTGTTTACTAGTGATTGATTGCAAGAGGAAGTTACGATATGAAGTTATGATAAGAGGAAGTTATATACTTTCCCTATACTTTTGTTTCTATGGATACTGGTACCAATTCCACTGCAAGATTCTTTGCAGGAGAATCACTATACAAATCACAAAGTGACATATTTAGTTTTACAAAATAAAAAATCGATATGGAGAACCATACATGACTTCTATGCAGAGGCGGCTCACTCATAAGGGCACATGGTCACGTGCCCCTCCAGAAAATCACGAAATAAATAAATATTGTAGAAACGTCCTCGTTTCGAATGATAGCAATAGTTTGTAACAGTGAGAAGTCTGGAGAAATGTGGCAACGCGAAAACAAATGTGGCAACATAGCGACGGTCACAGAGACGTTGTGACCCAATATTACTACTCCCTTCCTCTTCACTACTCTCTTGTGGTGGGAGAGCGTAATGCTAAATTCCCATAGCGTTCGGTCACACTAGACTATGTGACCATTGACCAAAAATTAACAGACTTCAAGTAGTAAACTCTGAATCCTGTAGGTGCGCCACATTACTGCAACTAACGGATATGAATCGGAGCTATTTAGTAGACTATTACATTTTACCGCCATCTGAGCTGTGCTATAGGCTAATACTAATAATTACTGTTACTTTCTTAGTATATATTGTTACGAAATAATGTTATTATAATGTTTCTATCGTGAATATGATTATAATAATTTTTGCGATTTTATATAATTTTAAATTATATTCTCATTGAAGGAAATATTAAAATAGAATGTGTACCTAGAGCGGTTATGTTATGTGCTACACGATAATTGTGGTGGCAGTGCTTATAGTAATTGTATAAATTGTAGTGTTACAAGTGGTTTTCAGTAATCAGTGTTACGCACGCGTGTAAATAACGGTGTTGAAAATATTCAAGTGTCGGTATTTTGGGTGCTTGTGTAAATCTCTGAGACAAAATGAATGATGTCAAGTATTTACAGAGTAAAACTTTGTGCTATGAAGATAGGTTAATAGCAAAACAATTGGGTCCACCAAGACCGCAGTTGTCTATCAACCAAGTGTTTAAGGACAAAAACAGAACCTATAATAGAACGTTCAATACCGCAGTGTACGAAAAATGGGAATGGATATGCGGATGCCCCACAATCAATGCTTTATTTTGCTTTGCTTGTCTTCTGTTTGGCGGTGAAGACACGTGGACTAAGTCGGGCGTTAAAGATCTGAAACATTTACCAGAAAAGAGTAAGAAGCATTCGCTGTCTAAATGTCATTTAGACAATGAAATGAGTTTAGCCGTGCTAGGTATTGTAAATATTAGGTTGCAACTCGATGATGGTTACAGAATTTCTGTTCGTAAACATAACGAACTTGTAGACAAGAACAGATACATCTTGTCTCGAATAATTGATGCGATTAAATTTTGTGGGGAATTTGAATTAGCTTTACGTGGCCTCGATGAAACGGAAGAAGCAGACAACAACCCAGGGATTTTTAAAGGACTAATCAATTACACTGCAGCACTTGACAGTGTTTTGAAAGATATTTAGAAAATTCAACAGTGTTTAAAGGAACCTCGAAAACAATTCAGAACGAACTTTTAGATGCCATTTTGTCAGTGTGTCGAAAAAATATTGTGACTGAAATTTCTACGATAGACTTCATATCACTTCAGGCTGATGAAACAACTGACAATTCGTGCAAAACACAGATGGCACTGATTTTGAGATATCTCATTGAAGGGAGAAAAATTGAAAGGTTTTGGGGTTTTTTTGAAGTCCCTTTTGATAAAAGTGCTCGAAGTTTAGCCTCGACAATTTTAGGACAGTTGGAAGAAATAGGAATAGACAGGTCCCCGGAAAAACTAATTTGTCAGACTTACGATGGTGCATCTGTTATGAGTGGTCAGAAAGGAGGGGTCCAGTGTTTGGTTAAAGGGAAGTATCCAAATGCAAATTTTATTCATTGTTATGCCTATCAAGGGAATCTGATTCTTCAAAACTCAACATCGTCTGCCTCCCAGAGTAGAATATTTTTTCAAGACCTGCAAGGAATAGGACCATATTTTTCAATATCTCCAAAGAGGATGGATTATTTAGTAGAAATTGTAAAAAAAAAATTGGGTCTGTGCCTCCTACAAGATGGTACTTTCAACACAGGGCTGTTAATACTGTGTTTGAACATAAAGATAATCTAATAAAATGTTTTGAACACATTAGGGACATAGAGATTTCTGACAAAAGTGCTTCTAGCCAGGCTGCAGGATTTGTACGAACTTTGAGGGATCCTCAGTTCATTTTCTGGTTGACTTTTTTCCACAAAATTATGCCTCATGTGGCGATTTTCTTTGATTGCATTCAACAAAGAAACATTGATGCAATAAAAATGAGAACATTTGTTAAAAATGTTGTGAGTGCAGTGGTTAATATTCGTAAGACCTAATATTCTGAATACAGTGAAGTGTCTGTAAGTGAGCCTGTGACTAAGAGACAGTGTGTTGAACAATTAAGTAATAGGAGCAACCGTGTGGCCGCTTTGGAAGTATGTGATATGATTGTGAACTATATTAATGAAAGATTTCAATTTTCAGATCATTTATATGTTTCCAAATTGTTTTTAGTTGAAAAGTTCCCACAGTACTGTGTTGAGTTTCCGGAAAATGATTTTCAGACTACAATTAAATTTTATCCCACAATAAATGGTCCGAAACTGAGAACCGAACTAGAAGTGTTATACAGTCGTGAAGATTTACGTATTGCTTCTGATGCAACACCCTTATTACAGTTTTTCCTTGATAATAACATGTTTCGTACCTTCTCAGAGTGTGTGACTATTTTAAAGATAATTGTTACCATACCGATGACAACTGTTGAAAGTGAACGGTGCTTTTCTACATTGAAAAGAATAAAAACATTTTTAAGAAATTCCATGGGCACTGATAGACTGAATGCATTGGCTATGCTATCCACAGAAAAAAATGATTCATGGAATTCAAGATTTCAAACAAGTGATAGAGGAATTCGCTACATCTAAAAATAGGAGAATGGAATTGTTATACAAAAAGTGAAATACCAGGTAAGACATTCTATATTTTTTTACCTAAGTACTAATTACCGCCAATGGTGGCCCACCTTAGATCCTCCCCACTGCGTGCCTCTCCCATTTCATTACTCACGAGCCGCCACTGCTTCTATGTCCTAAAATTTATGTTTAAAATCACTTAAATATTAATTAAATAAGTGGATGCTTGAGTTATGAAGAAATTACGTATCAGCTAAAATGGTACCACCATGTCAGGTGGATTAAGACTATCCTCAACCTTCGTGAGGAAGGACTGTACTTTTGGATAAAATGTCTGTATGTTGAACGAAGAGCTAGCTAAAGGTAGCTGCGATCTGATTCCTGTAATGAAATTGGACTCTCGCTGCGAGGGGCTGAGGGATGTCTATAGTGTTATCAAAGTCTTTGCTGTCAATACTATACTAGTCATTTTTATTTTTTTAAATCGAGTCTTGATTTCTTTCTTTCTATTTGTCTTCTGATTTCCTGAATTTCCTGAAATTTTGTTCACCCATATAATTATACATTTCTCAGCAAAACATTTCTTCCTTAATATGTCTGTGTCTCCTGTTTAACACCCACCATTCCGATCCATGTCATAACGCTATATTCCACACAAGCTAGTAAATAACTAGCCATCAGGGAGGTCAAAATATTTTCAAGGAGGTGCAAACAATTTTCCAAAGGAGAAAAATATTTATATATTTTTCATACATACACACATGCACATATTAGTTTATAATTCTCATATCATAATAGAAATAAGTACACAGATTGTATTAATTGCTTTAATACAACACTGCCCAGCGATCCACAGCTGTCCACTTTTTCGGCTTGCACGCGTTGTGTTGGTGTGAGTTTCGGCACTTTTCATTTAAAAAGCATGCAAACATAAGGAAATAAACATTATTGATGCCAGAAATAACGCGAATTGTGTGTGTGTGTGTGTGTGTGTGTGTGTGTGTGTGTGTGTGTGTGTGTGTGTGTGTGTGTGTGTGTGTGTGTGTGTGTGTGTGTGTGTGTGTGTGTGTGTGTGTGTGTGTGTGTGTGTGTGTGTGTGTGTGTGTGTGTGTGTGTGTGTGTGTGTGTGTGTGTGTGTGTGTGTGTGTGTGTGTGTGTGTGTGTGTGTGTGTGTGTGTGTGTGTGTGTGTGTGTGTGTGCGTGTGTGTGTGTGTGTGTCCTACCAGGAACGATATATTTTCACTCATACGTGATTTAAATTAAAATGAAAAATATAGAATTTTGTTAAAGTGAAATAAAATGTTTCCATAGAAACTACTTCTTTGTTGTCAACAACGTATTACACATATAAAACTTATAAAATTTACTTACTCCATCATCAACTACCAATTTAATTTATAAAAAAAAATTACCCCCTTCCCCTTCAACTATCCTTTTCATTTATAGATATTTCATCTACCTTTCTACAGTGGATTATTATGACCTTCTTTTCAGGATACTTTATTTATCAAAATTAAGCTCTTTACTCTTGTTAAAACGTAAAACGTTGCAGGTAAACTACCCCTTTCCCTTAACAAATCTTCACAAAAATCAATAGTCCTCTACAATTTAAGACTGTATATGCAAAAAATTATTTGCTTCTGTTTGAATTTACAGCTGTTATCGTTTACCATAGAAAAAATTCTATAGACAGACAGACACACACACAGACACTTTCCGAAAAATGACTTTTTCATGTTTTGATGGTAGTACAATCAGAATCTGCTGTTATTTCTAACACGATTTTTTTCGCCATGACCATACTTCCATTTCCTTATGGAACATGGAAGTAACAATTTATAATTTTGGGAAATCCTTATACTGCACTGCTGTACTACTGTTATTGAACGTCAGCTGTTTAATTCTTTTTTCTTCAGTCATCTACTTTGTATGCCACTCCCTTTATGTCTCCCTACATGATGCAGGTCTTCTTGAGTTTTTCTTTTATACCCTTTTTCCAAGTTCTCCTTGCACTTTTCTTTTCATTCCTTCCCTGTACTTTGTCTCATACGTACTATTACAGATTCATTTCTGGTATTTCAGTGGGGTATAAATATAGGCAGTCAGCGGCACTTAGTTCAGTTATTGTCGGGCGATTTACACAATGCGGTTTAAAGTATTATGGCAAAGTGTTATATTTTTTATAATTGTATGGGAAACTTATTGTAAATCAATTGTGTTTTATATTAGTTGACATTATTATTGTGTGTGAACAAGTTTTATTTGATTTGTTGTAAGAGACTGTCTTGTTGATTACAAACTGTTTAATTGTGATAATTAAAGCTGGTGATTAGTAACTTAATTGGTGTCTTGTATTTTGTTTTCCACTGTACCATACGATGATCAAGAAGAAGACCGTCGTAACAGTGAGTCAGAAGTGCGACAGAACCATTAACAGTGGAAACAGTGGACACTTTGTACAAGACTACTGTAATTCATAATTAATCTGTAAACATGGATGCCAGTCAGATGATGGAAGCTTTCCAAACGCTGCAGCAGCAGACACAGGAACAACAAAAACTAGAACAGCAAAAAGGGACGGAAGAAGCAGAAAGATGACAAAAAGAAGAACGAAGACAGGAAAGAGAAGAAACAGAGTAACGACGTAAGCAGGAAGCAGAGGAACGTAAACGTGAAGCAGGTGACACCAAAGCGTTAATTCAAGAGCAAAAGTAGATGCAAGAACATACTACCGCAGAATTGAGTCTCCTACGTGGTGACGTAGGTAAATTACGATTTGAGCTTAAAAATCAAATTGCCAGAATACCTGAAGTAGAAGAATCCATGTCAAAAAAAGTAGCTGAAGTAGAAAAATCTGTATTGAGTGTGGAAGAAACTATGTCAAAAAAAATATTTGCAGTAGAAAACTCAATGGCAAACATAAGAGAACAAATTAAAAGTGAAGTTGAGCAGTTCATGAAGATACAACCAAAACAAATTTTTGAACAGACTGTACCAATGATAAAGACAGAGAAGACAATAGAGAAAGTCATCTTGCCTGCGGTTTGGACAGTTCATGTCAAAGGCTCCAACCTTTGACGGAAGCGATCACTGGGCAACGTACCTTCGGCAATTTGAAGCTGCTGCATGCGCAAATAATTGGACAGAGAAAGAGAAGGCAGTGTCACTTGTTCTCGCATTAAAAGGTCCTGCGGTAGAATTACTACAGAAAGTGCCACCTAACAGCCAGAACACCTATGCGGAATTGATAAAAGCTCTGGAATTACGGTATGGTGATAAACATTTGCGAGATGTGTACTGCACTCAGTTGAGAGCAAGGCGACAGCATACTGGGGAGAGTCTTCAAGAGTTTGAAGCAAGTATCGACAGAGTAATTAGACTGGCCTATCCTGAAGCGCCAGAAGATTTACGAACGAGGTTTGCGATGCAGACATTTGCTGACGGTGTCCGAGATAATGAACTAAAGCAAATTTTGCGAATGGAAAGACACCAGAATAGTGCGGATGCCCTGGTACATGCTTTGCAATTTGAGGCCAGACGCAAGTCAGCGTCTGGTTGGAGACCGTCAAGTCATAGAGTGCGCGCGCTGAAAAACTGCGACGGCACAGACGAGAAAGAAGAGTAAGGAACAGAGACCCAACGAGCGGCGCCACAGAGTAAAGTAAGAAAGGCTGGAAGACCGAAGTGTTATCGATGTGGGAAACCTGGACATTTACAACGAGATTGTCGGGTTAGAGTTCAGCAGCAGGGAAACGAGTAGTAGTCGGTACAACGGGGGATGTACTGACTAACTGGAGGAACGAAGCTCCTAGACAATACGCAATTTCTACACTTCAGAAAAACAGCGGGAGCTTGGTGGTTAGCGGATTCGTTCAAGAAAGGCCAACCTCGATTACAGTTGACACAGGCGCAACAGTTTATGCGCCCCGACGTGGTGAAAAATCTCAAGCCAATCTGGCGCTCTTGCAGCTTGCGAACAGCTACTGAACGGCCTGTAAAAGTGTTTGGAAAAGTGGAGATACACCTAACGCCTCGGTCGACTTGAGTTTGATCTTGAAGTAGCCTACTGGTTGCAGACATTGTGAATGAATTAATTCTTGGTGTGGACGTTATGAACACATATGGATTTATATTCGACTTCAAAAACAATGTCTTGAGAATTGGAAAAGAAGACGTAATGTTCTCCACATTGAATACATCAGAAAAATCGATGGACGTGATAAATCAAGTGGCCGTAACTGTTCCGCCAAACTCCGAAAAGATCATCATGGTTAGAACCGAGGTAGATACTAGGGGCAAGCAGTGTTCTTTATTCGAACCCCAGGTAGTCAGCACACCGGCCATACTAATTGCCAGAAATTTAATAAAACCTAACGAAACCGGAAATGTACCTATTAGAGTGGCGAATATTTTGGATCAAGCTGTCACTTTACAAAATTGACTCCTGTGGCCTGAGTAGCCGGAATGACGCAAAGGAGATGCATGATGGAACGTCTGGAGGCCATCTTGGCGTTAACAAAACCCTTGACAAAATACGGAAGCGATTCTATTGGCTTCATCTTCACCACGACGTAGAGGAATGGGCTCGGACATGTGAAATATGTGCTGAAAGCAAGGGCCCACAAAAATTGCCATATTGCTTTACCATTCTCAGTTACTGACGATGGAAACCGGTACATTATAGTTGTAGGTGACTACTTTACTAAGTGGGCGGAAGCCTACGCAATTCCAAATCAGGAGGTTACCACTGTGGCAAAGGAGTTAGTTCACAACTTCTGTTGCCGTTATGGAGCCCGTACGGAAATCGATACGGATCAAGGCAGAAATTTCGAATCAGTAGACGAACTATGCCGTTTACTCTTAATTCGAAAGGCCAGGACAACGCCTCTCCATCCTCAGTCGGATGGGATGTTGAAGGATTCAATAGGACACTTGAGCAGCATATTTCGAAGGTAGTTGACGAGAACCAAACAGACTGGGACCAACGTATACCACTATTTCTCATGGCGCATAGGTCATCAGTACACGACACAACCGGCATGACTCCCGCAAAATTGGTGTTTGGGCGAGAGATTCGCCTTCCTGGGGACTTGATGTTAAGATCACCTGAGACTCAGTCCCAAGAGCCACAGAACTATTCCTCGCAATTAGAAAACCAACTGCGAGAAATGAATCGCTTGATAAGAGGACGGCTGAAGATTGCCAGTGATAAAATGAAAATTCGGTATGACATTCGCAGCAATAGTGTGGGTTTCCAAGAAGGATATCAGGTTTGGTTGTACAACCCAAAGCACCGTCGTGGTCGCTCACCTAAACTCCAGACTACCTGGGAAGGACCTTATACTGTGAAAAAAAGGATCAACGATGTTGTCTATCAGATTCAAGAGGAAGGACAGCGAAAGTTCAAGGTCGTCCATCTAGATCGCCTGGCTAAGTATTACTTCAGAGACGGGTTGGCGGTTCGGGACGAACAGGCTTAAAGAGGGAGAAGTATTATGTAATGCGGAAAACACTTTACACCATTACAGAACATTCTATGTGTTTCTCGGCACTTCCAGCTGTAATGTGTGTGTGCGTAAGTACTGCTGCTACTGAGATGGAGGACAATTATGTGGCACTTGTCACGCGTCCGAAACTGATCTAGATTTCACCAGTCCGCGCGCGCTGTGTGCAAGACCGCAATCAATTACATTCTGGTGTTTTCTAATAGCGTTCTTGACCCGTAGTATGGAATATTCTGGGATTTCAGCGGAGTGTAAAAATAGCCAGTCAGTGGCGCTTAGTTCAGTTATTGTCAGGCGATTTACACAATGCGGTTCGAAGTATTTGTGACGAAGTGTTGTGTTTTATAATTGTGGGGGACAATTGTAATACAATTGTGATTTACATTAGTTGACATTATTATTGCGTGTGAAGAATTTTTATTTGGTTTGTTGTAAGAGAATATCTTGTTGATTACAAAATGTTTAATTGTGATAATTAAAGCTGGTGATTAGTGACTTAATTGGTGTCTTGTATTTTTTTTTCCACTGTACCATACACATACCATCAAGGAGACCGTCGTAACAGTACTTAGTCCTCAAAGTATTGGCCAGGAAACTAGCATAGAGAATAATCAGGCCATACTAGAGAAAGTTATAGAAATAGCGAAACACTGTGAAATCCAAGAAATTGGACAGTTAAAAAGTTAAATGCCCTAAAGATACTCGCATTAAAACAAATACAGAATACTCTAGAAACACTCAGGAGAGCCAAATATTTAGTGTCTTTCAAGACAGCATTACTGTCTCCAAGACAAAATGGAGAATTTTAAATTAAAACGTAGAAGATATCTTGTCTAAATTCTTCACTCCAGCCCACGTTTGATGTCTTTTCTAGACAACAAGAGAAATACGTGGTTGCTCTTAGCAAATGCACTGTCGCTAAGAGCACTTTCAAAGAAAGCGCAATTACCCCTTACCCGCTCATTCTATTCTCAAAGAGTTGACACGATAGTTTAAATTTAGGCGTGGCATCCTTTAGGAAGTTTTATCTTTACTGAAATCTAAGGCTACAAATTTTAAAGAATTTGAAAACTCATTTATTATGTAGAACCCATTTATCCCATTTATAAAGTGGAAGCAACCCATTTATTATGATTTTGATGTCATCATGACAAATGAACTACTTAAAAGAATTATCAGTGTCGTTGAGAGCTATAATATTCATGTAGCTCTTGTGATGTGTAACAGGGGATAATTCGAAGGTCTGGAAGGAATTGGGCATACACACAAAAACAACTTTCTTCATTAATCCAAATACAGATGACAAAGTGTGGGTTTTCTGTTATATATCTCATCTTTTGAAGCTAATCATAGACAAAGTGAAGCCCATTTTCTAGACAATGGGTTGTCACTTTGCTATGGCACTGAACTTAAATAGCAGACAATAGAAAATCTGCTACAGCAACAGACAGGCGATTTTACATAGCATTAGTCATGTACACCTTAACGTAACTGATCGATTTCATCAAAATGTAAGATTTGCTGCACAGTTGTTTTCGAATCATACAGTAAAGGCAGTGAAACATGTGGCAAATAAAGTGCGTGAAGTGGTTAACAACTTTTTGATGTTTTTAACTGAAAACTTCCAAAATACCAGATAATGACCTCAGAAGTGGGTACGATATGAATTTTAGGAGTCAAGGAAATACTTTAAAACGATTTTTGGAGGTAATAACTAACCTGGGAGTGGGAAGTAAAAAGTTTACTACCTTTTCAGAAAGATTTCGTTACGGTATTTCCTTAAATTCATTGTTTGAACTTTATTAACAAATGAAAACGACCCATCGTGTGACGTATATTTTACTGCCAGATTAAATCAAGATTACCTGGAAAACTTTTTTTTTTAACAACCCCATTCTCTTTGAACTGCGCAACAGAATTCGGCTCCTGCTGTTAACAAATAGCACTTACGATATACCATTACCTGTAAGTGCGTCTGTGCCTGAGGAGGGTAACATTCAGTCTGCCGAAGTTATGGGAGCAGAATCAAGCGACTCTGATGAGGATTTCACGTAACTTGTTACCAGTGAACTGTGCATAGACATAATTAAACCCTACCCGTCAATACCAACTACCCTGAATAGTGGCGCTGAGTGGTTACAAAAACTCTTTCACTTTGAAATTGATTTTGGTCCTTTACACGGACATACAGTTTCTAAACAACATAAAGTAACGTCTTCCGGAAGTGAACGAGAAAATAATTTGTTTGTAGCCTAAGTCAGGACAAGGACATTTAGTAGAATCCGTCTAAGTAGATCAAACTCAAGTACCTACTTGGAAAATAATGCAGAGACGAAGAGCCGACTATGGGTAGCTTCGTCTTCAAAATTTTAAGTTGCCTAAATAATTATTTTAATGCTAAATTAGGCCTTTGAATAAATAACAATCAGCATTCATTATTATTTATTATCTATATAAATAAAAGGCAATGTTCGTATGTGTGTGCCCTATAGATTCAAAAACTACTCGACCGATTTCGCTGAAAATTTCAGTTTGTTCTTATTAGTGCCAGGAGTGTTTAGAGAGTGGTTTGAATGAAATCCGATAGGTAGCGCTGTTGTTTTTACAGTGTTAACTTAGTGCCAGGAGTGTTTAGTTGTTGCATAACAATGTCACCAAAACGACAAAATAATAGTCGTCGCACAAATAGAGCCAAGAGAATGAGAGAAGAAAGAAGAAATGAAACAGAAGAAGAAACAGCACAACGAAATGAACGAAATAGATTACATTTGTCACAGTCTCGTGCTACTGAATCATCACAATAACACGAAGCACGAAATGAAGAAAGCCGAGTAAGAATTCAGACAAAATTTGTCATATGCTGATCGAAATGAACAACGTGAAAATGATCGATTACGCATGCAAATGAATCGATTGCATCAATTGGTAACACTTGATCGTATTGCATTTCAGTATAATTCTGAAATTGAATACATCCAGTTGTTGTTGTTGAAAGTATGAATAAAGTTTGCACACATTGCAAAGCATGAAAATTCGAAAATGAAGCACCTGGAATATGTTGTTTGAATGGTAAAGTTAAACTGCCAGTATTGAATGCACCACCTGAGCCAGTGTTCTCATTGGTTGCAGGTACTACAGCACAACCGAAGCATTTTTTGAATAACATACGAAATTATAACACATGCTTTCAAATGACTTCGTTTGGTGCAACGAATGTAATAACTGACAATTATATGCCAACATTCAAGATCAAGGTCAAATCTACCATAAAGCAGGCTCTTTGTTACCATTTCCGGATGCTTAACACAAATTTTTGCAAATTTATTTCATTGAAAATTCAAATGATCAAGTAAATCAACGTTGTGGAATTAACAAAGCCACAAAAAGAGAAATAGTTGAATCGTTGCAAAATTTATTTCATGAACACAACGAAATGATTAAATTGTTCAAAACAGCCATTGAACAAATGCCATCCGATAACCATAAAATTGTGATTCGAGCTGACAAAAACCTGTTGGGCAACACGCAAGATTTAATGCTCCACCAATCGATGAAGTGGCAATAGTCATTGTTGGAGAACAATTTGAATCACGCGACATCGTACTTCATCGTCGAAATGATCGTCTTCAACGTGTTGCAGAAACTCACCGCTCCTACGATGCATTACAATATCCAATATTGTTCTGGGAAGGAGAAGATGGATATCATTTTAACATCAAGATGATAAATCCAGCAAATGGTGATAAATAAATTTAATTAATTAATATTATTTTGACGTATATCATTAAAATCTGTCAAACATTCCCCTTACAAGTTTCATCGAAAGAAATAAGAATAATAAATTTATGGTAACTAGTCGTCTGATAACAGTACAGACGTTGATAAATAGTGCTTACTGTGCTCGCAAGCATAGAAACTGTCTCCTGTTTGCCTATTTGTTAGTTTTTATTTATAACAACTGTACACAAAATTTTATAATGCTCGTAACATTGCGGGGGGGGGGGCGAGTGCCCCCCTTGCCCCTCCCAAGTTACGCCTATGGACGTGGTTGCCAAGATGAGGAAGGAAGAAGAATTACGTTTCATAGGTACATTCCTACTGAATTATTCCACAAAAAAAGTTTTGCTGATAGTAGCCTACAATACTCTTTGCTTAAAAAAAAATAATGACAGTAAGTACACATTGTGGGTAAAGTGATATTTAGTTACAAAAAGCAGGATAGATTCAATAAATTTACAAACCCCTTCTATGTAACCTTTCCTTGGTATAAAAATGGTAACTCCCGTGCGTTTTTGGTGCGTAAATTATGCGTATTTATATAGTCTTAAGAATAAAAAGTATTGCAACGATTCAAATTTCATTATGCTAATAAGGATATGGTGAGTGTGTGAAATTTACTAACACGTCAATATGGAGGAGATGAAAAAGCATTTATTATACACACAAATATAGTTTTTAAAGATGTATATTTTATCATAAATTGTCATGTATTGATAATAGAAATAATAGTTTGTATTGTTCGATAATATAAATCGATTTTACTTGGTTGCTGCAACGTCCTCCTCTCCTCTCGTCGTTCCCGTCCTGGCGTCCTCTTCTTCAGCGTCACTCCTTCCTGGTGTCCTCTTCGTCCTGGCGTCCTCTTCGTCTTGTCGTCCTCTTCTACAGCGTCACTCCTTCCTGGTGTCCTCTTCGTCCTGACGTCCTCTTCGTCTTATCGTCCTTTTCTACGGCAGGCGGCTCCAGCGGCGATATTTCACTGAGTCTCGTTGTTATTATGTGGAGCTAACATTAATTAGTTTCTTCATAAATTGTTCACTCACAATGATTATAAATTTCGCTCGTACAGTTTATTATTAATTTATACTTTATATTTTCTTAATCTCAGGGTTAATATGGGTATTAATTAATGTGATGTATTAATAATGATTATATATTTTATATTATTAATTATTCCACGATATCTTGAAGTGTCTTTAACTTCCCTAAGCGGATATCTTAACTAACACGAAACAGCACTATATTATATTATAATTTTTATCTAAATATTTTACCCACTCGGTTCTTAACGCAAAACTTCGTTAAGAATTACCAAGGTTTATTTTATATATGATATTTCTATGTTCGTAAGAGAACAACTCTCTTCACCGGGCACAACTTCCCCTTGCAGATGCTAAAGCAGCACTGTGTCCATCCTAACTCTACAACGAATGAATCTTACTGAATTTAGTGTATTTTGATTCGCTAAGCCCAAGTCACATTATTGATGGAACAAACAGATATACGAATTTCCTGAAAAACTTTGTATAATTTAGCAAAGGCCTGCATGGAAATTATCTACAAATTTTATTACCCTATCGTTGATGAGAGTTACAATTGAGTTTTTCTTCACTTAAAAAAAAAACCATATTTCTAAAATAGTTATGAACCATAGAGTACACATAAATTGGAGCTATTTACATAAACAATTCATTGTCAGTTTCATGTCGATCGGTTAATTACCGCGGAAGATATCGCGACTACACGTTATCACACCCGCACAAATTCACTCAAAGAATACATGACCATATAGAACACCTTTTTATGAAGAGTTTGGTATACCCTACATGCCATTTCTAAATACAAAACTTACTGCTAAAAGACAAAATATTACACACAAAAAAATTTAAACAAGAAAATGCTCGTCATCCATGTGCTTTGATACAAACAGCATAGCTTATCATCCTGTGTTCCGTTGCAGGATTAACCCTACCACGTGCAAAAAAAAATTTTTTGTATTGAATATAAAAAAAATTTTTTTTTCTCTTCCTAACCTAAATTGACATAACTTCCTCCCAATAATAATAATCATCCAAATAATAACATAATAAGTTCAAAATCAAAATAAATAAATAGCTTCTATCAAACTCATTCCTCTCCTGTCACTTTGACAGCCTTAATTTAAACAAACACACGCACATGGCTAGATATGAACAACTTTCCTGAACACAGATAAGCGTATCACACTTCTGACGTCATTCGGCTATATCTACACTTCATCCATACATTTTTCCAACATGATTACAATTATTCTTACTTTACACATATTTTTATACAATTTCCTACCAGTCATTCCATCTATATCCTGGCATTCTAGTTTTAATTATCTTTAACGTAATATTTTCTTAAGGATGATGCATGGAACTTTCCTATCACCCTGTTTGTATTTGGGTTTGTGACAATGTATGTATTTTTACCCACTTGTTCCGATAAAATATATGGACCGTTGTATAATCTAAAGAATTTGGCTGCAGTATTATCTTCCCTGTGGCCTACATTTAAAACTCGCAGGAGTACCTTCTCGCCAGTTTTGAACGTTACCAGTTTGTGATCCGCATTGAATTTCTCTGTCCGTTCTTCGGCACACCTTTTAATGCGTCTCCTGGCCTCTATCTTTTTAACCAAATTTGGAATAAGCAAATTCTGCGTTGCAATCCTCCTGATGCACCCATCCCAGATACGCTTTGGCACTTCCCCCGTTTGTAGTTCGTTAGGTGTAAATCCTGTCGTGTCATTGTAATTCCCGTTGATGGACGCCTCGAAAAACTCGAGATAATCCGGCCACCTACTCTGGTTGGTATTACAATAAGTGCGAAACAGACGCCCTAACTCCCTGTTGACCCTTTCGGCGAGGTTACCTTGCCGTCTCCGGATTGCTGTCAACTGTGCTTCTCTAATTCGGACTGCCACTTCTTGTTGGTGAATTGCTTACCCTGGTCAGATAGAATTTCCTTCACCGGACCGTATTTCGGAATGTATTTATTTAATACAACATTAATACTGCCATCGTGGTAGGTCGTCCAATTGCATATAAACTTACGTTCTTAGAAAATGCATCTGTGCAAACAACCAGGTTCTTCATACCCCTTGCAGCACGTGGTAGCGGACCTAAAAAATCGATACACAGTAGATCATTCTTATTCTTGGTAATGATGTTACCCATCTCCACATAGGTGTGTTGATTTGGGTATTTAGCTGTCTGGCATATGTGACATGTTCGCAAAATAGACTTAACTTTCCTTGCCATGTTCAACCATACGAAGTCTTCTCTCATCGCCAAATAACATTTATAAGCTCCAGCATGAGCAAGACTTTCATGACAAGCCCACGTTAAATCTTCTACGAGATCATCAGGAACCATAATCTTCCATTGTCCGTCGATTATTTTATACAGTACATCCCTGTCGATTCTGTACTTCGGGTTGTCTTGCCTTTGTATTTCTTCCCTAATTTTTCTTAATTTTGCGTCCTTCTGTTGTTCAAGATTTACCAATTTCAACCTATTCTTTAAGTCACCTGGTAATGTATACTTGACTGCCAGAATTTTTAAAATCGATTTACGTTTATTTAAACTATTAATTAATTGTTTCTCTTGACAAGCGGTCTGCTTATCATCAGCGCACTGCCCGTTGCTCATTATTTTATCTATGCGATAACCAGCTGGCTACTGTAGATTAACTTTCCGCTCTCATTCATTCATATTATTCTGTTTATGCCCCAAACTAATATTATGTAGCTTATTTTGAATTATGCAGATCAGTGTTTTGCTCCTAACATCAATTGTGGCGTGTATTTTTGAAGTTTTCTTTAGGCGCGTTGAGGGTGAAATTTTTAGTATGTAACGAAATGCGCGCGCACCATGCAATGGAAACAGAAAGTTAACAGGATGAAGTTAGCCGTGGACAACGAGCCTGAGGCCAAAAAAGTGTACTGCAGGAATGGATAAATGTACAGTTCCGATACCGCTAAATAGCTTTTGTTTATTTACTTGTTACTATGGTAATTAATTCTGGTCTTGTTGACATCTTTAGTAGTAGTATTTAATATATTTCATTACTTATTCATTGCATCATCAGAAATACGTATAAACATACATTTTATAATCGCTTAAGATAATTACAAAATATATAAATGTATCTGTATAAAAAATTACAAAATGTATCAATACAATCGCATAGTAAAAACATTAAAAACTGCAGGAACGGATAAAGGTATAGTTCCGATGCCGCTAAATATCATTTGTTTATTTACTTGTTACTATGGTAATTAATTCTGGTCTCCATGGTGTTGCAACGGCATCACTTTAACAGCCACTATCTTTACTTCTATCTGGAACCACAGTCTGTCACAAACGTCACACGCGTGTCCAAATTCATTATTAAAGAATGTTTTGTGGATGTGCTTTGTAGCTAACTGCCACGTTTTGCTGAATTCGATCGGCTGATACACTTGCGAAGTCGGGCGCTCTTGTTCGGTGACAAAAATTGTGTAACCAAATTTTAATAAGTGTTTAAAAATATTTGAGGTTAATTTTATTAAGTATTAATTTCAAAAGTCTTGTATATACATGTATATACCATTTTAAATATTGTTTGTATAGTCATAAAACTGTTCTTATCGTATTTTTCTGATATGTTTCTTGTACTGAATTCAGCTCGATTAATATCCTACCGGATAATTAGTACTTACGTATGTATCAGTAACAATGGCGTAGTTATTTCTACAGTGGATTATTAAAATCTAAAACCATAGCATAAAATTTCTCTTCTTAGTCTGTTATTACTCTTGCATTATTACAATTATCACAATGCAGGTTTCATTTAATTTCATTGAAAGGAAAAGTATTTCAACTTTATTTATTCTGACGAAAACAATCTGTCCTTTGTTTAGTGAGAGTAAGTGTATCTTTAGTCTAAATGTAGATTAAGTATAGTTTAGTTTAGTTTTAGTTATTACCGTTAATCAGTTGGATAATAAAATCATGTTTACGGAATTACAAAAATATTGCAAACACGGAAATTATTTTTTTGCTAAAATAATTTGTTAAATTGGTCCCAAGAGTTCCATAAATTTCCTCTGAATAGAATTTTGCTCGAGTAGTTTTCTCAACCTTCATTTGTACATGGTCATTAGCGTGCATAATGATGTGGCACTATGATCTCTCATCATTAAAGCCTAATAAGAGTTCCCTTGTATTTTGACTAAGGATATGTTAGTACATCTGGTTCTTCAATTTATAGTCCTTTTAAAACAGTGACATTTCATCATCTTTTTAATTTCATCATCATCATTCCAAAGAAGTATAACTTCTAACGCGCGTACATAAGTACACGCACCCACAACTTTTTTTTTAATGTATCAGTGCCTAATACTACATCATAAATTAGATTTTTCACTATAAGAACGGGTACTTCTATTTCCATACCTTGTGAATCTATTGTGATAAGTGCTTGCTTATTAATAGTTTGTGAATCACCTGTGGCTGTCGTGACGATTGTATTGCTGACAGGTAAGATCTGTGTTTCTTTAAATTGGTGTTTATGTTTGTTAACGAAATTTTCGCTGATTAGAGAAATTTCAGCCCCAGTATCGAATAATATATTACCGACACATCCATTAATTTTCGCGCCTACAACAGTATCATTATCACTCTTATTTCTAACATGTTCCACATCATCATTAACACAATTACTATACTTCAATTCATCTTTAATATCTTCAGGATATAGGCCGGAAGCAATGTATACATTCTTACTACTAGTAGACTATTGTTCTCATAAGATTTTCGACACTGCTTTTCGTTATGGTATGTTTTATTTGCTTTTGTAATTGCCGATACATTACTTTGATTGGACTTTTGGAAATTAGGTTTGTTTTTAAATTGTTGTGGTTGTTGTTGTTGTTGTTTTTGTGATTGTTGTGGCTGAAATTGTTTAGGAGCCGGTTCACTATTATTATTACTGTTATTTTGACTGTCAACATTATCCCATTTGGTTAACAATAAGAGTAGTTCCTCCAATGATTTAATGCCTTGCGTAATTACAGCAATTTGAATACCGCGTCCGAAATGATGGGCTAATTTGTTTACCATCTCTGGCTCTGACATTTCTGGTTCTAGATACTTCGCACGAGATATGAGTTGGATTAAATAATTTTCTTTAGACCCTTTTAAACTGGAATACCTACCAAACTCAAGCTGCACGCGTATTTTTCGCTGTATTTCGCTGTTCCAGTATCTCTCCTTAAAATGTTGTACTAAATATGTAACTATTTTATCTTGTACTACCGTGAACCACTCAGCTGCAGTACCCTTTAATCTCCTGACTACATAGTTTATTTTATCCATCTCACTCAGGGTGTCGCCTATTGCGTCCATGTCTCGCTGGCAGTTTTTCAGGAAGAGAAGCGGATTTTCACTATCTTTTCCGAAGAATTTCAACTGTGGATTGTTTTCTTCTACAGTTCTATAGATGAACGTGGTCTGCTTCGCTGTTGTCGAGGTACTCTGGAGTCGGGTCAGCTGTTGTTTCAATTCTTGTATCTCCTGATCTTGTTCAGCTACAAGCTCCCTCACCGTAGATGTGTGTTGAACTACTCTTTCCTCTATTCCAGTGATTTTAGCTTCACATTCATTGATGCGAGAATTGTTCGCTTCTAAAGCAGTCTCAATATTGTTGCGAATTATCTCTACCTTTTCGCCTATACGTTTTTCGGTTGACTCTAAAAGTTGTTTATTTTGTTTAGTCTGGTCATGCACGGCTGTACAGATTCTTTTATTCTCATCGTGAAGCGACTGCAGTGACCTATTTTGTCTTTCTGCTTCGTCAGACATTTTCTGCATAGCGGATTTACTTTCTTCCTTATTTGCTTTGTTGTCTTCGGATAGCTTTTACATATTTGCCGATAAAGCAGCTAATGTATTCTGTAACTCTAGTCCTTCGGCCATATTGATTATTTATTTTTTATAACTTTAACAAATATTATATTTTTTTACTTATAGTAACAGCAATATTTTTAATACTTATTTTTACGAATAACTGTCCGTTTATATGATATTTATTATTATAGTCCAGTATCTCAATCAAATGTAAACAAGCTTAATCTAACACAAATACAAATAATAATTCAATCTTCACATAGACAATTTACTACTGTTGTTCAAATATCTGATAAGAGAGAGTATTCAAACTTTTATCTCCACTCCCTGATAACATAGAACGGCACACACAAATAGTTTAATGAATTTATTTTATACACACTCAAATAATATTTTCTTTTTTACAAAAAATGCATAAAATCGGGCCCCACGTTGGCCAGCGCTAAATATCCTTATGCAACGGTTCAAATTTGATTATACTAATAAGGTAATAAGGATATGGTGAGTGTGTAAAATTTACTAACACGTCAATATGGAGGAGATGAAAAATCATTTATTATACACACAAATATAGTTTTTAAAGATGTATATTGTATCATAAATTGTCATGTATTGATAATAGAAATAATAGTTTGTATTGTTCGATAATATAAATCGATTTTACTTGGTTGCTGCAACGTCCTCCTCTCCTCTCGTCGTTCCCATCCTGGCGTCCTCTTCTTCAGCGTCACTCCTTCCTGGTGTCCTCTTCGTCCTGGCGTCCTCTTCGTCTTGTCGTCCTTTTCTACGGCAGGCGGCTCCAGCGGCGATATTTCACTGAGTGTCGTTGTTATTATGTTTGACTGCTAACATTAATTAGTTTCTTCATAAATTGTTCACTCACAATGATTATAAATTTCACTCGTACAGTTTATTATTAATTTATACTTTATATTTTCTTAATTAATGTGATGTATTAATAATGATTATATATTATATATTATTAATTATTCCACGATATCTTGAAGTGTCTTTAACTTCCCTAAGCGGATATCTTAACTAACACGAAACAGCACTATATTATATTATAATTTTTATCTAAATATTTTACCCACTCGGTTCTTAACGCAAAACTTCGTTAAGAATTACCAAGGTTTATTTTATATATGATATTTCTATGTTCGTAAGAGAACAACTCTCTTCACCGGGCACAACTTCCCCTTGCAGATGCTAAAGCAGCACTGTGTCCATCCTAACTCTACAACGAATGAATCTTACTGAATTTAGTGTATTTTGATTGGCTAAGCCCAAGTCACATGATTGATGGAACAAAGAGATATACTAATTTCCTGAAAAACTTTGTATAATTTAGCAAAGGCCTGCATGGAAATTATCTACAAATTTTATTACCCTATCGTTGATGAGAGTTACAATTGAGTTTTTCTTCACTTAAAAAAAAAACATATTTCTAAAATAGTTATGAACCATAGAGTACACTTAAATTGGAGCTATTTACATAAACAATTCATTGTCAAAGCTTCATGTCGATCGGTTAATTACCGCGGAAGATATCGCGACTACACGTTATCACACCCGCACAAATTCACTCAAAGAATACATGACCATATAGAACACCTTTTTATGAAGAGTTTGGTATACCCTACATGCCATTTCTAAATACAAAACTTACGGCTAAAAGACAAAATATTACACAAAACAAATTTAAACAAGAAAATGCTCGTCATCCATATGCTTTGATATAAACAGTATAGCTTATCATCCTGTGTTCCGTTCCAATATATAAATACGCACTCGCGCGCGTGTAATTACTCTCATTGTTATTGTTATTTAAATTAATAATAACTAATATTTTATATTTTAATAAAGAGGTATTTAACGATTTATTTGTACATTATATTTATGAAGATGACAGTAATTTAAACACGTTGGAATATTGTAAAAACCATGAAAAATTATTATTCTTTATAAAAATCTAAAACTTTTTTTATACGTAGGCCTATATAAAATATAAATAATTTATGTCACACACACACACATAATACATTACAATTATGTATGTAATTTTTATGTATGTAGGCCTATTATATAATAAATTACAATATATAATAAATTATAATAAATACATATAAATATATTACTATAATATAAATATTAATATTTTATGTAAATATTAAAATATATTTTATAAAATGTGTGTGTGTGTGTGTGTGTGTGTGTGTGTGTGTGTGTGTGTGTGTGTGTGTGTGTGTGTGTGTGTGTGTGTGTGTGTGTGTGTGTGTGTGTGTGTGTGTGTGTGTGTGTGTGTGTGTGTGTGTGTGTGTGTGTGTGTGTGTGTGTGTGTGTGTGTGTGAAATATTTATGTAAATTATAAATTATATAATTTTAAAACCGTTAAACGAAAGTTTGCAATTCATTTTCATATCTAATATTTATTTCATAACAAACTTTCATTGGCTACTTCAAACGCGAAATGGAAACATAATATAGAATTTAACAATTTTTTGCAGTTTCTATATGCTAAATAATGCTCCGTTTAATGAATGTATATTAATTTTATTTCGAATGGACCGTTTTTAACTATCGTTAAAGTTTCTAACGGCTGTTATCTTAATGGTCGTTTCACTAACACTCGTTTGGATTCGGTTTGTAAATGCTCGTTTAATCGACTGTTCTATCATAATTGTCGATGTTGCTTGTGATGGTATAGGCCATTATATTCGTACTCTGTGGTATAGGGCTATAGGCTAATAAATTGCATTAGGGGCTACGGATCTTGATCTTTTCGGTTTAGTGGCAGCATGCAGTGAGCAGTTACTCGACGTAGCTTGCCAGTAACAACTCATTTCCCCCTCCACACGTAACGATAACCAGCGACAAGTTTGTATTTTTATTTTCATTTTGATCCACATATTTTTTATTTAAATCAATTTTTTATTTTTATCTTTTATCTATCATATTTTTATTATTATATATTTTGTTTGCTATTTACATACCTCTATTTTTTATATTTATATTTTATTTATGTTACTATAAATTTACATTTTTATTTTAGTTTACATTTTATTTACAATTTTACTTACATTTTAGAATTAATTTCCTACATCACTAACAACTATAAATTAATTACAATTACAAACATAATTTATAACTACAAATACAACGATACATTTCATAATTTATTTACAGCTACAAATAAAATAGAATATAAATTACTGAGGAGGCATAAATTGAGCAATGTTTTCAATAATTTTTTTTTCAAATTTATCATCATTTCGATACCTTTGCCGCCACATAAATTCAGCCAGTTGGAATCCAACATCAGTCGCGAAGTAAGCCTACCCCATTGCTTTTTGTTCCTCATTTTGGCCTTAGCCCACATGCTTTCGTACATTGCGCACGGTCTTCAGGGGCGCAATCTTAATGATTGTCTCTGTGAAATTACAAACAGACCTCTCAATAGTGTTTGGGATGCTATGGAATGAGACGAACCTAGAAAGGTATAATTATGGGACTCTTATATATGTATCAGTCATCATATGACGGTAATATCAATAAACTACCGAGTCGTCAAATTAATGTATAAATTTGCGTATGTTACTAACGGAAATACTACCAAATATACGTATTATTGCCGCTGAAGCAATTTGTCGCTGATCAGATTGATTGTTACAATACTGCCAAATATACGTATTATTGTCGCTGAAGCAATTTGATAGGGTAAATTATATATATTTTAATGTTGTGGTGTGTACGCGGCTACCGTTTTATTCTGTAAAATGTGAATCATGTGTAATTTGTGTATACTGGGTGTAACGTGTCTTCTCTATCCGTCGTTCAAATGAATGCAACTTCCGCAGATTTCGTCCGTTGCGAACGTACGAATAACCAGGTCTCGATGTTCTTACCTGTTGTTCACTAGGGGTGTGAAAATCCCGGAGGCGCCAAATTGTTTTATTAAAACAATTAAAAAAATTTTAAATGTGTGTGGCCTGCGCCGCTCAGGCGGTTTGAATAATTCAAATGTTTCCGCCTGTCTCGGCCGTCTGTATCGGCCAGTAGGTCGTTGCGTCGGCTGTGCGGTAGCTAGTCGTCAACCTACTTGTCTGCTAAAATGTACATGAATTATTATCCACCTCCTAATGAAATTATAACACCGTGGTTACACTCGATACTTATTTATTTTTTGGTTAACGATTAGTTATTCATTTAATACAAATTATGTTTACTTTTGTAATACAATTGCTCCGGTTATATGAGACACCTCTACAGGGTTTGACAAATCGATATCTGAACTGATTAACAGACTTTCAGTAATGGCGTCTGTGGAAATTATACACAAAATTATTATTGTTCGTTTGTCACGGGTTCTTGAGATTGCGTTAAAAGGATTACTAATGTTTAAAACAATAAAAATACACACCCTTACATCAGTTAAACTTAAATAATATACTGTGTAGGTATAATTTGTTTATTGTAGTGTAGTTTATTCGGAAATTTGGGTAATTTAATAGATACTTAACACTTCAGTAGACAGGACGAACTCATTTGATCTGGTATTAAGGAGTTAGGCTGCAATCATCTTTAATTTTCTTTGGTTCGGGACTTCGGGCATCTTTTCCAAGTTAATCGGCAGGATATTATTTTCTTTTTTCTTTAAATCAGCTTCAACATTAGTTATATGGTTTCAGCCATCTTCTTCTTTCTTGGGGTTCACTTGCTAGTAATTTCATTTGATATTTTGACGTTTTAATTAACAATTTTGATCATTCCAAAACTAGCGTCTATTCAACAAAAGCGTCATATAACGAGTAAAAAAATCTAACGGTAATTAGCAACCAAACGACTGTTGTCATAGTAACCAATTAATCCCGATTGGTTAATTCTGAAGTAGCCTATTGTTATCAAATTTTGAATTTTTATTCAAAATAGCCGTATATCTTCTTATTGATTATATTCTTCTGTCCTCTTCCCTACATATTAAATATTATCACCACTGTTATTATTTCCTTTCAAAGATTAATTTGGTATCACATAATGTATGGTTTTATGAAATATCAATGTTTGTACACATCAGTTAATATTTGGTATTTACATTTCTCCTTTAAACTAAGTTCTTATTCTAATATTTTTCCTTTAAACTTATTTACAAATTATTCTCGGCAATTTACTTGCCTTGAGTTTCTTAATTTCCTGGTTGTTTTTATACAGTTTGCAATTATTTGTCATTGACAGTTATACATTTCCTAGGCCTTAGTAGCCATTGATTATTTTTATTTAATTTATTCTAATTATATTTCATTTCATTACAAAGTGTTTTGTTCTGTTGTTATAATTGATTTGTTTAGTGGTTGTTGTGTCTTGAGTTTGTTTTTGTTCTGATTATATGTCAAGATTATTTCCTATGTCTTAATACTTAAAATATAACAATTAGGCCTATGGACTGTAAGTTCCTTTCAGCCATATCCTCTTCATAACATTGAAACAAACAATTCTTTACAAGTTATTAGTTACTGTTGGTTTTAACATTAATTTCATTCTTTGCTACTACTTTGAGTGATAAACATCCTCACTTCTTGCAAACTTATTAAAGTTATTTCCCCTTTTAACATGGGGTGTTTTATTCATTGTATACTTAATTTTAAAACAAAACCTTATTTCAATATTACTATCTCCTCCATTCCATGTCAATACAACTTGTTTTTACCTGGGCTTTCTCCCTGAATAATATCACATGTTTTACTTATCTCTATTTGAAAGATTATTTTTAATTATTCTTAATCATATGAATGTTCACAAGATCACTCAACTCATTGACTGTTTATCAATGCTTCATAAAGTGTTTTCTTATTTATTATTACTTAAAATATCTAATTCCATGTATCACCTTCACCTTTAATTAACAGAGGTTTATCACTGATACACACTCACTATTTTTAGTGTATTTACACTTTCACTATTATCACTTTTTATTTTAAACGTTTATTGGTGGGTAAACCCTATTATTATTTTTCTTTGTCACTTAGTTACTCTCATTATATTTCTCACTATCTCACTATCTTTACAAATTTTATTTATATCTAATAAGTTCATGTCTTTTTCTAGATTTCTTACTTACATATACTACTAATTCGTGGGTTAGTGCATTTTTATTTAATGGGGTTTTATTAATTATGAGTTACATTTGTCACTTAGACAATACTAATATTTCTTTTTTTTATATTGGTTATTCACCGGTTTCGTTTCCTTTATGATATTTGATGGTATCATCTCCCCCTTCCCTATTCTACACTATTTGTCAGTGTTTTATCACTTTGGTTCACTTTATTTTCTTTATAGTTGGTTTGTTCCATTTTTAAATTCATTTTTCTTTTCCTTCCCTTCCATCTTGTTTCGCTTTATTTTGGTTATTATCTGGCCAATCTCTGGGGTTGGGTCAATGTCATTTGTCTGTCAGTCTAGTTTGTATTTCTTATTTAATAATCACCTTTGGTTTACTATTCTTCCTCCTTCACTCTTAATTATATTTACTATTTTCGTTCTCTTTATTATTTATTTATTAAGATATATTATTTCTTAGCATTTTTTACATACTTATTGATATCAAATATGATCTGGGTTTGGCAATGTTATAATATATATATATATATCATATCTTAATGATAGGGTAAAGAACAGTAATGGAAACTGATGGGAAATGCCCGATTGCTTTTCAACAAGTTATCATGGAATATAAATAATTGACAGATTTTTAAATGCGGCTTTGCCGTATATTCCTTTATATGAGTCTTTGCCGGATTCTATTAACTTAAAAAGGTTACTGTCAGAAATGCGGGGGAGTAAAAAAATATAACCTCCAAACGCCAGAAAGTAAGGGGATGCTAGTCTCTCAGCCTCTAATTTTTCCAGTATACTGCTAGTAAATCAGAAGCTCACCCTAACGAACAGGTTAAAGAAATAGAAACAGAACAGTTATTAAAAAGTGTTGACCGTATGAAATATTCCAATGATCTGGACTATACGCGAGCACTATTAGCGATAAAAAATTTATTGTAGATCGAGTCGAACAAGTGAGCGGTTTAAAACCGACAACACTTTTTCGAAATACTACTATTCTTATAAAACAAAAGGAGGAGTAGAAATGGTGCGGGAAGGGAACCGGACGTTGCTATTCTCCCAGTTTAAATAAATGTTACTGCGAATGTTAAATAAATTGGTTGTTTGCCAATAGAAGTAAATTAATTTATTATGCTTGGGTGGATGGCATTAATACTTACAAAGGACTTAGTAAAAAAAAATACTTTACACCAGTGGTTCCCAAAGTGGGGCCCGCGGTCACTTTTACGAAAAAATAGAATATACCATAATTTTCTCCGATTTTTTATAGCCTAGAATCTAAATTTTAGAATCTTAAAACAATTAGTAGCAAATTCCAGTATTTGTTTTGTTCAAACTAATTGTAACTGTAAAAGTAATTTCAAACGTATGGCTTTAATAATGTCTTTAAATCATGTCGTGTAGCAGATCTGTTTGTCAGCCGAACTGCCTAGAGCGCCGCCTCAACGCAGAACTGAGCGCGCTGTTTTAGTCCACATTTTAAGCATTGTATCTTCTTACGAGCATTGTATCTAAGCAAAACGTTCTTCTGTGTAGCTGGTTTTACGTCTAAGTAGCTGAGTAGAGGGAAAATAAGGGTTCAAACTCAGCCCCCAGGGCATATCTGGACCACAGCATCCGCGATCTGGACCCCAGCATCCGCGACTTTTTCGCTGATCTGTGTCCTGGACCCGCAGCATCCCGATGGACCACAGCATCCGTGAATAAATTTTTTTTATTTTTTAAATTGATTTTTTAATTTTTTTAATTTGATGTTATTATTTTTTTAATTAAATTGATTTGGTGGGATGAGGTTCAATGGACCACCAGCATCCGTGAATATAATTTTTTATTTTTTTAAGAAAGCTGATTTGCATATCAGTGGGTGGTGTTGGGTGGGTGGTTTTTTTATTTCATATCAGTGGGTGGCGGTGGGTGGGGGGTGGTTCCAACTCGATGCATTATAGTGTATATTAAAATATATGATCAGGTGTACCAACCTTTGCATGAGTTCAAATTTGTCGTGTGTTATAATGTATATTAAATCTATATGATCAGATGTACCAACCTCTGTAATATTATTATAGTGTATAGATATTTTATATGAGCAGGTTTGTCAACATTTTCTGTGGCGGGGGGAGGGAAATTCAAATATGTGTTATATTGTGTATGTATAGAGCAGATCTGTCAACATTTTTTTCTCTTCTGTGGTGGGAAATGCAAACTATATGATCATAATTGGTACTCTCTCTCGCTCTCTCACACGTTGTGTATGTCTCTCTCTCTCTCTCACTCTCTCTTGTTGTCAAACCGTTCTCCTCTCTCTCTGTGGTCAGTACCGAGCGCATGTATATGAAATTAGAAAGTTTATATTTATTCGACAAATATTAACGTTCTCTCTCTCTCTCTCTCTCTCTCTCTCTCTCTCTCTCTCTCACTCTCACTTGTTTCAACTGTGTCAACGTCCCTCTCTCTCTCTCTCTCTCTCTCTCTCTCTCTCTCTCTCTCTCTCTCTCTCTCTCTCTCTCTCTCACTCACTTGTTTCAACTGTGTCAACGTCCTCTCTCTCTCTCTCTCTCTCTCTCTCTCTCTCTCTCTGTCTCTCTCTCTCTCTCCCTCTCTCTCTCTCACTCTCACACGTTTCAACTATGCAAGGTTTCATACCCTTTCTCCTGTCTCCCTCTCGTACATTGTGTAGTCGGTGTGATGAATAAATAATTTTAGCCCTCTCTCTCTCTCGTTGTCAAAACGCCGTCTTCATTTTTCAATGTATTAAATAATTAACTAATAGTTTATAATGCAGTCAGTGTGATTGATCCTTGTTAGAAATATATATATTTGGCGTCAATGAACTACTTACCTGTTATGTTGTTACAGATGACAAATCCATACGTTAACGGCTTAGCAATCTGATACAATACTTCTGTTTTAAGGTTGCAGTTTACACACACACACATAGGTTCAGTAGTGTATAGCGAAATAAATTAAAATTATACACACACATGAAAACGGCGGCTGAAATTCATAAAAATCTTCTGATGTAACAGTTCACAAAAAATAAATTAATTGTACACATGTTCAGAGGTGTAGAGTGAAATAAAATAAAGTCATAATTTGTTTAATGATTAAATATATTTTAACATTCACAATATAAAATTCATAATTAAATGAATACATTATAAAATTGATATTTTTTCGAAAGTTTATATATAATTGTGTGTCGTACTTGTAGAAGAAGCAACCTGCAACATAACAATACAACAACATTAAAATCATGTTAAATATCACACACACAGATGCACACGCAACGCGCGCACATACAGACGCATACGCAACGTAATCACACACACACACACATACATACGCATACGCAACGTAACCAAACACGCAACGCGCCCACACACAGACGCAAACGCAACGTAATCATACACATACATACAACGTGTACACGTTTGGCTTGAATCATGTACATGTAGGGCAAATAAACAGATAACAGATTTAAATATGCTATAGTCATTGTAAGACGTTACAATCATTGTAAGTGTTTAATAAGTAAATTGTATGTATGTATATATCAATGAATAATAATAATATAATCGTTCCAGTGTTATCGTTTGCTGCAACAGGTAAAGCAGTTTACAAATAATTACATATAGGTTCAGAGGCGTATAGTGAGTTAACAATCGGATACTGCTTGTTCAATGTTAATTCTGCACACCGTTTGTACTCAATAGCAGAAACTGCATTGAATTTTGTGATAAACGACATTATTAGAAGTGAAGACGTCTGTATCAAACGAGGCGGAACTAAACAATGACTACAAAGAAGACTAGTGAAAGTAATGGTGGTGGTGGTGATGTGGTCATAAGGAAAGTTCACGTTCATCGTCTGAAGCTTTGCATGTACATACACACAGGCAGAATTAGCACTGTTACAAAATATATATATTAGGAAAGTCAAACCCACAGACTACTAGAAATAGTTATCGTTTGAAAAAAAAGAAACCGCACATTACGAACTAATATCGTTACAATAATAATAATACATAAACTTACGTTTACGGTTGTCCAAACTGAAGTATGGAGTGACAATAACTATAGATATCACAGTAAGATTTTTGTTGTTGTTGTTTTTAGCAGGTGATGTTTTTCATCCCCTGAAGCTTTGTATGCAGAATTATGACTGTTACATAATATATATTAGGAAAGTCGACAGAAATAGTTATCGCCTGCAGCAAGAATTTTTGTTGTTGTTGTTGTTTTTAACAGGTGGTGTTTTTGCATGTACATACATGCAGAATTATGACTGTTACATAATATATATTAGGAAAGTCGACAGAAATAGTTATCGCCTGCAGCAAGAATTTTTGTTGTTGTTGTTTTTAACAGGTGGTGTTTTTGCATGTACATACATGCAGAATTATGACTGTTACATAATATATATTAGGAAAGTCGACAGAAATAGTTATCGCCTGCAGCAAGAATTTTTGTTGTTCACAATATAAAATTCACAGTTAAATAAATACATTATAAATTGATATTTTTTCGAAAGTTTATATATAATTGTGTGTCGTACTTGTCAGAAGAAGCAACCTGCAACATAACAATACAACAACATTAAAATCATGTTAAATATCACACACACACAGACGTACACGCACACAGACGCATAAGCAACACGTGCACACACAGACGCACACGCACACACATACATACATACAGACAACGTGCATACGTTTGGCTTGAATCATGTACATGTAGGTCCAATAAACAGATAACAGATTTAAATATGCTATAGTCATTGTATGTATGTATATATCACTGAATAATAATAATATAATCGTTCTAGTGTTAACGTTTGCTGCAACAGGTAACGCAGTTTACAAATAATTACATATAGGTTCAGAGGTGTATAGTGAAATAAATTAAAAATAGAAATTAATTCCTCATAAGTTAATGTCCTTTCAAATAGTATTCTCTGCACTACAGTCAAACATACGCACACACAGTGATAAAAAAATTGTGTATTAAAAGTAGTTTGTTACCTTAACAAGTACTGTTATCCTACGCCGTTGGGGGGGGGGGGGGGTCTTCATGCCACGAAACACGAGATGTAGGTCGCTGGGGTTTTATAAATTGTTTATTAAGTCTTTTAGAAATGGTCTTATACTTGAGCTTGGCCTGTTGACTATTGCTTTTAATTTTGTAATTTCTACAGGTGTTAACCGTTTCGGAGAAAAAAAACCATTTATGGAGAAGATCCTCCTCCTCTTGTTTTGATGTGGTATTTATTCTATGATCCATCCTTCTTGTTCCTATAATAATAACAGTACCTGCTTCATTATCATATACATTATGTGCTATATATAAATATATACATTAGGCTTTCAACACACACATCATAAATCCAGAACAGGAAAGGTATTATAACAAATATTACGAAAACAAGTACGTACAAACGTACGTACGATCCAACGTTTAAACAAACAGATTAATACCTGAATAAATTTTTTTTTAAAAACAGGACAGCGTATTATCTATATAACGTTCTGTTTCAGATAAGAATAGTTTGAATATAAAATGAAAGTGTACGTTGTATTTTGTTATGAGAAAATGCATTTCTAAATTTCGTTACATTTGTCAAAAGAGCTTATTGATCAGACGTATGAGTAATTATATTAATCCTTATGTAGCAAATACGCACGGATTCGTAAAATACAGCACTCAGGTGTAGGGCAATTAATCCTTTTTGTATTGAACGTATTTAAGTAGGCCTACTCGTGATATCAGTAAATTCTATCTAAACGTCATCTCAACGGAATTATTAAGTTTTTCAAAAGATCTTATTGATCAGACGTATGAGTATAAAATTGGAAATCTACAAACACATCAAAAATATCTGTCAAACAAAAACACCGTTCTTGACAACAGTAACTGACCTAAGCACATGTGCTTCATTAGGCAACAGACCAAAAAATCAAATAGACGACTATAAGCACAATTTAAATAAAATCTGAATATTCAATAAAATTATGTTTTTTTTACTTAGTAACATATGCAAATCTTTTACTTACCTCTTAAATGTTGTTGTTGTTATACACAATAGCCGATTGTACGATGAGTGTTTCATACAAATGAGAAATAGTGACATGTCGTCTTGTGTGTATATATATATATATATCATACGGCGGTAGCGTACACGTTTGAAAGTTAATACACATTAAATTCTCTCTCTCTCTCACACACATTACAGATATTGATATTAATTGCATGTATGTTCAGAGGTTTGGTGTCTAAATCGATGCATTTTACTTTCACTTTCTAATTTGACACATGGCTTACTTCCATACATAAATAGCTATCGTCTACGAGTGTTGCTAAACGAAATTAAAAAAATGTTGTAATACATAACGTCCTATGAAATAAATATGGTATGTTTTTAGGACCTTACGTCTTACGTCTTAGTTTTACGTCTTACGTCTTACGTCTTACGTTTTACGTTTTACGTCTTACGTCTTACGTCTTACATCTTACATCTTACATCTTACGTCTTACGTCTTACGTCTTACGTTTTACGTCTTACGTCTTACGTTTTACGTTTTAGTCTTACGTCTTACGTCTTACGTCTTACGTCTTACGTCTTACGTCTTACGTCTTACGTCTTACGTTTTACGTTTTACGTCTTACGTCTTACGTCTTACGTTTTACGTCTTACGTTTTACGTTTTAGTCTTACGTCATACGTCTTACGTTTTACGTCTTACGTTTTACGTTTTAGTTTTACGTCTTACGTCTTACGTCTTACGTCTTACGTTTTAGTCTTACGTCTTACGTTTTACGTTTTACGTTTTAGTTTTACGTTTTACGTCTTACGTCTTACGTCTTACGTCTTACGTTTTACGTTTTAGTCTTACGTCTTACGTCTTACGTTTTACGTTTTTTTATTTGCGGAAATTCACGGCCGGAACACACCATCCTTTGTTTAATCCTTCCAGATGATTATGATTACTTCCATTACCGTTTCTTCCGTCAACTCACTGACTACTACACAGAGGTTTTAGCAGAAAGGGACGTTGTTACCTCGATAGGATACTCTGGTTGCCCACTTTACAAATTTAATGTGACTGTAGAGTTAAAAAAGTCGTAACAGCTCGAAGTGTCGAGGTAACGGCGGGAATAGCCAAACTGACAAGTCCACGTCCATATGTTCACCTGTACATTCTCTCTTCCTTCAGGTATCAAATTGACGAATCATCTTCATTCATCTTAATTGTTATTTAAATAAGCAGTCTCTGTAATTCCAACTTTGTCGTGCTTACTTGCTGAACTGCTACCTGTCATGCTTCGGACGAGGCCTTTCAGTGTCTCAATCATTATCAAGTCCAAAACCACGACTAGCTAACCTTCAGCAGGAACGTGGGGAGGAGCAGACTGAACAAGGTAAAAAGTTCAATACCAATTGTCACAGTTAAGAAATTATTTTTGTAATTATGTAGCGTGCAAACTTGCTGATGCGAATTAACGTTTGAGTCATACATACTATGTCTATTGGTGCGTGTATGAAAAGTCTCACTCTTAACATCGTTTAGAAATTGTCATGTAGATGAAACTTTTTCATGTTCCTTCATAGGTTTGTCACCTTCTTTCCACTCTATCGTCTACGAATGACATACTATGTCCACAAACATCGAAATTTCTAGGGTAGAAACATAGCTCAGTCAAAATAACGATAATGCAGACGCACACGTAATCACACATCCGACGTGCACGCACACAGACGCATACGCAACGTAACCAAACACGCGCACACACGAACACATAGACGCACACGCACATACATACATACGACGTTGACATGAATCATGTTACGTTGTGTCGCGCTGACTCGATATTTATATATGACTTCCATACAGATTTAAATAATACTTTCATGCTTTTGGCTGTCCTAAAAAACATACCATACTATTACACAGGACGTTATGTATTACAACATTTTTAATTTCGTTTAGCAACACTCGTAGAAGGATATGGACGATAGCTATTTATGTATGGAAGTAAGCCATGTGTCAAATTAGAAAGTGAAAGTAAAATGCATCGATTTAGACACCCAACCTCTGAACATACATGCAATTAATATCAATATCTGTAATGTGTGTGAGAGAGAGAGAGAGAGAGAGAATTTAATGTGTATCAACTTTCAAACGTGTACGCTACCGCCGTATGATATATATATACACACAAGACGACATGTCACTATTTCTCATTTGTATGAAACACTCATCGTACAATCGGCTATTGTGTATAACAACAACAACATTTAAGAGGTAAGTAAAAGATTTGCATATGTTACTAAGTAAAAAAAACATAATTTTATTGAATATTCAGATTTTATTTAAATTGTGCTTATAGTCGTCTATTTGATTTTTTGGTCTGTTGCCTAATGAAGCACATGTGCTTAGGTCAGTTACTGTTGTCAAGAACGGTGTTTTTGTTTGACAGATATTTTTGATGTGTTTGTAGATTTCCAATTTTATACTCATACGTCTGATCAATAAGATCTTTTGAAAAACTTAATGATTCCGTTGAGATGACGTTTAGATAGAATTTACTGATATCACGAGTAGGCCTACTTAAATACGTTCAATACAAAAAGGATTAATTGCCCTACACCTGAGTGCTGTATTTTACGAATCCGTGCGTATTTGCTACATAAGGATTAATATAATTACTCATACGTCTGATCAATAAGCTCTTTTGACAAATGTAACGAAATTTAGAAATGCATTTTCTCATAACAAAATACAACGTACACTTTCATTTTATATTCAAACTATTCTTATCTGAAACAGAACGTTATATAGATAATACGCTGTCCTGTTTTTAAAAAAAAATTTATTCAGGTATTAATCTGTTTGTTTAAACGTTGATCTATGTACGTACTTGTTTTCGTAATATTTGTTATAATACCTTTCCTGTTCTGGATTTATGATGTGTGTGTTGAAAGCCTTATGTATATATTTATATATAGCACATAATGTATATGATAATGAAGCAGGTACTGTTATTATTATAGGAACAAGAAGGATGGATCATAGAATAAATACCACATCAAAACAAGAGGAGGAGGATCTTCTCCATAAATGGTTTTTTTCTCAGAAAAACGGTTAACACCTGTAGAAATTACAAAATTAAAAGCAATAGTCAACAGGCCAAGCTCAAGTATAAGACCATTTCTAAAAGACTTAATAAACAATTTATAAAACCCCAGCGACCTACATCTCGTGTTTCGTGGCATGAAGACCCCCCCCCCCAACGGCGTAGGATAACAGTACTTGTTAAGGTAACAAACTACTTTTAATACACAATTTTTTTATCACTGTGTGTGCGTATGTTTGACTGTAGTGCAGAGAATACTATTTGAAAGGACATTAACTTATGAGGAATTAATTTCTATTTTTAATTTATTTCACTATACACCTCTGAACCTATATGTAATTATTTGTAAACTGCGTTACCTGTTGCAGCAAACGTTAACACTAGAACGATTATATTATTATTATTCAGTGATATATACATACATACAATGACTATAGCATATTTAAATCTGTTATCTGTTTATTGGACCTACATGTACATGATTCAAGCCAAACGTATGCACGTTGTCTGTATGTATGTATGTGTGTGCGTGTGCGTCTGTGTGTGCACGTGTTGCTTATGCGTCTGTGTGCGTGTACGTCTGTGTGTGTGTGATATTTAACATGATTTTAATGTTGTTGTATTGTTATGTTGCAGGTTGCTTCTTCTACAAGTACGACACACAATTATATATAAACTTTCGAAAAAATATCAATTTATAATGTATTTATTTAATTGTGAATTTTATATTGTGAACAACAAAAATTCTTGCTGCAGGCGATAACTATTTCTGTCGACTTTCCTAATATATATTATGTAACAGTCATAATTCTGCATGTATGTACATGCAAAAACACCACCTGTTAAAAACAACAACAACAAAAATTCTTGCTGCAGGCGATAACTATTTCTGTCGACTTTCCTAATATATATTATGTAACAGTCATAATTCTGCATGTATGTACATGCAAAAACACCACCTGTTAAAAACAACAACAACAACAAAAATTCTTGCTGCAGGCGATAACTATTTCTGTCGACTTTCCTAATATATATTATGTAACAGTCATAATTCTGCATACAAAGCTTCAGGGGATGAAAAACATCACCTGCTAAAAACAACAACAACAAAAATTCTTACTGTGATATCTATAGTTATTGTCACTCCATACTTCAGTTTGGACAACCGTAAACGTAAGTTTATGTATTATTATTATTGTAACGATATTAGTTCGTAATGTGCGGTTTCTTTTTTTTCAAACGATAACTATTTCTAGTAGTCTGTGGGTTTGACTTTCCTAATATATATATTTTGTAACAGTGCTAATTCTGCCTGTGTGTATGTACATGCAAAGCTTCAGACGATGAACGTGAACTTTCCTTATGACCACATCACCACCACCACCATTACTTTCACTAGTCTTCTTTGTAGTCATTGTTTAGTTCCGCCTCGTTTGATACAGACGTCTTCACTTCTAATAATGTCGTTTATCACAAAATTCAATGCATTTTCTGCTATTGAGTACAAACGGTGTGCAGAATTAACATTGAACAAGCAGTATCCGATTGTTAACATGGTGCATGTGGACACAAGATATGGGAAGTCTATGCTTGTAACGTTGGAAGATGGTGAGCTACGCTATCGTGTATATCTACCTAAGAGGTATGCTTGCGTCTTTACAGATGAAGAGCTCCGTCATATAAGCCCCAGCGACCTACATCTCGTGTTTCGAGGCATGAGGAATCAAACAGTACATATGGAAATAGTACCTCGTTAAGGTAACAAACTACTTTTAATAAACAATTTTTTATCATTGTGTGTGCGTATGTTTGAATGTAGTGCAGATTCTAATTTACAAAGTTTTGATGAATGGATTTTTAATTTATTTCACTATACGCCTCTGAACCTATATGTAATTATTTCTAAACTGCTTTACCTGTTGCAGCAAACGATAACACTAGAACGATTATATATTATTATTCATTGATATATACATACATACAATGACTATAGCATATTTAAATCTGTTATCTGTTTATTGGCCCTACATGTACATGATTCAAACCAAACGTGTACACGTTGTATGTATGTGTATGATTACGTTGCGTTTGCGTCTGTGTGTGGGCGCGTTGCGTGTTTGGTTACGTTGCGTATGCGTATGTATGTGTGTGTGTGTGTGATTACGTTGCGTATGCGTCTGTATGTGCGCGCGTTGCGTGTGCATCTGTGTGTGTGATATTTAACATGATTTTAATGTTGTTGTATTGTTATGTTGCAGGTTGCTTCTCCTACAAGTACGACACAATTATATATAAACTTTCGAAAAAATATCAATTTTATAATGTATTCATTTAATTATGAATTTTATATTGTGAATGTTAAAATATATTTAATCATTTAAACAAATTATGACTTTATTTTATTTCACTCTACACCTCTGAACATGTGTACAATTAATTTATTTTTTGTGAACTGTTACATCAGAAGATTTGTATGAATTTCAGTCGCCGTTTTCATGTGTGTGTATAATTTTAATTTATTTCGCTATACACTACTGAACCTATGTGTGTGTGTGTAAACTGCAACCTTAAAACAGAAGTATTGTACCAGATTGCTAAGCCGTTAACGTATGGATTTGTCATCTGTAACAACATAACAGGTAAGTAGTTCATTGACGCCAAATATATATATTTCTAACAAGGATCAATCACACTGACTGCATTATAAACTATTAGTTAATTATTTAATACATTGAAAAATGAAGACGGCGTTTTGACAACGAGAGAGAGCTAAAATTATTTATTCATCACACCGACTACACAATGTACGAGAGGGAGACAGGAGAAAGGGTATGGAACCTTGCATAGTTGAAACGTGTGAGAGTGAGAGAGAGAGAGAGAGAGAGAGAGAGAGAGAGAGAGAGAGAGAGAGAGAGAGAGAGAGAGAGAGAGAGAGAGAGAGAGGACGTTGACACAGTTGAAACAAGTGAGAGAGAGAGAGAGAGAGAGAGAGAGGACGTTGCCACAGTTGAAACAAGTGAGAGTGAGAGAGAGAGAGAGAGAGAGAACGTTAATATTTGTCGAATAAATATAAACTTTCTAATTTCATATACATGCGCTCGGTACTGACCACAGAGAGAGAGGAGAACGGTTTGACAACAAGAGAGAGTGAGAGAGAGAGAGACATACACAACGTGTGAGAGAGCGAGAGAGAGTACCAATTATGATCATATAGTTTGCATTTCCCACCACAGAAGAGAAAAAAATGTTGACAGATCTGCTCTATACATACACAATATAACACATATTTGAATTTCCCTCCCCCCGCCACAGAAAATGTTGACAAACCTGCTCATATAAATTATCTATACACTATAATAATACAGAGGTTGGTACATCTGATCATATAGATTTAATATACATTATAACACGCGACAAATTTGAACTCATGCAAAGGTTGGTACACCTGATCATATATTTTAATATACACTATAATGCTTCGAGTTGGAACCACCCCCCCACCCACTGATATGAAATAAAAAAAAAACAACCTCCTACCCAACACCACCCACTGATATGCAAATCAGCTTTCTTAAAAAAATAAAAAAGTATATTCACGGATGCTGATGGTCCGTTGAACCTCATCCCACCCCCCTTGATATGGAAATCAATTTAATTAAAAAAATAAAAAATTTTATTCGCGGATGCTGTGGTCCATTGAACCTCATCCCACCCCCCTTGATATGCAAATCAATTTAATTAAAAAAATAAAAAGAAAACCAAATTAAAAAAAAAAATAAAAAAATTTATTCGTGGAAATTCGCGGATGCTGTGGTCCATTGGCATGCTGCGGGTCCAGGACACAGATCAGCGAAAAAGTCGCGGATGCTGCGGTCCAGATCGCGGATGCTGTGGTCCAGATATGCCCTGGGGGCTGAGTTTGAACCCTTATTTTCCCTCTACTTAGCTGGATTTCGATACGTGTGGCTGGAAAAATAGAGCCGATGTTGGCAAAGTTAAGAAATAAACTTGATGTCGAGAGTGACTTAATATCAGACATTAAAATTAATACTGCAGAGGTAATTGTTCAAAAGCAGCTTCATTGTTCACATTAAACTATGTTTGATATCATTAATATTATAATTTTGCAAGTTAAGAGAATTTTAATTTTAATACATTTCATTAAAATATAAGAGTTTGTATCATATTTACTGTTTGTTTTATTTCATAACTCAGACGGGGTCCGTGAAATTTTTAATTTGGGGGGGGGGTCCGTGGACTGAAAAGTTTGGGAACCACTGCTATACACGAATATACACTGCTATACACTTAGAAACATGCTGTGTCTATGACACTTGGAAAAAAGGGTCATTAGAATTACCCTATGGACACTATGATCCGATGGACGAGTCATTAGAATTACAGATAAAAAGTGAGGCTAACTTCTGGAGACAGGTTTTTCATCGATTGGTGAACGTGTTTCTTTTTTTAGCTCAGAAAAATTTAGCATTTGGGTCACGTAGAACAACAGGAACGTCCTCCTGTTGTTCCTGTCGGGAAATAGGAACTTAAAGGAGAAAACTTTCTATCTTTAATTGGACTGCTCGCGAATTATGATCCTGTACTTAAGAAACCTAAGATTTCAAGTTGTAATTTATAACCAGTTATTGGATGGACATTTTAATTACACGATTAGTTGAACGTTTTGAAACATTCAGTGGGGTCACTGAAAAATTTCATGTACTGAGCCCCTCAGTACTGAATAAAGTCAGTGACGAACTATAGTCATTATCTGTGCGTCTTAAAGATCAGTACAATACGGATTTGTCGGACTCTTTCCTGCAGCAGGTGATAAATTTCCGATCAATTATGAAAGGAGCAATTAAAAACAAAGTCGCAATCCACAATATGTGAACATGCAAGTCTTCACTGCAGTTTTCCAGAAGTTTGTTCTGCCTACATTCTATTTATGACTCTGCCTGTGTCAACACCAGAGAGATCGTTTTCTAAATAAAAAAAAAAAAAAAAAAAAAAAAAAAACATCAAATCATACTTGAGAAGTCCAATGTCACAAGAACGACTCCTTGGATTGTCATATTATCTAAGCATCGACAATGAGATGGCACGGAATACAGACTTCAATTTTCAGATTGATTCCTTTGCTGCATCAAAATCCAGGAAAAACAGTTTTGAAATGACAATTTGGTCCTGCCCATTTTTTAAATAATATATTATTTATTTTAAACACATGTTGAATTTTTTAAAGTAGGCTATGTGTAGAATTAATAAAATTAAAATTTCAGTTTTTTACAGTTTTGCGTGGTAATTTTGTACATTATAATTATGTCTTCGTAAATTGTACTGTGATCACCATGTTATATTTTGTCTTTTGTAACTAATTAAACTTTAATTTAATAAGTAACGTTTACATATCGTAAAAGCTATATATTTAATTAATTAAAAATTTTATTTTAATTGTGTAATGTTTAAAATGTCGTTTCCTCTACGAGCACTGATTCGCTTTGAGGGAATTTTGTATCAACATTTACTAAAATAAAGTATTTTTCTATTTTGTTACATTCTAACCTACTTTATTAGGACAGACGGTCGGTCCGATAAACGGACAAAATGATAAACTTTATTAATAGGCCTATAACTTGTTTTCTTATTTTTTATTTAAAAATCTTGTGGGAAAAATTACCCAGACCCTAATTATTTATGTGATTCAGTTATCAAAACACCGATTCCGATATTAAGTCATTACGGGAATAACCAAACATTTTTATGTGGGTGCGCTATCCCGGGGGGGGGGGAGTGTACAACTGCTGCAAGTAGGTTTATTTTCACCTGACGCACGTTTCACAGAAATTATTCTGTGTCTTCAGATGTTTTTTGAATTGTAATTGAATGTTTCGCTTACAATATAGTTAACAGATAACCGATATTACTTCGATTCTATTTTCGATTGTTGTGATGTTTACATAGCTATTTATTATAGCCCTATACTTAATGTTTTATTTTTAGTATTTCAATAAATGTATGATTTTAAATAAATCGTCTTCTTGTGTTTTATTTGAATTTGTTCTTTAATTAGTAGATTATTATGATTGTGTTTGTAAATATTACGATTTTCCCAGATATAGGCCTACATTTTGTTACTTTTTGTAGGTTATTAATTAATTTGACATTTTAAATGTCTGTAAATTTATGTTTATTATTAAAACAGTGTGTGACTAAATTAGATTTGTAAAAATTACGTTTTAAAACGCACTGCGATGTTGAATCAATCTCTGGATTGCGATGTTTTTTCTTCGTCTGGCCTACGTAAAATTTATTGCAATCTGGACATTCTATTTTGTAAACTCCATTTTTATTGTGAATGTTGGATTTAGTTTTATATTTTATTAAAACCAATATTATCTGTGTTATATTTTTAAGTCTGTATCTTTAAATAGTTTGCTTAGTTTACGAGTTATGTTTCCGTGATAAGTAAAGTTGATATATTTTATATTATCATTAGTAGATGGATTTTTACATGAAGGTTTGTATGGTGTTTGTTAAGTGAGTTTATTTTATTTTCTAATTTATTGATAGTTTTTATTTGGTATTTATTGTCTATTGCTATTTTTTAATGATATTTCTTTCTTTGTTTCTTTCTTGTTCATTTAATGAGATTCTATACATTAATACGGTATATTAATGAATTGAATGCTGCCATTTTATGTTGGGGAGGATGATAAGACTTATTTCGAAATATTAAATTAGTTCGAGATGGTTTTCTGTATATTGAGTACTTAAAATTATTTTCAGTTCTGTTTATGGTTAGGTCTAAGTAATTCAGTTTATTATTCGATTCTTCTTCTGCTGTGAATTTTACTTTGTTATGTAAATTGTTAATTTAATATAATATATTAGAAATGTTACTGCCCTTATTTTGGTGTGTGTGTATATATATATATATATATATATACACACACCGGTAGTGTCACAACGTGTCTAAAGTAGCACCCTAATGGGTTGTTCAATTTTATTACACGGAATACTGCAGGAAACTCAACGACTTACTTACCAAGGAATTATTATATATTATTATATTATATAATTATATATATATAATTTTGAATACACACATGATGAATTGAGAACATACATCAAAGCGACACCATTGTTTAGGCCATACGTGAATTTGTTCATATGAACAGTTTGAACTGTTCGTGCATTTGCTGTATGCACAGTTTTTTTTTAATCGCCCACATTATGGTGTATTCGTTTGATTCATCTGAGCATTCCGTCGTTGGTAATGCAGCCATACTGTCATACTGTGGTAGAGCCTCGGAGTGGCCTACCTTATACTAATCAGTTACAATGGTTCGGTGTCATCTAGTGAATAATCGTGATCCACCGCCCTAACCGAAACTACAATAAGTTGAAAGCAGTTTGTTACAATCTAGGAGTCATCGGGTATGTCCCAAATTTTTAACAAAACCATCCAATTGTAGAATCTGAGAAGAGCAGCAGATGCCATCAAAACGTTGTATTAGGCCTATTAGTGGCAGAGTTACCAGGTGTTCCGAATGTTTTTAAATTCTACAAATACGGAATTTGGTGTGTTTGGTGAGAATGTTCCGAATTTTTTCCGACGTCAGTTATAGTTCCATGTCACATTTCTAGAAATTTGTTTTTGAGTATGACATCAAATCTGTTGTTTCTTTTCAACCATGATTATTACTGCTGGCTATAAAGTATCTTCCTCCTGTAACAAACAATTAGGACTATCCATAGACAATTAAGTAATACGCATTTTGCCTACTAAGTTATTTTACTTTGCTGCCAACCCTGATAACACATTTGTGTTTACCATATTCATCCTCCAGTGTTTGTAGAGTATTTTTTACTATAAACCATACGAAAACTAAAGTAAGTAATAAGTTGAGCACCCAAACGATCTCTGAACTACTGCATTACGAAAGAAATATAAAAACTATATTCTGCTACGATTTCAAAGTTGGCGCGGCTTTATAAGTTTGATGAACAACAGTTTGACCTTACATTACTGGCGGGGAAGAGAAAGAGGAAAATGCTTAGAATATTAGACGCCGTCGGTTATTGAAAATTATTTAATTATAAATATAATACTACTGACTCGGAACACTAATTTTTTATTGGTAAAAATGTAAAATTTTTATCTTGTAGCCTGAACCCTACAATACGTTTACAATAAACGAAAACTGATTCAGGCTACAAAGTAAAATTTTTACATTTTTACCAATAAAAAATTAGTGTTCCGAGTCGGTACTATTATATTTATAATTAATTAATTAACGGACACGTCATGGACAACAAAATCCAAGAAAATTATTTTACTCACATATACCGTATAGCAGTGTTCCGCAACCGGTGTGCCGCGGCACAATAGTGTGCCGTCACAAGGTGAAAGGTGTGACGCGAACTTTTACCTATTATTGTAATAAATTAATTGTCGATTTTAAGTAAGAAGGTGCTTGTTTATTCTTTAATACATGCTGATAACTGTTATATTTTCATAGAAATTAAATGTAATTTATTTACTCAACATTGTTGTTATAGTTTGCTTATCTTAAGTTATTTGTATTCTCGCCTGAAATATTGGGCCGGTTTGATGGGTTACAGGCGGCAAGCTTTGTGTTCACCGCAAAGAAAGCCGCGTAAGACTTTTAGCAAGCCTTTTAGCGGCCCGCACCAATCATACAATAGAAATAGAGTTTACGTTCAAAACTCTAAACGTTCTAAACTCTATTCAAGAGAGTTCTTTGTAACACCGCATCTTTTGTGTACTGCTGGCTGTACGTGCTTTTAACTAAAATTGCGGGGATTAGCAAAAATTTCCCTCTCTTTTATTATTTTATTGCCTTGTTTTGATATTTGTGCCTGTTTGTCGGCGCTTCTTAAACTTTATTGCTCTTTTCCTTCGCCGAAGGACCCACACATTGTCAGACAACAATTACAGTATTTCAGTTCAGTTCTATCACAGCTGTGCTCTACAGTAGTGCGAATATTGTGATTGCTACACCAGTCTTACTATTTTCTATTACAGTGTTATTAAACTATTTTTTTTTTCGATATGGATAAGTTCCTTGTACGGAGTGGTCTGTCCTCGAGTGCAAGTAGCGAAACCATCGAGCCCGAAAAAAAAGAAACAGAAAGTGGTTCACCGGCAATATAGTGATAATTATTTATCTTACGGGTTTTTTTGGTGTGGTGACAAAACATGCCCAATCTCCGAGTGTGTTGTGTGTGGTGAAAAACTCAGTAATGCTGCTATGGTTCCCAGTAAATTGAAACGACATTTATCAACAAAACATTCCTCTCTGTTAAGTAAAGATGTGAATTATTTTCGTCGGTTGTTGGAACAAAATAAAAAACAAGTGACGCTCATGACTACGTCGGTACGTGTTTCGCAAAAAGTACAGGAAGCTAGCTATAAGGTAGCCGAACTTATCGTAAAGGCCAAAAAACCACACACAACAGCAGAAACGTTGTTAATGCCCGCGTGTAAAGAAATGGTAAAAATAGTCCTGGGTTTAGAAGCTGGTACTGAAATTTCAAAAATTCCTCTCTCTGCTGACACAATCAGCCGCCGAGTTAGTGACATGTCCAGTGACATCGAAGACATTATGAAGGAGAAAATAAAGAGCAGTCGAAAGTTCTCACTTCAGATCGACGAGTCCACCGATATTGGCGGTCACGCACAATTTCTTTCCTACATAAGGTATGTTGATGGTGATGTAATTGCAACTAACTTCTTTTTTTTGCAAAGAAATACCCGAGCGAGCAACCGGTGAAGAAATATTTCGTACGAATAATGAATATGTGGTCCGTAATGAATTAACATGGGAGGATTGCGTTAGTGTTTGTACAGACGGAGCCGCTTCTATGACAGGCCGAGTGAAAGGATTCGTGGGTAAAGTAGGCGAAGTAAATCTTAACTTACGAACCGACCATTGTCTCATTCACCGCGAAGCCATTGTCGCTAAGTCTTTGCCGTCTCCTCTGAAAATTGTGATGGACGAAGTAGTAAAAGTCGTGAACTTCATCAAATCGCGGCCCCTAAATATGCGGCTTTTTAACGTTTTGTGTCAAGAAATGTGATCAGAGCACACTACACTTCTGCTACATACAGAAGTACGATGGTTATCTCGAGGTAAAGTGTTAACGCGAATGTTTGAACTTTAAGAGGAGGTACTTGCATTTTTGACTATCGAGGGCCATGAGTATGTGGATTTATTTGCAGATGATGAATGGGTATCTAAGTTGGCATATCTTTCCGATATTTCCGTACACTTGAATGAACTAAACAGAAAAATGCAAGGTAGAAACGAAAATATTCTGACTAGTATGGATAAGATTCAAGGATTTATTAATAAGTTAAATTTGTGGATACAGACAATTGAAAATGGATCGTGTGAGATGTTCCCAACTGTATGGCCCCTTGCTGACGGTAATAAGGTGTTGATGGACTTAATTAAAGAGCATTTAGTACTCTTGCAGCAGAATTTCAAAACATATTTTTGAGAGTGTTGAATATTTTGACTGGGTTCGTGATCCATTCATTATGGATTCGAAACATCTTCCGAATAGTTTAGGCTTACAAGAGGAACTGGCAGATTTGAAAGCAGACAGAACATTGAAATTAAAATTTTTCGAAGTGCCTTTGGAAACATTTTGGATTGTCAATAATCAGTGAATACCCGGCTATCTCCGAGATGGCAGTTAATGTGTTATTACCATTTTCAACTACATATTTGTGTGAACTGGGCTTCTCGACGTTGACTGAAATTAAAACATCAAAGAGAGAGAAACTCAAATCAATCGATGAAGAAATGAGGCTTGCTTTGTCAACGATTCCGCCACGAATCAGCCGTCTGTGTGCAGCTAAGCAGGCTCAAGTATCACATTGAAGGTATGAGTAGAGTTATTTACTTTAAAATTCGTATTTTCTACAGTGAATTAAAGTTAATAAATTGTTAATAAATGCATGAGTCTATTCCTGTTTTATAATAATAATAATAATAATGATAATAATAATAATAATAATAATAATAATAATAATAATAATATTGATCACATAACGACGTAATATTTCGTAATTATATTAAGATTCATATGATTTTGAGGGGACAGACATTTTGGTGTGCCATGTTGAGTCTAGGCCCGTCTGGGGTGTGCCGTGAGTAAAAAAAGGTTGCGGAACACTGCCGTATAGTATATGACCTATTCATTTCAGCTTATTACAGTTACTTGTGATATGTCAAATTAACTGTTTCCGAAAGTTACATTAAGTTTCCGAAATCTGTATGTCCAATCTTCCGAAAAATATGTTTTAGACCTGGCAACATTGTTCAATGGTCAGAGGAGGAAAAACAACGCAAAATATATTTCGACCAGGAAAATATTTTAAAAAGTACCCCCAACAAACGCGAATGTATGTGTGTGATAAATGTGTTAAATATTTCAGATCAAAACTTTTCCGGCTTAAGCTCACAGACACAAGAAGCGGCAGTCTGTAGTATACGGTACTTTGTTTATACTGGCTCATTATAGAAATGTATTGAGTTGTGTTGTATTGAAAAAATTGTGTTTACACGTTTGTTCTTTTATTAATTTTTTTAACAGTGTAAATTAGTAGGCCTACTTTCTGTGCTTAGTAACAGTATATTTTTAGTACCGGTACATTGTTAATTCTAAATAACAAAGACTTTTACTATTTCATATGTGATACTTTATGACTGAATATTTCTTAGTTTACTTTTACAAAACACAATTTGTTTTGCCTTAGAAGTAATATTCCTGTTAATTAGTGCTTATCACAAAAAAATAAAGGAAGAAATATTTCACCTCAATATCAGCTTAGATTAGAAAAGTCATAATTACCAAAATAAAAAAAAGTGTCTGACAGTGTCATTTGAACAATATTGAAATTCAAAGTCCAAGAATCATCATCTAATAAAGTTCAGTGCTTTTTTCCATTTAAACTTGTTTTATTTTCAACCATACAAAAATTATTTCTGAAAACATGAATATTTTGATATGGCAAGTTGTTCTAATTTCCTTTTTGCTTATTGAGTCAGAAGGAAGTGAATTTAGGTTCAGAGAATCATATGAAAATGGGAAGTATAAAGTATCATTGTATTCAAATAATTCTCAGTGGAGAGCAATTGCATATTACGCAGGATTGTATGGAGAACATGGGTATGTATTTGTGTTATGTTTTATAATAATGTATCCTACCATTATTGGGTCACTATAACACATTATTGTGTGATTTTTGTAACATATACACAAACTCTTGAAGTATATGATATATACATATATACACACATAATCACTCACTTTCTAAGTGTGGTGTTGGTGTGTTTGTGTCCTTGAGAAGTGTGATTATAGATCTAATTGAAAATGTACATAGTAAAAATAGAAAAAACTATTATGTTAAAAAGATAACCCCCGCACACAAAATTAGTGTCCTTTCATTAATATCATAACTATTTAGAAATTGTATGTTTAATGTGTATTTCACACATTTCAATAGTACTTGCTAGTTTATTTGCATCAGCAATTTTTTGATTTTAAGTATACAACTGAGCAGTTTTATATATAGCTTATTACAACTTATATAATTTCGAAAGTGAAGCACAAATGCATATGTGAGTCACGTATATTTTCAATCTATATACAGTTCTTCATGTTTTTCAATCAAACATTTGTCACCTTAATTATTGTGGCCTAATTTGGAAGAAAATAATTGGTTTACCATCTATAGATCTAAGGAAAAAAGTCCAGTGATGTAGTGTGTAATATTTTATGACTAATGTCTAATGACATTTGGTTCAAAAATTATATTTACAATGAAATGTCTGTATGTCATGTAAATTCAGTAATATCTCAATACTAGCCATAATATTACTAATACTAACATAAAAATTATTATTTCTACAAAATTGTGTTTGGGCTTATGTAATACATGTGAATAAAGTGATTTAGAATGACTAGTTTTTAATTGCACTAGTTAGTTATTTTCAACAATTTAAAGATATAAAAACAATACTGTAAATTATGTTAAATTCCTTACACATCTTCATTTTCTACTTCTGCCTCTCTGTTTTGTAGTTTTTCTCTAATAATTAGTGATATTTTAGAATCTCTCACAGTCCTCGTAAGCAGTCCCCTTCATTGCTTCTACTTGCCTTTGGTTTATTTGGTGGCTTTTTCTTGTGAGTGTACACACACTGATGGCCTGCTCTAAATTATAGTACTAGAATGTCACTGTCCCTAGTCTTTTATAATAAATTCTAGGAACTTCCATCTAGATACATACTGAGCTACCAGAATCTTTTGAAACATCAAATGTCATATCTCAATACCTATTACACTATGTTGACAACTAAATCAAAAATGTTCCAGTAAGTGGAAAACATGATGACATAGATCATCTCCTGCCTCTTTTTAATTCCCCCTTTTACACAAATAAAATACCCAGTTCATTTTATATAACTGGCTATACGTTTTACTACATCATTTACATTTTTTGCACAAACTGCAAAAAACTTGCTCCACGTGTTTTAGAGGTATGAATGGTAATATTGTACCTGATTTTTCACTGGTAGTATTCATTGCAGTAGTCCTTTTTTAGGCCTTTGGCAATCACACGCCTTCAAACTGATTAAGTGAAATGAAAGAGGTACTGGTATCCTTCATTGTGGCAGTGGGAACAGCTATTCTTCGTAACTAATTGGGATTCCCAAATTCAGTTCTTCAATTACGCCAACATACCCATGTGATATACTTGTTTGCTTTTTCTTCTAAATAGACAATACACTAATAATGTGCTTAGTCTATTACTGTTCCAGGAAAAGTATAGACCTGACATAATATTGTTGGTGTAGTCTGAAAGACCCCAACCCTAACTATTCATGGCTCAGGCTCAAACCTGTGAAGTCTTTATCTGTAATGAACATTGTAATTATAATGACCGTATCTTAGATACTGTTAACACTTCCTAAACATACAACGCCTGATAGTGGTTCTGTGATGTCACAGCTTGCCAACCCACACTCAGCTGCTTTGCTCTACTGCTCTACAGATCTCCACACAGTTCCTCACCACAGGTTTTTCTTGGAACAGGATTCCACTCATTTTCAAAACAATTTCCAAATGTTGTTCATACTATTTAAATTTTGAAAAAAGTTTGGTTGTGAATATTTTGCCATAGTTTTTGGTTTATTACATAAAATAAATTTTATGTACTGTCCTGTAAGACTATTTTCTTATTTCCCTGGTAACTTTGTCTATTTAAAAAAATAATTAATAACTCTATAAAACAATTTTTTGGTGGTGGAGGAATAACAAAAAATACCCAATGAGTATTTGAAAGTTTTATAAGTAAACCATTTTAATATTTTGAGAATTGTTATTATATTTTACTGGTTGCTGGTTGCTGTAATACAACAAGAACAGTATTAGCAAATTAAAAGATGTCTAAATCTATTGTGGAATTTTAATTAAGAAAGTTGTGTTAGTGGTTATAATCATAAACAGAATTATCATTGTAACACACCACTATAGAAAAATTATTCCGATTAGCGCTTTCAAGCTTCTCAGCGCTAATCGGAATAATTTTTCTATAGTGGTGTGCAACAGTGATAATTCTGTTTATTATGGTATAACTATTAGGCATTTATATATACACCAATAAATTGTACTTGTTAACTTACCACTTTAATATTTTTTAATCTCGTTAACATTTTACAGTTTGTTTACACTACGGCCAGTTCAGTCGCCATGTTGTATTGTACCACAACACAAAAAAATACTTACGAGGGTCCAGGATTCTATAGACAAGCCGAGAAACACAATGGTTGCAGTGAAATAATAGACTTTAATGGCATTAGTAGTTTTAAACTCGTATTTATTAGTTATCTGAGCATTCTCTATATTGATAACAAAACAAAATTTTCTCCTTCCACCTTCTACAAATTCCAATATGGCTACGATACATTCTCTTTACTTCAAACTTATTCAGGGTATATTTGCGCAATATATTTAGAATTCAAATTACCCTTGTTAAACCTTGCAATTAATACAGACAATTACTACTGTGTTAATAATTCAAATTACTTAGTTATGTAAATCACTTAACGTAAACCAATGCTTTTATGTGATATTAAAATCGGTACCTATGCATACTCACACATACCCACACACATACTATTTTAAACGGTACATTTTTGTATTAATTACTGAGCTCAAATGAATAAGGGGAGGTATTTTATTGAATTTAGAGATGCCTGCTTTCCTGTGTTGAGGCGTCACAAATTGACCCAGGCGTCACTCATGGTTTACACTGTTCCTTGGCCGAACTATTAAAATTTTTCTTCTTCCAATGTTACTCACTGCCTCTATTTATTTATAAAAGACTGTTTAAATATAGCAATATATCAAAAATTCACATTTTGTTACTTTGCTGTTGTTACTTTGCTGGCTTGCTGGCCAGCAATTTTTGTAACGTGCCACTAACACGAGCGATGTTTGTAGACTGAGAGAGACAGTATTGCGTTCATTTCTGAGGTGGAGAGGGTTGTCACGTCACCAATTTCATTGTTTTTGATGATGACGTCTCAGTTTTTGAAGGCTAGACGATGACGTACTGCATTCTTTATGTGACGTTTTCATAGGTGCGGCTTGTTGACAAGTTAGTTTGGCAAAATTGAGTTGTTGTTTTTGCACGTATGCCACTGACCTTGACGCAATTTCTGCATTGTTTACTACGTCGCTCCACACTTTATAAAACTTTACCCTCATGGATTATGATTTTAATTTACAATCAAATTTATACATGTTATTTACCCAAAACACTATAGGGATATATTTGTACCGTTACAAGACCCCCTCAATGAGAGGTTTTATGATGAAGCATAAAAACTCTCATTGACACATTCATACTTCCTAAAGGGATCAGCTAGGATATGTCGCCACAACCACCTTACTGTTTATATTAAAAGAATATTTAACTTACCCCTGGGTCCAGTGATTGTGACAGTACCTGCATGACCTTACTGGACTTCTCTTTCGAGATCCCAACACCACAAGGCCAGTCAGGCACTTAACGCTCCTGCTCTGACGCGCTGGCCAGCTCAGGACCGCCGCCACAGCATCACCAAACTCTGAAACATCAAATAAAAAAAAATCAAATAGTGGCCTTGTATAATACCATATCCCTCAGTGATCTGTTTCCCCTTAGCTGTGTACTGATTTACGTTAAGAAGCATTGGTTTCTTCCTTAACTCTTCACATAGAATACATATATGAATACAAGATTCAGTATATAGACGTATCCTTCTCTTATTGCACTCCCAAATATTTATCATAATTTTCGATTCCAATCGATAATAATTAATTCTTTCCCATTTTACAAGAAGAAATATAAATCTTTATACTAACACCATAAATTTCAACATAATTACTTAAGTTTAAGAGAATAAACAAAACAACTCATTAATATCATTCGTATATAGAACAAAACACAAGTTTACTACTTCAGAACAATCTATCTATTTGAAAATTATTAATCATCTTTCTAATTATCATAATATTTCTTACTTCAATACCAAATCATCTAATTATCTCCTCTGATCTACATCATCAACATAATATATTTAATATTCATTAAAATGTTACTACTAATCTAGTAACCTCCTTCCACACACACTATGGCCCCCCCCTGGACTGTAGCGCCCAGTTGCTTCCACAAGGACTGAAATTAGAGAGGAATTTTGTCATCTCCTGTCCTTGCTTTGGCCTTACATTTTTAAATTCCAGATATAATAATATCTGATTTTATAGTTACAACCTTAATACGGGTCTATCACCTTTTTTTTTTTTTACTGTTCCTACGCAAACAAGGTGATAACTGCTGTTCCATAGTTCCGGGGATTTCCCCTAAGTCACCCCCTGTTAATTTCAATTTCACACCAATTTCAAGGGCAACCAACCATGGTCAGTTTTACAATTTCCGCCCACAGCTGATTGTCGTCCAAAGCCACGATTAGTGCTGGTGAAACAGTAATCGCCCGAAAAGGCGGGGAAATCTTCTTTCATCAGCATGTTTACACTCCATAATTTCTTTATACACTGTATGATAATAATTGATATATAATATAATATTATATAAAGTAGGCGTATAGTGTATTTTACGCCCTGTTTAGGCCTCCGATGATGGTAACGTGCTTTGACGTTACTCATCAACACTTACTGCTATCTACAGTGACACATGCCGCCACTGCAATAGCCTACTTATATCTAAACTTATGTCCTTCTTCAATTACTATTACTACATTCCACAATTGCTTTTCTCTTCTAATGACACCAAACAACCCCCCAAAATCACCCATTTATCTTGCATAATAGCATAATATAACATAATAAACATTAACCTTGAATATTAACATTGCTACATTTAACTAAACAATTCATCTTTAAACAATTTGTATAGAAAATTATAAACATTACAACTTGAACTTTCTATTAACTCTTTTTACATCAACCTTTAATTATTTATTTTTATTGTGCCATTAAATTCTCCACAAATTCAAATCTATTATCAACATTCATGTTACGTCACATTTCATTTATTATTACACTTCCACTATGAAATTCTATTTAACATTTTCATCATCAATTAGTTTGGGTGATTCTCAGTCATTCACAATGATTCGATTTATTGAATGGGCATTTTTATATATATAACCTTACTCTCCTTCTTTCCTTCTAACAACCACTAACAGATTTGCATAGGGTGACACCAATCTCTCAATAATAACCCCCTTCAACACTAATTTCACTTAAATCCTTCCACTCTTAGAATAAAATACCTAATACCCTCTTTGTACCTAGGATGTGTGTTCCCAAACCTGCAATTCCATTCATACCCTTTTGCCCTTCACATAATCTCGGCAAACACTCTTCGAAACTGCTCAATCACCTGCCACAACGACGCACGTTGATCACTCCCTACAACATCACCCTCACTACAAAATTTCACCATCACCTATTTAATCTCCATTTACATCACTCACTTTCGCTACATATATGCACTCCCACTACTGTGTCCCTACTACTCCCTTGTTTCTGTATTACTTTTATTCCAAAATTCTTACCTTGTCTAACACCCATTAAAGTTAACTTTGATTGACTTAATGCCGTATTAAAATAATTATTATCACCCAAACTCCATCTTTTTCCACCTTTTCATTAATATGATCATTGAAAATTACCTTAGAAAATTAATCGCTTACCTCATAATAACAATGTAACTCAATATCCCAACATATTATATGTTTAATCACTTACTATTCATTATAGAATCTAAATCTCATAAAATCATTTAACTTCATCACCAAGGTTCATTTGCACAACATTTTAAATTAATTAATTACTCTCATCATTTATTTATTCTGAAAATGTTATACTTATTATTAAATCAATTCCTATTACTTACATATATTGTTTACATAACATATAATACACAACATAGTGTAATACACAAATACATTTAACATCAACACAAAAAAAATATACAATCCAAATAGTTACCTGTTATCATTTACCATAAATCATTTCACAATACAATCCATGTCGAAACCACACTATTCACATAATTAAATGTTCATGAACAATAAAACATTTACCCTCCATCATTGAATAACAATCTGATCTTAGGTCTACACACATCATTTTTTAGTAAATACATTATATTATTACTATCAATATAATGGCTATTTAAATTTTCATATTATTCCACAATACCAACAAGATTATTCCATATTTTATCATATAACGTGTCATTATAGAGTATAGTCATGTCGCCTTTAGTATAATCTATCACAACCAGGTAAGTTAATAATTTGTCATTAACAACATCATCATCTACTGCTGCTATACCAGCTTCAACCCAAGGTAAGATTTCAATATAATTATCTATTCTCTCTACACCTAGCCTTTCTACAAATTCTTTATAATTTCCACTCACCTTAAATAATTCTATCTCCCAATTAACACACAGCTCTCTTTCACAATATCTCCCATCATAATGCCATATCACATTTTCTCTACTAAACCGTGCAGAAGGTAATGAATCATCACAAAAAATCAGGGAACAATTTGAAGACCTCATGTCTTCCCTGACCTCATGTCTTCCAATACTAAGGGACTCTTGGCCTTCAAGAACAACAATGAACGCCTTGGTTTACAATAAACCCGGGGAAAATTTACCTTCTGCCCCATGTCCACAAAATAACTCTCTTCACACTCTCTCTCTAACTTATAAACATTTGTTTCTATCACTTCATTATCAAATTCTACTCCCACTATAACTTTATTAATACTCTCAATATTCACACCCTTACTCTCTAACACCATATTTGTAATTATATTATCATTTTTCTCACCCCTACTTACCGTATCGTCTTTAATTTCGTTTAATTGGCCTGTCTCTCTACAATTTTCTACCCCCACTACAATCTCAGAATTATCATCGTTATTTAATATTTTATTCTCTAACGCTACCACTTCCACTATTTTATCATTATTATTATCTGTCAGATCTCTAACACTGTTACCTAACTTCTTATTTATTATCTGATCTAATTTTCTGTCTAAATTTTTATTCATTTCGTTAATCTTCTCACAACGGCTACTTATTGATTCTATTATCTGTTCTGTCATATTATTACAACGTGTATGAATTTCATTCATTTGTTAATTAAAATTAAAATTTTGTTGTTTAATTTCGTCTTTTACTTCATCAAATTTGGCATTGAAATTACTGTTGATTTCTTTAATTTTGCTTTTTTGTTCTTTATTCTGTTCTTTCAATTCATTTAGATTACTACCAGTATTTATTTTCTTAATTTCGCTTTTTTGTTCATCAAACTTCTCATCAAATTTATTTAACAGTAACTGTATCATGGCAGTTGTCTCATCTGTTTTCTTTTCAGACCGAGTTGAGATGGGTGTTACTTGTATTGATCTAATTCAACAGATTTGGTGGCACTAGACTCACCGATCTGACTAACTGGGGTTGAGTGAACTCCCATCCCACTCATAAATGTTTCGTCAGTTATGCTGACATCTACCATTTTATCCGCCATCTCAAAATTTATATTTTCTTTTTCAAAATATTACTATGTAATTTTACACAAACTTACTATCTAAAAAGATATTCTATTTAATCTGTTTTACTACTACCACATATGGTTACAACATAACCTTATTATTTATACTTCTAATAACATACCAATTCCAAACAACCATCCTGTTTCTCCATACAGGTCTATCTTTATATAACATTTATTTATATAAATGTCCCTGTTCGGGCGCCATTTGTTAACTTACCACTTTAATATTTTTTAATCTCGTTAACATTTTACACTGTGTTTATACTATGGCCAGTTCAGTCGCCATGTTGTATTGTACCACAACACAAAAAAATACTTACGAGGGTCCAGGATTCTATAGACGAGCTGAGAAACACAATGGTTGCAGTGAAATAATAGACTTTAATGGCATTAGTAGTTTTAAACTCGTATTTATTAGTTATCTGAGCATTCTCTATATTGATAACAAAACAAAATTTTCTCCTTCCACCTTCTACAAATTCCAATATGGCTACGATACATTCTCTTTACTTCAAACTTATTCAGGGTATATTTGCGCAATATATTTAGAATTCAAATTACCCTTGTTAAACCTTGCAATTAATACAGACAATTACTACTGTGTTAATAATTCAAATTACTTAGTTATGTAAATCACTTAACGTAAACCAATGCTTTTATGTGATATTAAAATCGGTACCTTTGCACACTCACGCATACCCACACACATACTATTTTAAACGGTACATTTTTGTATTAATTACTGAGCTCAAATGAATAAGGGGAGATATTTTATTGAATTTAGAGATGTCTACTTTCCTGTGTTGAGGCGTCACAAATCGACCCAGGCGTCACTCATGGTTTACACTGTTCCTCGGCCGAACTATTAAAATTTTTCTTCTTCCAATGTTACTCACTGCCTCTATTTATTTATAAAAGACTGTTTAAATATAGCAATATATCAAAAATTCACATTTTGTTACTTTGCTGTTGTTACTTTGCTGGCTTGCTGGCCAGCAATTTTTGTAACGTGCCACTCGCACGAGCGATGTTTGTAGACTGAGAGAGACAGTATTGCGTTTCATTTCTGAGGTGGAGAGGGTTGTCACGTCACCAATTTCATTGTTTTTGATGATGACGTCTCAGTTTTTGAAGGCTAGACGATGACGTACTGCATTCTTTATGTGACGTTTTCATAGGTGCGGCTTGTTGACAAGTTAGTTTGGCAAAATTGAGTTGTTGTTTTTGCACATATGCCACTGACCTTGACGCAATTTCTGCATTGTTTACTACGTCGTTCCACACTTTATAAAACTTTACCTTCATGGATTATGATTTTAATTTACAATAAAATTTATACATGTTATTTACCCAAAACACTATAGGGATATATTTGTACCGTTACATACTTACCTTTGTATTTACTTTTATAAATTGTAGGCCTATTTGATGAGAAATGTTTGAACCATGCAGGTGTTGACAATTGTGTATTTTGCTTTGGTATTAGAAAATGAAATAGTATGTACCACAGAAAGTGTAATGAATCTTAGGCGTTCTGAAATAGATTTTGTTTCAAATACCTGTTTTACCACTTTTCAACACAGTTCTCTTACAGTCCTCAAAGAACTTATAACTTTTTCTTTCGAGAAATTTTTGTCTGTCTCCAACTCAGATTTAAAAAAATTGAATCGCTGAAAATTTGATTACTAAATAATAATAACACTAGTTCATAAAAACATTTATAATAAAGTTAATTATCTTCATAGGCATCTTTGTGTGTGTGTGTGTGTGTGTGTGTGTGTGTGCGCGCGCGTGCGTGTGCTGGGGTAGGAAGCTGCTAGTAAATATTGAGATTACTTTTCTAATTTTACAATTATTATATTCATTTATATTAATTTTTGTTTTCCTGATAAAAGACTTGAAAGCGTGTAGCTAATATTCAAGAAGTTACCAGTTATGCTTGACTTTATTTAATGATAGTTTTTTTTTAAACTTAATAAGGAAGCTTTAATGGGGTCTACAAACTTGAAGTATTTTTTATTTAGAGTACAAATAAAGACTGCATATATATACTGCATATGTACAAATACAAATAGAGCATGTATCAAGACTGGAAAGTTTGGGTCCAGTGTACACAGTGTTGCTAAATGTTACTGAGCATTGAGTTACATGCCTTAGTACAACATGTATGCAAGCACTGAAATGTTGTACGTCATAGACAAATTGCAAGCCATCACCGCCAGTGTTGCCTAGTCAGATTTTTAGACCATACATGCTGATTGGTATCAACAAACAGTTCTTTTTTTTTTGCTTGTAGTTTACACTTTTTAATGACTACTAAACAGACTCTAATCGTTATTAATTTATTATACTTTTGTGTACCCTTATGGTCTGTACTCTGTTTTATTTCTTATGTGTAGTTACTGAATTTTTGTGTGTATTTAGTGTGTAGAATATATTGAGTGCTACAAGCAAGGATTGTGTTTTAATATAGACATATGTCATACTGAACCCTCAACGGCTGTTAAAAATAAAAAAAGCTCTGACATTTGACAACAGAGTAAGAGAATAATTTTAACATTTAATGTTTTTTTAATTAAGGTCTCAACCAATATTAGTTGAGCCTAGTGTGTTTTTACACAATAAAGAAAGACCTGAATAAGTGTCAATAACTAATGAGCAAAGATTGTGGTTATGGTAGAACAGTGGTAAAAAAGATATGTGCAGAAGCAAAAGAACATGTAAACATTTTCATTTCCCCTTAAAAAAAAATAAAGAAAGGAATGTAAAGTTATGCAGTTGTCTAACTTCAATATAGATGTAATATAACGTTTAGTTATGGAACTTTTTGATAAGGGGGAATATCCAACAGCCAAAAAAATTCATCAGAAAATGATAGAGCACCTTTTTTTTCGAAATGTTACATCAGTTAGGCGTATATTAAAATGTAAAGGGGTTTTGATTAAAAAATGAATGATGGATGAAAACATTTGCTTGAAAGATTTGATATAGTTCAAGCAAGATGAACATAAAATGCACAGAATTATAATTGATGATATTTATTTGGATGATAGTTGGATTTCTCAAAATCATTTTCCTAATTTCATTTGGCATCATTCTAAAATGGGAGGCGGTTTAAAGGTGCCTACTGGAAAGGGAGGATGAATAATTACGTTGCGTGCTGGATCCAAGAAGACAAGGTTTTTGAATGGGAGTAAGTTGGTTTTTGTGTGCGGTTTAGCTTTGTCCTCTTCTGAGATGAACACAAGTGTTTTTTAAATAATAGTTTAAAAACCAGTTACTTAATTTATTAGAGAAATCTTCTGTTATAATCATTGAGAATGATTATCATGGAAATCATCATACATACATCATCATTTAATGCAAATAAATAAACCTCCAACTATGTCCTCTAGAAAAAACAAAACTGAAAACGGGTTATGTTAAAAAAAAATTCCTTTTTTCAGTGTGTGACCAAAGTTGAACTTATAGCAAAAGTGAACAACATAGCAGTTCAACAGTGTATGACCTGGATGAAAGGCTTCTTAACATAGACATGAAATAATTCGTTTACCTCACTACCATTGCCAGTACAACCCCATTGAATTAATATGGGCACAAGTAAGACAACAAGTTGCCAATCAAAACAAAACTTTTAAAATAAAAGATGTCCTTCATTTCGGAAATCAGACTTCAGATAGCATAATGGAACAAAACTGTGACATATGTAAATTAAGAAGGGATGAAGTAATCGAATACTTCATAATAATAAATTTATTGGAAAACAGTGACAATGACTGTAATTATTGTGATAAAAATGTTGGTAATGAATAAAATATAAATGACACCATAACGTTACACAGTTATACTTTTAAAGAAGGGACATCTTACCTTATATGCTGTAATGTAATTTATATATATTGTGACGTATTAATTTTGCTAAAATTAATTTCAAATACAAATACATTCCTATTTGTGTTTGAATAGCCCCACGTTCTTTGGGAGCCATTTTATGCAACGTAATAAATTGCAAATTTAATATAATTTAAATTTGTAGAGCCCCACGATCTTGGAGCGCCAAATTTATGCAACGTTACATATACATAAAATAGGCGTGACCGGTCTCATGTTCACGATTGACAAATTATTTAACAATATAACATTTAAATTGGGTGTCAGGTGTATCTGCAATAAGAACTCTATGTAACTTGAAACGGTAATTAAAATTTATTTGATACTATTAAAAAATGTGCACATGGCACTGACTTCGATTTAAAACATTCGTTATTATTTGTTGTTATGCCGTAAGGCTTAAGCTATATACATCCTTACTGACTAAATATTCTATTCTACTAATTATTGTATAAAAGAAAAATCTCATTTTCAGACTACTCAGTCAATTAATGTGTCTCAAAATATCAATATTTAAATCTCTTTTTCTATATTGTAATGTACTCAAAATATTAATAGTTATTGAATTTATCTTTTGTTTCTCAGTACTGTTTTCTCAAATACTAATTGTTTTCATTTAAATGCTTTGTAATCATTTTATATCATATTAATTTGAGCTCTTGTTACGTTAATCGTATTTCTAAAACATCTATGATTTTAATTCTACTTTACAAGAAACATTGCTCTTACTTTTAAATAATATAGAAATGTCTTTAATTGTCTTTGAGTTCTTTGTATGATTAAGATATAAATAAGTTGTTATCACCTTATTGTCATCAATCATACTCGATCATTTTTGATCCATCGGTATTCGTCCTCGTCTCGCCTCCAGCGTCGGCTGTCTCTCTTCTCCTCTTGTCCAGCGTCGGCTGTCTCTCTTCTCCTCTTGTCCAGCATCGGCTGTCTCTCTTCTCCTCTTGTCCAGCGCCGTATCACTCTCTCTCTCTGGAACTCTCCTCTTGTCCAGCATCGTATCTCTCTCTGGAACTCTCCTCTTATCCAGCGTCGTATCACTCTCTTGTCTAGTGTCGAATCATTCTCTGGAACTCTCCTCGTGCTGTTTCTGACGTTAATGGATCTTCTTATGTAGTTCTCTTATGTACTGCTGTTATTAATTAAATGATTGTCTTTACAACTTGGTTACATAGTTGTACGTAACTGGACAATATAAACTGTTTACAAAAAAAAAAATACGCCGTGCGGACGGGCATAAGCTCCCGCTGCACCGTGGATGATTTAAGAAAGAGAACCACTGTAGTTTGCGTGTCCTATTTATACCCATGTCTTGGTCGACACCTGCAGTGGTACGGAATCGACATGTTAGAAACTGTCTCTGGATTCAGTTCCCCCACTCTTTGTCAAATTCGCTATTTTTTATATTTCTGCGAATTGCAGAGTCCTGTAAGTATACTCTTATACTTATCTTATAACTATTTTTACAACACATGTTCACTGTAATTTTGGACATTGCAACTTAACCCTTTCGATTTGTACACAGTTATTTCACTATTACACTCGTACGGTATGTCACTTTCGCGTGGTTTTCGTACACAGTATTTAGTAAATTTTATTACATTTTATTGTGCTTTTGGATTTTAATTTTTAATTATAGTTTATGAATAATTACTGAAAAACAGTAATTGTGCAATTATTCATCTTGGGGTGGCAAACTCGCCTGCAGAGACCTGCGTTCACACACACTAGCAAAATACTGGTGTACACACTTTCAGTTATATTTGTGTGTGTGTGCACGTCGATTCAGGTCGAAACACCTGTTCATATTTTTGTCTGAGCCAAGCTTGCAATCCCTGACATGCTTATTTCTAATATATTATTAATTATTTACAGTTTATTAGGTAAATTTAAATTTTTATATACCATGCTCAGTACATCACTTATTTGTACTGTCGCATTATTCCTCTGCTTGGTAACAAAAAAAAATTTTAATAAATTTATTTATTATAAATTTTTTTTTATTTATTTGTTATTATTATTTGCAAAAAAATGTAACAAATAATAAAGAATAATATTCGTCATTTCACCCTTAATTGGAGTGTATACAAATGTCTTACCTCCCCTCTTCGTACGCTCACTGCTCGTGACCTTGTAGTAGGGTGGCTTCAACAAACAGCTGATCTGACTGGTTTCATTGACCTCGTTGTTTTCATGTGTAGAACTTCCTAAATGACGTTGCGTGGAATTTACCAATTTCTTTCTTCTGTATCTCATCATATACGATGAAAGTGTTCTGTCCTACTCGCTGTCTTAACATATATGGTCCATTATAAAGTCTGAAGAATTTCTTCGCCATATTATCACTCCGTTTTCCCACTGGATTTGCTTTGAGTAGTATACTTTCTCCCACGTTGAATTGTTGTAGCTTGTGAGTTAGATTAAATCTCTCTACTCTCTTGTTACCCCTTTCTATTATCCGTTGCCTTGCGTATCCAATTTTCACACTTATTGGTACAGGTACATTTTGGTTATTAGGTTTGTTTATATACTTAGTCCAAAATCTGTTTGGCTTCTTATCTTCTTCTAATTCCATTGGAGTGTATCCTGTTGCTTCACTATAATTTTCATTAATGGCTTTTTCAAGAAATGGTAAATATTCTGCCCATTTATTGTGTTGATCATGGCAATATATTCGTAAATATTTACCTAATTCTTTGTTAACTCTCTCAGCAAGGTTTCCTTGAGGATGTCTTATGGATGTGAGTACTGGTTGTATTCCATTTTCCCTTAACATCCTCTCCCATTTTTCACTTTGGAATTGTACACCTTGATCACTGAGTACCTTCTTCATTTTTCCATATAACGGAATATATTTCTGCAGTAGTATCTTTAGAACAACTTTGGTTGTGGGTCGCATAATTGGGTACAGTCGGACTGCCTTGGAAAACACATCGATACATACCAATATGTGCTTCACACCTCGACTTGATCGTGGTAATGGTCCCAGAAAATCCACTGCAATTAGCTCTCCTTTGTTCTCCTTCTGTATACTCTGCATTCCTACATATGAGTGTAAATTAGGTCCTTTCGCCGTTTGACACTCATAACACTTCTTTACTTCCTTCTTTATCTTTCGATACATATTATTAATCGTAAAATCTTCTTGTAGACTCAAATAACATTTCAGAGCGGCAGCATGTGCTAAACTCTCATGTGCTGGTTGAATTAATTTTTGTAGCATGTCATTCGTTAGTACTATCTTCCAGTCTTGTCTTACTAACCTGAAAAGAATTCCATTTAGTACCTTATAATGATTGGTAGCTGTTCTTGGTCCTTCATCTCCCTTATCGTCACATCCAAATCTTGTTGATGTGCTAAGTTTTTCAGCATTTGTTTTACTTCATCATTCTCTTTGAATTTAATTGATAACAATCGTACTTCTTTCTTTTCGCTCACATAAACTTCTTCACATTCTTCTTTGATGTATCGGCTTAGTGTATCCGCTATAATATTATCTTTACCTTAACAGTATTTAATGGTGAATGAGTATTCGCTAATGGCTAAAATCCATCTTAATAATCGGGCATTTGTTATTTTGCATTTCAATAAAAATGATAATGCTTGGTGGTCAGTATGTATCTCAAAATGAGTACCATAAACATAATATCTGAATTGCTTAAGAGCGTATACTATAGCAAGTATTTCTTTTTCTGATGTGGAGTAGTGTTTTTCAGCTCCTTTGAAGACTCTACTGGCGTAGGCAATAACTCGGTGCTATCCCATAGTATCTTGTTGATATAGTACACTTCCTACTGCGTAGTCACTAGCATCGGAGTATATTACGAATTTTCCTTCTCGTTGAGGATGATGTAACATAATATTTTCGATGAACAACTCTTTCACATGGTTAAAGGCATCTTGATGTTTCTTCTCCCACTTCCATTTTTTTTCTTTCTTCGTCAGCTCTAGGAGCGGTTGCGTATATCTTGCATATAACGGTGAGAATCTTCTGTAGTATCCTGTTAGTCCTAAGAATGCTCTTAACTCTTTGAGATTTCCGGGTATAGGGAAATTAGTTATGCTGGAAATTTTGATAGGATCGGGTTGAATACCAGAGGATGAAATAATGTGACCTAGGAATTGGATAGAGGTTTTAATAAATTCACATTTATCTAGGTTAAGGGATATGTTCGCTTGCCTAAACTTGTGGAATATCGTGCTTAGATGTTTTATATGTTCATCTAACGTTTTAGATACAACTAAGATATCATCTACAAATATCATGGTGTAGGGTTCCACTTCAGGTCCTAGGGCTCTTTCTAGACACTTTACGATGGCTGCCAAACTTGTGCTTAATCCGAAGGGTACTACCCTGTGTTGGTAGCATTTATTTTTATACAGGAAAGCAGTGTACTTTCTATTCTCTTCACGAATTGGAATCTGCCAGAAACTTGAGCGTAAATCTAGCTTCGTCAGATACCTTGCTCCTTCACACTTAGTAAATAATTCGTCCACAGTCATACTCCTTTAATACAATGCTGTTCAGCTCCCTCATGTCAAGGCATAGATGTATCTCTCCATTTTTCTTCTTCACTACCACTAGAGGATTCAGTAAGTTGCTGTTCGATCGCTCTATGACTCCACTTTCGATCATACGCCGAATTTCGAGTTCAACCTCTTCCTCATATCGCATTGGGATAGGGTATGTCTTCCTAATGACTTTTGTAGGGTCTGACACAACTATAGAGTGCTTGTATACTGTCATCTGCGTCAGTACATCACTAAATACATCACTATATTCTTCTATTAATTCGTGCAGTTTCTCTTCTTCCTGTGTCGTCATCCCTTCATCTACCGCATTCACAGGTCGAGTTGGACCATATTGTATTTGTGGCTTGTACAAAGTAATAGGTGTTTCACTTACCTGGCACTCTTCTTCCTCGCTGTTCATGTTTACTTCATATTGAACATTTTTATAATTACACACAATTATATTATCATTAATATTAATCTTAGCATTTATTGTATTTAGTATATCGATACCTAAAATTCCATCATAAATCAATTTATGCATAATTATCATAGGGTGTTCTAATTCTAGATTTTTATATGTTAGAGTTACATATGCTTGTTGTTTAACTCTTTCTTTTTTATTGGTAGCTGTTGTAATATTTAAACTATTTACGGGCAAAATTGCAGTATTTTTAAAATATTTCTTGTTGCGTTGAACCCATGCAGCGTTAAGAACAGACAGCTGGCTGCCGGTATCAACTAGCATCCGTATTTTACACCTGTTTATGTTCACAGTCACAATAGGGCATTATGTTTGCTGCGCATCTCGCTTTATATCCTGTTCGGTGCTTAATAAGTCTTCCCTAATATCGCAGGGGTATATGTTGTTTATTTTATAATTTTGCTTCCGTTTATTCAGTCATTGTGACGCCTTTGATATAGACAGTCGGCTGTGGAATGTTACAGTCTCTGTCTCATTCATTCCTTGGCTTTCTCTCTTCAATTTTTTTTAGTCGTACCCTCGTACTGCGGCAACGCGTTTGTCAGCTGGTTTTGAAAACTGTTTACGATTGGATGACCATATAACGTCTCCTTGTCTTCTAGCTGTATTATTTTGTTCAGTTTCTTTAGCTGTGCGTGTTGTAGTGTTGTACATTGGTGGCGAATAATTTATTTTATAATTATCACGGTGCGGTGTAGTGTTTTGTATTGCTTTCTTGTCATCTCTGTGATAATTATGGTGATGATTTGCGTGTTTTTGTTCCCAGTATTGTGTGTTCTTACCTTTATTGATATTCTCCAACTGTGTTACAAGGATTAAAAATTCTTCTATGGTTTTAATCCCTTGTGTATAAACTGCTAATTGGATATCTTGCTGAAAATGGTAAGATAATTTTGAAACAATTTCATATTCTGAGAATTTAGGTTTGAGATGCTTTACACGTTCTATTTGCGTAATTTTGTATTGTTCAATACTCTGCTGTCCTTGTGCATTGAACTTTCCATATTCGAGTTGATCCCTTACTTGTCGTTGGGTATGTAGATTCCAGTATCGGTTCTCGAATGCCTCACGAAACTGCTGATATGTACTAACGTTATCTCTAATTATAGAGTACCATTGGCTGGCTGAATCTCTAAGATATCGCGTGACGAAGTCTATCTTCTCGTCGTCATTTATTGCACTCCCAATTTTTTCTATTTCCTTCTCTACTCTTGCTAGGAATTCCATACTGTTCTCCCCTTTACCACCTGAGAACTTAAGTCTGCTCCTTTCTTCCGTTGGTGTAGGAAATATGGTCATTTGGTTCTGTCGTCTTCTTAACTCACTTCGTAGCTAGTTCATTTCCTCTTGAATCTCTTCTTTCATATGTGATACGTCTCCCGAACGGTCTTTCGTAGTTTCTTCAATTTTGTTCTCAATAACTACAGTATGTGTTTCTATTTCTCTAAGTTTACTGGTATTTACTTGGGATACATTATTAATAGTTTGGATTTTATCATCCTGTTCTCGCGTTATAGTAGTTAAAGTATCATTTATTTGTTTATGCGTTTCTTTTAAATCTTTTCTCCACTCGAGACGTAATTCTTTTTGTTTATTTTCAATCCGTACAACTTGTTCATGTAAGGCTTGTTTAAAATTATTCTCTAGAGTATCAATACGTATGTTGGTGTCATTAATTTTTTCGGTTAACTGTGCATTACTATTGATTATACTTTGTTTTATTTCTATGTTATCTTGTTTCAACTGGAGATTATCAATTTTTAACTCTTCTAGACTCTCGGTAATTTTTATGGTGTCCTGTCTAAAATTTTCGGACTGTAGCACTAATTTTTTTTCTAAACTTTCTGTTTGTTTTGCTAATTTATTTTCTAAACTTTCTGTTTGTTTCTTATTAGATTCTTTTAATTCGTCTAATTTAGTATTTATATTTTCCGTTTGTTTTGTACTTATTTCATCGACCCAGGCACGCAGGGCCGTATTTAGGCATGTGCAACATGTGCAGGTGCACAGGGCGGAAAAATTTTGAGGGCGGCAAAATATAGCTGGTTAAAAAAAAACATCGCTTCATATCATTATAAAGCCCGAAGTAGATTAGCGTTCTGGCTCTGGCATTAAAGTAGTATGGTACTATTAGTACACCACTTCTATTCGAGATGGCAGCACCTATATTGAAATTACTCTGGCTAGACGCTCGTGGCTCGTACACCTACGCGGATGCAGTAGTGTGCATATTCTTTGGTGTGTATGTTGTTATTAGTTCAGAGTTAAGTTGGCGTTTCATCGTTCCACGTGGTTCCAACTTGTTATTAACTTTCAAAATCAAGGCATTTTATACGATATGCCGAGTATTTTAACTGTTGACAGTGAATTATTCAGTTTTAAATGTTCTACAAAACAGTATTTCTATAGGTTTTTCCGTTAAGATATAATAGCTTCGGGACGGTATGGATGGGCAATCTAGGTTAAGTGGTGCTGCATATCGCAAGAAAGCTGAGGAAAAAAGACAGAGGGAGAGTAAAATTTTGCAGAAAATACCTCAACTGGACTCATATTTCAGTGGTGAAAACAAAAGTGAACAGTGTAGGCCTGAAAATTCGGGTGAAATTATAGTGGAAAACAGTAAAGACAATGTGGAAGTCGAAAATCTCGAAGTACAGGAACAAGCTACGCTCTCTACAGAAGTGGATTTTGCAGTGTCTATTCCTAGTAATGATTCATTCTATTGGGAAAACACTGACCACACTCGGGATTACTTGATAAAAAATGGTATTAATCAAAACAAAGACGCTGACTTTTCACAGTCCTCGCTGCGATATGCTGATGGAACACAACGGTTTTGCAGCAAGAAACTATTCCATAGGATTTTAGTAAATGGGGAAATTATGAACCGTGAATATCTTGTTTATTCTCCCAGCCAAGGATCACTGTTCTGTGCCCCATGCAAATTATTCGGTGGTACATCTCAGTTTGCAACATCTGGTTTCAATGATTGGAGCCATGCTGGCATAAGAATAGCCGAACATGAAAATTCTGCTTCTCACAGAGACTGCTTGTTAAAATTGAAAAGTAGAGGAAATGAGATGAACAGAATTGACAAAGATTGCTCAGCCAGCATGAACATGAAGTTACATATTGGAGAAATGTACTAAAAAGAGTTGTTTCTGTAGTTAAAAAACTAGCTTCTAGGGGTTTAGCATTTCGTGGAGACGAAGAGAAGTTTGGCTCTGTGAAAAATGGAAATTTCATGATGTGTTTGGAATTAATTGCAGAGTACGATTCTTTTCTGGCTGACCATGTTGCGTGGTTCGGTAATCCTGGAAAAGGATCTACATCATACTTGTCACCAGCAACTTATGAAGAATTAATACATCTTATGGGAAAGTCAGTGAGTGAAAAAATAGGCAATGAAGTTATTTCTTCTAAATATTTTTCAGTCTTAGTAGATTCTATGCCAGATTTATCTCATAATGACCAGTTAAGTGTAGTTGTTAGATATGTAACTGATTGTGGGCTCTCAGTTGAAAGATTTCTGTGTTTTATGAAAAATACAGGCCATACTGGAGAAAAGCTTTTTAACTAAATATCACTATAATATTGACGACTCGGAACACTAAGTTTTTTATAAGTAAAAACATAAAGTTTTACCTTACAGCCTAAACCGGCTTTCACCTATAGAAGGCTTCATCAGAGGCTGTCCAGAGTGTTCCGAGTCGTCAATATTATAGTGATATTTAGTTAAGTAACGGACACGTCATGGACAACGAAATCCAAGAAAAGCTTTTTGAAGCACTAATGAATTCTTTAGAACAACATGGTCTGAAAGTTGATAACTGTAGAGGGCAATCATATGACAATGTGGCCAACATGTCTGGAATATATTCTGGCTTGCAAGCAAGACTCAAGGAAAGAAATCCTCTTGTTTTCTTCATTCCATGTGCAGCTCACTCATTGAATCTAGTTGGTTCACAAGCAGTGAAATGCTGTATTGCTGCAGTACGGTTTTTTGAGTTATTGCAAAGTTTATATAATTACTTCGCAGATTCTACAGGGAGATGGAATATCTTGGAAACATTTTTTGATTCTGTAACCATGACATTGAAATCACTGTCAACAACTCAATGGTGTGCACGTGAGGATGCTTGCAAGAGCTTGGATGCAGATTGGAAAGCAGTGGTTTCTGCATTAAGAACTATTTCAGAAAATGAAACGGGTAAAGGTAGATGTCAAGCTGAGGGTCTTCTTAGGAAATTAAATAGCATTGAGCATGCTATATGTTGATAGCATGTTATTCATGACATTAGTGTGGGGTTCTATACTTCAACAATTTGGCAAAGTCATGAAAAAATTGCAGGCTCAGGAAATGGACATTTCCACTGTTATTGAAATGTACGACTCTCTTACAGTGTATTTAACTGAGCTTCAGACCTGTTTCCCCAATCACAGAGATTCAGTTGAAAAGAAACTTAATCAGATCAGGAGTCTGGAATCAGTTCCTTCTTCTTCAGCTGTTGAGATTTCAAGACCAAAACGTCAAATTAAACGTAGGCAATTTTTTGATGAATCATCTGAATCAGAAGCGGAACCAGAAAGTCCTGAAGAAGAACTAGGATCAGGTGAATCAGATGACTTGGAACATGACAAGATCTGGAGACGAATGGAAATTTCATATTCCAAGATCATACAAACTCTCCAGACTGAGTTACAGAAGAGACTTAATGTCTACAAAGAGTATAATTTAATATTTTCATTTCTCTCAAATATCACCAAACTAGAAGCTCCTCAAATTTATGTTGCTGCAGAGAAACGTCGAGCCATTTATGATTCCGACATAGCAAGCAGCTTTGGTGAAGAATGCATCCATTTGAAAACCTATCTGTTATCTATGAAGACAGAAGATGGTAACAAATTATTGTCTCTTCCATTTCTCTGCAGAACGTTGGCTTCGAAGGAAATTAGTGATATCTACCCAAATGTGTACACTGCACTCAAGATCTACAACTGTACTCCAGCAACAAACTGTTCTGCTGAAAGGTCATTTTCAGTTTTAAAACGAATCAAGAACTATCTACGGACAGCACAGAATCAAGAACGAATGGTCAGTCTTGGAGTGCTCGCCATAGAATCAGACATCACTGTCAGTCTGGATTTTGAGGAAGTGATAAATGCATTTGCAAATGCAAAAGTCAGAAGAAAGTCATTTCTCTAAGTTCGGTAAGTTTCACAAAATGGTTAGTATCAAATTGCAGTGTTTCTACCATATACGTTTGACTGACCAAACTGGATGTTTCAGTGATATTTTTAATTGAGGTTATTAAACTGTAGTGATTATTTTCTATGTGTTTACCATATATCGTCTTCAGAATAATGTATAAATGTTTAACTTGCACCTTTGTTTCATATATTATGTATTCAGTTAATTTTAAATACTGTCTATAATACAGTTTAAAATTGATGTAATTAAACAATTTATTGTCCATAGTCTGTAAACGAATAGCGACACTGAAGTTTAGCTCAGGGAATAGGGAGCGTAAAATTAATTACTGCACAGGGGCGTTATACATCCAAAATACGGGCCTGCAGGCACGCATCATCATTTGGAATGCCTCGACGTCTAAATTTCCTGGAGTCGTCATGTTGAAGTATTATTAAAATATTTATTTAGTAGTAATTCTTTAACAATTATTATTGATAACCGTTCCCTACTTATTTATTTATTTCTTTATTTTTATTAATAGTTATTATTAATACTCATTACAGTTACACCTGTTACATAGACAAATAATATTATTCGTGGGCGCCAGCTGTGTGATTACACAACAATTAACATTACATTCAGTTACTGTTTAATATAAATAATAATTACATATTATACATTTTTCCTTTAACACACTCTTTATCTTTTAGAGCAACCATTTAGCTACATAAAAAATTTTAATAGTTAAATGATGGGGATCGGGCCATACGTTCATGGGCTACAATTTATGTAACAAATTTTTGTACATAAATTTAGGCATGTCGTGCCCCACGTGCAAGGCGCCATTTATATGTGACGTATTAATTTTGCTAAAATTAATTTCAAATACAAATACATTCCTATTTGTGTTTGAATAGCCCCACGTTCTTTGGGAGCCATTTTATGCAACGTAAGAAATTGCAAATTTAATATAATTTAAATTTGTGGAGCCCCACAATCTTGGAGCGCCAAATTTATGCAACGTTACATATACATAAAATAGGCGTGACCGGTCTCACGTTCACGATTGACAAATTATTTAACAATATAACATTTAAATTGGGTGTCAGGTGTATCTGCAATAAGAACTCTATGTAACTTGAAACGGTAATTAAAATTTATTTGATACTATTAAAAAATGTGCACATGGCACTGACTTCGATTTAAAACATTCGTTATTATTTGTTGTTATGCCGTAAGGCTTAAGCTATATACATCCTTACTGACTAAATATTCTATTCTACTAATTATTGTATAAAAGAAAAATCTCATTTTCAGACTACTCAGTCAATTAATGTGTCTCAAAATATCAATATTTAAATCTCTTTTTCTATATTGTAATGTACTCAAAATATTAATAGTTATTGAATTTATCTTTTGTTTCTCAGTACTGTTTTCTCAAATACTAATTGTTTTCATTTAAATGCTTTGTAATCATTTTATATCATATTAATTTGAGCTCTTGTTACGTTAATCGTATTTCTAAAACATCTATGATTTTAATTCTACTTTACAAGAAACATTGCTCTTACTTTTAAATAATATAGAAATGTCTTTAATTGTCTTTGAGTTCTTTGTATGATTAAGATATAAATAAGTTGTTTATCACCTTATTGTCGTCAATCATACTCGATCATTATTGATCCATCGGTATTCGTCCCCGTCTCGCCTCCAGCGTCGGCTGTCTCTCTTCTCCTCTTGTCCAGCGTCGGCTGTCTCTCTTCTCCTCTTGTCCAGCGTTGTATCACTCTCTCTCTCTGGAACTCTCCTCTTGTCCAGCATCGTATCTCTCTCTGGAACTCTCCTCTTGTCCAGCGTCGTATCACTCTCTTGTCTAGTGTCGAATCATTCTCTGGAACTCTCCTCGTGCTGTTTCTGACGTTAATGGATCTTCTTATGTAGTTCTCTTATGTACTGCTGTTATTAATTAAATGATTGTCTTTACAACTTGGTTACATAGTTGTACGTAACTGGATAATTTAAACTGTTTACAAAAAAAAAAAATACGCCGTGCGGACGGGCATAAGCTCCCGCTGCACCGTGGATGATTTAAGAAAGAGAACCACTGTAGCTTGCGTGTCCTATTTATACCCATGTCTTGGTCGACACCTGCAGTGGTACGAAATCGACATGTTAGAAACTGTCTCTGGATTCAGTTCCCCCACTCTTTGTCAAATTCGCTATTTTTTATATTTCTGCGAATTGCAGAGTCCTGTAAGTATACTCTTATACTTATCTTATAACTAATTTTACAACACATGTTCACTGTAATTTTGGACATTGCAACTTAACCCTTTCGATTTGTACACAGTTATTTCACTATTACACTCGTACGGTATGTCACTTTCGCGTGGTTTTCGTACACAGTATTTAGTAAATTTTATTACATTTTATTGTGCTTTTGGATTTTAATTTTTAATTATAGTTTATGAATAATTACTGAAAAACAGTAATTGTGCAATTATTCATCTTGGGGTGGGAAACTCGCCTGCAGAGACCTGCGTTCACACACACTAGCAAAATACTGGTGTACACACTTTCAGTTACATTTGTGTGTGTGTGCACGTCGATTCAGGTCGAAACACCTGTTCATATTTTTGTCTGAGCCAAGCTTGCAATCTCTGACATGCTTATTTCTAATATATTATTAATTATTTACAGTTTATTAGGTAAATTTAAATTTTTATATACCATGCTCAGTACATCACTTATTTGTACTGTCACATTATATATATATATTATAATGGTTAGATTAGCGTTGTATTTTATTTTTAAATTATTTAAATTTTGGTTTATTAGTAGACTCTTCTTCACTCCTCACGTTGTAATGTAAACATCGATGATTAGTGTTGTTTAGTAAATGATTGAATTAGTAATGTTTAAATTTAAATTAATGTTTATGTTTGAAAAGGATTATAATCACTGATATCTTGCTGTATTCACCTCCCCACTTACCATCCGTGAACATCTTCGATCTTTTTAATGGGTTGTTCTATCTCACTGGAAATACATTAATAACACACAAAATACTTTGCCTGGATATCGACATATACACATTAAACAAAATGACAATGATATTCAATCGTGAATTGAATATTCAAATATTGGCCGCTTGAATATTGCCGCCACCTTGTGAAATAATTGCTTCTAAAATGTAAATTATTTGTACCTATTTAATAGAAATAAAGACTCTCTGTTCACTGGTAACAAATTGAGGTGTTTATTAACATTAGTGAAATTCAATGAAATCCCTTTTTTAAAACAATTACTAATAATTTTTAAAACAACGAAGTTAATTAATTTCTGAAAATTCTTCAGCTCAGGGCTAGTAACACTTGTACAATGTACAATAATATGGTAATTCAGGTTATGTTTATTTTGGTTATAAGCATTACCAAATTCATGAATCCTTTGAATGTACATGATGCAAGATAAAAAGATGTTTTATTAAACAACAATATTTATTCATATATTATGATTAAAAAGACAAAAAAAATTAAAAATCATAACCTCAATACGATATTCAAATTATCGTACTGCAGGTGTGCTGCATTCTGATACTAAAAGCTGTGTACACGTGTTATTAACGTTGCACTATAAAACAATGTTACTGGTTTAATTATTATTATTATGAACTGGGATTGATAAGAAAATCGAAAAACTCTTATTATCGAGTCTATTCATAAGAGTATTATTCATGACAGAAGTGACTCTCTGTTGGCAAATAAATACGTGTTGGTTATAGGTTAGTTTACCTATAGATGAGAGTAAGTTAACAAATAGAATAATTAATATTATTAAAATCTTAATACTATCTTCACAAAAACATTATCTATTGTAATAAGATGTATAATTAACGGTAATGATTGTTCTCGTATATTAAATTATTATTTATCAAGTACTACTGAAATCGTAGTCAAGCAAGCGACTATATTTTACAAGTATGGTTTGCGGTATAAATTATTATTTCCGCTTCTGTTATTAATTTTCTAACATGAATATTAAAATATTTTGATTAAATACCAATAATAAATCAGACGAGAACTTTTATTCATTTAACCTGATAATAATTCATCGTTTGCTAGCTAACCATGCATAGTGTGTTTGCTTGGCTAGCGTAGTCTGCTATAATGTTCGTTAATCAACGAATATTATATTATCATTTTATCTTAAAAATTGTTAATGCATAATACTCCCTGCATCTTTCACTTAACATGACCTTTATTATACACTGGCCATGTTTTTAATAATTCACTTTATCACTCGTAGCACTGTCACACGATAAAAATTGGTGTTCAGTTGAGGTTAGTTATGACTATATACTCTTATACGCACACATTTTAAAATATTTTCCTTGAGGACTGTCACAGGCTCCGCTTGCATCGGTGGCTGGAAGACAATTAGTTCCTCTCATCAAAGCTTCTGCTCTCGTCTGGTAAAATTAGATCATCCTATTGGTTTAGAATGCGGTACTCTCTACCCCAAATGCCTTTGTTAAATTAAAATTTTAATTTTTAGCGTCTATGCTTTGGGTTCGAGACTCAGCTATGACGCGTTCCTTTCCAATCGGAAATGACAGAAAATCTTATAATATTCATAAGTTTCTTATTAATAGTCTGATTGTCATTTGGATAGTCGCATTGTTTTGCGGATACTTGTGTCTTTAATTTAAGTCCAAACAAGTAATAATTCCATCCATTAATAACTCACTTCACTTTATTCAAAATTGATATAGTGGCTCTTAATAAAAATAAGTTTTTTCCACTATATTTTTGTGTAATTATATCCTAATGCTTATGATTAAACGTCTGGAGTCTATATATCTTATAATCTAATACATAATATTAACATATTTGTGATTTAAGCAAAATGTACTAATGGCGTACAAGCCATCCATGTCCAAGTATTTATATTTGCTTACATCACCTTTATTCCTTATGCTACTACATACCTTTGGTACTAGAATGTTATTTGATACACTTACATACATTTGCTAATACTTTATTTCGGCAAATGTTATCTTATTTACACATTATAGCATTGTTTAAAATACACTATGCTATTATTTCGCCATTCTGTCACTCTCATTTAGTTATTTTTACCACATATTATATGCATTATTGATAATTAAAGTGTGTACAAATGTTGTACATGGTCTGTTTAGTGGACTTACTAACTTTTTGTTAGCTGAATTTTCTTTAAGTTACTGTATGATGGTTGTTTACACCTAGTCCTGTGATTACAGTTAGTTAGTTTATTAAATTACAGTTATTAAATTACTTGTACAATGATTGTGAGGTATTCTCATAGTTGTATTGAACATTCCTCTAACTATTGGTAAACTTACTTACTCTCTTTTTACAAGTTTTGTTAAGGTTTTTTGATTAACTCTATGGTCACATGGGATTCTTCTAATTGGTTTATTGTTATTATAAATAATCTGACTCATATAGTTGTGTTCTTCAGTTCATAGGGTATTCATTGTCTTATATATTTGTTCCTATTTGGTCTCTGGTTGAAACAATTACTGATAATTACTTTATCTAATTATTGTGTATGATTTTATTATATAGGTCCAGTTCAGATGAGGTTATGTGTCATTGAGTTGGCAACAATATGCTTCTTACTTTATTCAGTATTCATCTTAAATACTGTCATGTCATTATGGCATGTTACTACAATTGTTTATTACTATGTTTTACACACTTTGTACACATTTTACACTATATGTTTATACAATAATACTTAGTTTTTTTATCTAACTATGTTACACATTTTGGTGGGTTGTATTTTGGCTTGTATACATTGATTTGTTTCTTTTCAACAAATTAGTTTGTTTACTACTTATTGGTTTTAACATTTATCTAAATTTTGTCCTGTGTCACTATGACATTCAGGCACATTCCATATCAAGGATTATAAAGCTTTTATCATTGATCTTTTTGAACAATTATTTCTCTCTTCAATACCATTAAATTGGTGGTCTCACTGATTATATTTGTGGTTTTACAATCTTGGATTACAATTGTTACACTAATTGTTTGTGTATTTCACTTGTTAACCGTTGATTTTTCACTTATTAATCTTTATTCACTTCCCTCAGTTATAAACACTTCACTAATATTGCCTGTGTTGCTTATTTGGGGTTAGTGTTATTACATTATTTATTGTTGCACTTATATAAAGTATTCACTGTTATTGTTTGTGATCACTTACTAAGGTTCAACACTTGGTTTTTTATTATATTGGTTTCACTATGTCCTTCTTTGATAGGTAGTTTTTATTACTACTAATCTTATAATCATTATTCTTATTTTGGTTATTATATTAGTCGTGGTGCTTTCCATATTTTGGGAATGTTGGTGTCTTGTTCTGGTTATACATAATCTTCATTCTTCATGGTATAATTCTTCTTCTTCTTCTTCTTCTTCTTCTTCTTCTTCTTCTTCTTCTGGTTATTCAATTGTTTCTTCTTCATTTTAATTGTTTGTCATTTGTGATGCATTTCGTGGGTCCTCACTATTTGTGATAACTCATGTTCATTTAAATAGTTATAATTTTCAACATTTTCACTCATTATTATGATAATCATTATCTTATATTTCTCTCACTATTATGGCAAATTAGTCTATCCTCTCACTATTATAATTGCATTTAATATGTCTCCTCCTTATGATGGTATTAATTCTTGGTATATCCCCTCACTATTTTGATCTATTGGGCCTAGATGCTAACGTATTATATTATTTCATTGTATTCTCTCTTTCTTCTTTCTACTCGATGATATATTTTTTATGACTCTTCTTTCTTCTTCGTTGGGTTGTTTTAATATTATTTATTTATAGATACACTTTTGATTTTCATACTTCTGTTCCTTCTTCCATGTTTGATGAAATATGCTTATGGTACTCTTTCATTTGACGTATTATATTATTTTTATGTAACCGTTATTTTGATACATTACATATACCTTCCTATAAGAATTGATTAATTCTGAATTCGTATACTGATTTTCTGAAGAATTAATCAATTGTTGTATATTTCCAAGTTGACTCTTATGTTCTTCTTATATCCCTTCATTCTCTTCTATTTGAATCATAATTATTTTTCTTTCCATGTAATTATCTCCCTTGTTTATTTAGTTCCCTAATTCCCTAACATAATTTTAGCTGGTGCAGTTCAGAGTGGCTCACTGTGGCATACATCTCTGCTGGCCATACTAACATCAATAAATTCAGAGGTACATCATCTCTGTCAATAATATAAATGATTGCTGGAATAATTCATCAGTCAAATCATCTCAAAATATAAAGTAGTCGTTCTTTCGACAAATAATAAATATCCTTGGGATTATCTCACGCATCTGCAGTTTATACATTATTATATTCTCTTCTTCTTGATTCATCTTAACTTAATTCTTCACATTTTACTGGGATAGTTTGTTTACATTTCATCACTGGTATTTTCACATGATTTCCTTCGTTAGTATATTATTTTTCATTCTTCTTTGTCATCAATTAATCCTTTCTCTTGGTATTACATTGAATGTCACTTCATAATCTTCTTCATCTTCATGATTCACGTCTTTGTGTTACATTTCATTTAGTATAGGCTCTCTTTTGGTTTTTTACCTCATGTTTGGGTATCGTATATCTGTTCATGTTAATAATATTCACTTGCTTCCACTTCTCCAACTTCTTATGTTGCTTTTTCTGTATATCATCTCGTATATTTCTTCCTTATCTTTTGTAGTATGGGTAAGATGTTAATAACTGGTTGACTGGATCTTGGAAATTTTGATTTTATCTCATATATGCCATTGGTGTTAAGTGTCCGTCTCGTATATCTTCTTTTTTTTTATATTTGTACGGGTAAGATGGTAAATTACTGTTGACTGGCTGTTGGAAATATCATTTTGCCATGGATGTTGTGTGTCGGCCTCATATATCTTCTTTTTTATATTAGTATGGGTAAGATGGTAAATTACTGTTGACTGGCTGTTGGAAATATCATTTTGCCATGGATGTTGTGTGTCGGCCTCGTATATCTTCTTTTTTATATTAGTACGGGTAAGATGGTAAATTACTGTTGACTGGCTCTAGGAATTTTCTATATACATTTCATATATTTTATGCCATAGTTCTTGGGTGTCGTTAATAACTGGTTGACTGGCTCTTAAAAATTTTGATTTTATCTCATATATGCCATTGGTGTTAGGTGTCCGTCTCGTATATCTTCTTTTTTTTTTATATTTGTACGGGTAAGATGGTAAATTACTGTTGACTGGCTGTTGGAAATATCATTTTGCCATGGATGTTGTGTGTCGGCCTCGTATATCTTCTTTTTTATATTAGTACGGGTAAGATGGTAAATTACTGTTGACTGGCTCTAGGAATTTTCTATATACATTTCATATATTTTATGCCATAGTTCTTGGGTGTCTTTCTCGTATATCTTCTTATATTTTTGTAGTACGGGTAAATTACAATTTTCTTCACATTTTACATTGTTTCTTTGGGTTATACTTTTATATCATAATATCAATATCTTGTCAACATTCTTTTTTACATTTATAACTGTCATTTCTGTACTTATTACCAACATTAAATAATTTCCATTATAATATTCCATCTTTTTACATTATTCAATCTTCAATATATCGTTTTATGGAAGTCTGATTATAATTACCTTTTATTTTCTTCGTTACAGGATCTTGTATTTTGTATGTATTGTTCATATTGTTTTTGGTAATAGTATATGTTATCAAAAGAATCCGTCCCATTTCTCGATGTATTTTTTATTTAGTTTATCCATAGTCATTTCTTTCGTCTCTTCTTGTTGTTCGGTTATCTTCAGTGTTCAGGCGTCTATCCGTTCTTGTCACGTACCTTACTATCATTCGGTTCTTCCATTTTGCTGCTATCAGATCTTCATTTGCTTCCCGTTCTCCCGTCTTCTCATTATCTTTGGTACACACGTGTCCAGTGTCCTCCTGGTCGTGGTTATTATTAACTTCTGGTATCTCTTCTAATTCTGGTTGATCGTCATCTGTCTTCTGGTTGGGTTTTTCCACTGATAGGTTTCTCTTCTTCTGCAATTCTTTTATTTCTTGGGCGTATCCTTCAATGATCCGGTCCATCTGTTCCTCGTAATTTTCCTTCTTCTTGGAATGCCTTATTCTTCTTCTAGGAATTTCCGCTTTAAATACTTTATTGTTTATAACCTTCTTCGTCCTAACATAGTTCTTCTCTTCGTCCATCTTTATGAATCTCCTTCTATACTCCTTCATATAGATTCCTTCTTTACGGTCGATGACTGGGGAGTTGATCATATTAATTAGACCATTTCGAGTCATTTCTATTAATTCTTTTGTGATCCTTGTCTTCTTTGGGCGTATTATCCTTCCTTCTTCCGTTTTCTTCTCTTTCGTTTTCTTAATTATTTGGGTCTTCTTTACACCTCCGGCGTTGATCTCCATGTATTGAATATTTTCCTTGTTTCTGTCAAGCTCATTTTCAGATGACAATGTATTTGCGCCTTGTTCAATTTCTGCTTGTTCATCATTGGTTTTATTTTGCAAATTTGATTGCTCCATGATTTCCTCATTTGGTGTTTCTGCTATCGTTGATTCGCCATCGTTTCTCATCTCTTCCCTCCATAGTTGAATGATTTCTTCTCTCCATAGTCTAATATCGTTTATCATTTCTTCTCTTGCCTTCTCAAAGCTACTCTTTATGGTTTGGGGAAACTGTTCGCTTATAGATTCCACCATCATCTCCTGGAAATCCATCATCTCTGTTGGTTTAGGCCACTCGGGTTGGTTTTCTGTGGTGTCACTTGCGGTCACCTCCCCTTCAGGCGTTTTCGTGTCTTGGGTTTCTATTAATTTTTTATTTACTGGCTCTGGTTTTATATTTGTATGTTCTAAGATTACTGTCGGTTTATTATCGTTTGTTATTTCCTGGGCTGCTTGATCATTCACTTCCGTTGTGTCATTATTATTATTTACCTTTTGGTAGGGGTTTTCTATGTCCTCACCAATTTTGACTCCCAATTCTTCAGATAAATTTTCTTTAATTATTTCTATATTTTTCTCCAATAACTCTTCCGTCTTCTTCTGTCCATCTTCCATCTTCCTATTAGTTTCATCTACCTTCTGATTCAGCGATCGACTATCTTCCTTCAATGATTCCATATTTTTTCTATTTTCTTCTCTCATACTTATTAACATTTCCATGATGTTAATGTCTCCCGTTTGTGTAGGTGTTTCCGGTTGTTTTACCTCCGGTTGGTTCACTTCCGGTTGACCTTCTGGTTATTGGACCTCCTCCGCCAGTTCAGGTTGTCTGTTTTCTATCGCAAGTAATATCTCTTCCACGTCTCCTGCCGACGTCGCTTCCTTCTCCTCCATTCTAGCTTCTTTTTCGGCTTCCGCCGCTCGCCTCTTCGACGTCGATCTTCGGTACATCTTTATATCTTTGCAATGTAATTGCCGCCGAATTAGGTTTAATAACTATTTATTTATTTATTTGTTTTATTGAGTATCGTCATCCTAATTCGCGCTCAGACATTGGGAATTGTAACGTAATTTATATATATATATTATAATGGTTAGATTAGTGCTGTATTTTATTTTTAAATTATTTAAATTTTGGTTTATTAGTAGACTCTTCTTCACTCCTCACGTTGTAATGTAAACATCGATGATTAGTGTTGTTTAGTAAATGATTGAATTAGTAATGTTCAAATTTAAATTAATGTTTATGTTTGAAAAGGATTATAATCACTGATATCTTGCTGTATTCACCTCCCCACTTACCATCCGTGAACGTCTTCGATCTTTTTAATGGGTTGTTCTATCTCACTGGAAATACATTAATAACACACAAAATACTTTGCCTGGATATCGACATATACACATTAAACAAAATGACAATGATATTCAATCGTGAATTGAATATTCAAATATTGGCCGCTTGAATATTGCCGCCACCTTGTGAAATAATTGCTTCTAAAATGTAAATTATTTGTACCTATTTAATAGAAATAAAGACTCTCTGTCCACTGGTAACAAATTGAGGTGTTTATTAACATTAGTGAAATTCAATGAAATCCCTTTTTTAAAACAATTACTAATAATTTTTAAAACAACGAAGTTAATTAATTTCTGAAAATTCTTCAGCTCAGGGCTGGTAACACTGGTAAAATGTACAATAATATGGTAATTCAGGTTATGTTTATTTTGGTTATAAGCATTACCAAATTTCATGAATCCTTTGAATGTACATGATGCAAGATACAAAGATGTTTTATTAAACAACAATATTTATTCATATATTGTAATAAAACTTTGTTATATGGGTGTATTTTAATATTTAATGTATTTAGTGTTTCTGTAAGCTGTTCTATCTTCGTATAGTATATGTGTGGGTGTCGAGCGTTTTTTAACTCGCTTGTTGGGTTCGTGGTATAGTATGGGTGTGTGGTTGATGTTATTAATAAGTTCAATAAATTCTGTCACTGTTATTTGCGTGTAGCAAGTCGAATTGTACCTTCTCTTACCATTTACGGGTAAACCGTATCTCTCGGCATTTGGTTTGAATATTGCCGCCTCGCCACCTGATTGGCGCACGCCTTTCTTCAGTGTCGACTTCGCTAACGTCTTGTTTTGAGGTTTTCACTTCAATAAATTTTTATTTATTATCTTAATTTACTCGAATCAAACATACAGTGTTGCAGAATAATAATATTTATTAACACTTTGATAGTTTTCAATTATTTAGTAGTACATTAATTTTATTTTTAGCACCGGCTATTACAGTTGCTCAGTTCCAATGTTTTTGTACACACCGTCTTGGCGGTTATCGTTGGTTTACAATTAAAATGTTTTACTCAGGGGTGTTAATAAGTCCTTTTGGCTACAGAAGTATTGTACTACGGCTAAAATACACAAATTGATAATAATTCTTAATACTAGGTACACAAAAAATTAATGCTTTAATACATTCGAGTAAGTAATCATCAATGAGATTTAGTAAAATTTTTGGTTAGGATTTGTCACTTAGAAATTTTTGTTAGCTATTTATTACATCTCAATTTTAATAATTATCAACTGATTGAAGTTCAAATAGTGATGTTACCAATACCTTCAGTTCTTAATCAGAATAGTGATCAGTGAAGTGAACATTGTTGTTTATTATTTTTGATCGAAAAATTTGGAATTCGTTTAATGGGATTATTGTTTATACTCATCAATTCTCGATGGGGCTTCTGCGATGCCGTCGTCTTCTTCCGGATGGATCCAGTCGTCTTCTATTCTTCGGAATCTCATTAATCTCGTCCAGACGGTTTTTCCGGCAAACTTCGGCTTCGTACTCGTTCTGCGACCGTCCGTCTTCTTCAGTTGAAGTAGGTCCCTATGATCTTCATTCGGGATGAGTCGTCATCTATTCTTCCAGGCGTCTTCTTGATTTCCTCGGGTAATTATGGTTGGTGAAACAATTTAATAAATAATATATTATCCAGTATTCCCTGGACTACTATTACAATCTTCCTTTCCTTTGATTTTAGTCAAAATTCACTTATTTGGAATTAAATTTGGGGTGAGAGCTACATCAAACCGCCCTCGGCGTCGGTCAATAATGGACTATCGAAAATCTAACAGTTTTTTGGCAATAAATTTCGGTTGCTATGGTTACCTAATAAATTATGCTAATTCTCATTGGTCATTAATTTATGTTATTGTTATAATTTAATGTCTTATTTTAGTTTAATTTTACAAAATATCTTCAAATGAAGATCTCTATCGTATATCTTATCTTAGCTATCTTAAGCTAGGTTTATTACATGAATACCATTGTTCATAATTTTTGATAAGGGTCATTTTGATACCCCTCATGGTCACTTTTGAGTAGCTAATTACATTTTTGTTATTTATATTTTATATATATTTTAGTCAAAATTGGCTGTTATTCATACATTTCGGTATTAGGAATACTCACTTAATTTGTTTAAACATTTGTTATACTCTGCTTTAATGTTGGACTATTATTTGTTCTCAAATTTACTAGATTCTTATTTAACAGTTAGGCCTAGAGCCTAGATTTTACTATACTACTGTCTAACATTTCTTAGTAGCTTCTTACCTTTATATTTGGTATTTTTAACACAATTTTTTAACAGAAACAAGTCATAAACATTGGTGTTCCTAACTACACCTCTTATTATACTAATAAACATTTTCTTTACAGGTTCAAGCCTGAAATAACTTCTAACTACCTGTCTGTTCCCTTCTACTATCTGGTTCAATTAATAATTCATTACATTATATTGGTTCTTTTAAAACAATAATAACATCCTTATTATACTAACATTAATTTATACTTTGCACAATATATACTATTCCTCCATTCCTTCACTAGAAAAAAGTGTCTATCGTTCTTGTTTGTCCTTCATTCCAATGCCTTAATTTCTATCTTATTCTATAATCCTTATTACCTATGGCTTACCTTAATTACATTATAATAAGTTCCTCTTACTTACTAGTACAAAGTTTATTACTGGTCTTCCTGTTATTCTAACACAGTTTACTAATTAGAATACTTTTTGAAGTTCACCAACTACACTTTTTTCTTCCTAGAAGGTTTTTGACTTTTACACTTTCACTTACTATGTGCAACATGCTCTCACTACATGTCACCACTTTATATTAATATACTCCTTCTTCCACTCACTTAATTATTCACTGGGTTGTTTATTGATGTTAGTATCATCATGGGGTTACTGGTTATAATTGTTTATTTTATTTTCCTAAATATCACTATAATATTGACGACTCGGAACACAAAGTTTTTTATAAGTAAAAACGTAAAGTTTTACCTTACAGCCTAAACCGGCTTTCACCTATAGAAGGCTTCATCAGAGGCTGTCGTTAGTAGCGCTGCTCGTCTTGTTGTTGGCGACGAGAAAGTGTTTCGAAAGATTGAAGCTGTGTGTGTGTGGTGAGATGTGTTCGAATAATGCGTGCGATTTGAATTGTGTCTGTTCGTTTAGGATGTCGTTTTTATTTGTTTTTGTGTGTTTGTATATTTCTAATTGTTCTAGAGTGTCTAGTTTTCGGCCTTTTGTGTGTACGTGTAGTATGTTCATGTTATTGTCGATGTTTTTATATGTGTGGTTTGCTTCAATGAGGTGGTTTGCGAAGGTAGATTCTGTAGTGGTGTGGAGTGCTTTTGTGTGTTCAATGTATCTCTGTTTGAAGCTACGTCCTGTCTGGCCTGAACACACAAAAGCACTCCACACCACTACAGAATCTACCTTCGCAAACCACCTCATTGAAGCAAACCACACATATAAAAACATCGACAATAACATGAACATACTACACGTACACACAAAAGGCCAAAAACTAGACACTCTAGAACAATTAGAAATATACAAACACACAAAAACAAATAAAAACAACATCCTAAACGAACAGACACAATTCTAATCGCACGCATTATTCGAACACATCTCACCACACACACACAGCTTCAATCTTTCGAAACACTTTCTCGTCGCCAACAACAAGACGAGCAGCGCTACTAACGACAGCCTCTGATGAAGCCTTCTATAGGTGAAAGCCGGTTTAGGCTGTAAGGTAAAACTTTACGTTTTTACTTATAAAAAACTTTGTGTTCCGAGTCGTCAATATTATAGTGATATTTAGTTAAGTAACGGACACGTCATGGACAACGAAATCCAAGAATTTATTTTCCCTTCACAAATGATCACTTTTGGTAATTAACTGTGGCCTTGATTTGCCTTAGGGTATGTTTACTAGTTTTGATTATATTCATCACTATTTATTAGGGTGTGTGTATTATTAATTCCCTAACTTATATTTATAAACACATTCCTTCATCAATAAAATATACATAACATTATTATCTTTCATTAACATTATTAACCTAGGTAAATCTCATCTACACTCTAATTACATTAGTTCATTTGTTAACATACAGAATAATGGTTATTATTCGGGATTTACAATGTTCATTCTTAATGTCTTGATTACTTTTAGTTCTTAGCTTCTTCTTCATTGTTCCGTGGTTCCTTTTGTATTTATCCGATCTATTGTGTCAGGTCATTGTCAGTTTATCAGTCATTTGTCATTTGGGTTATTGGGTTATTAATCTCTGAGTTTATAAGTTCTTGCCTTTTATTCTTGTCTTCAGCTTCTTTAATTTATAGTTAATTATCATGGATCTTCACTACCTTATGTCATGTCACATAATGCATCGCCACCAAAATTGATTATTTCGAAACAAAGATTATTATATTTTTTCTGAAATCATCAATATAGTTCATTTTATCAAGTTGTTATTATTCAGGAATTCATCAATCGCTACCTTCTTCTTTATTCATTTTTATTAAGTCATGGTTCATCATATGGTATTTGGTATTATTTTATTACGAGTTTTATCCCTTGTATGTTCTATTCCCTAAAATTTTTCTTCTCTCCCCTTCATATAAATTGGTACTAGTCAGAGGGCACGTGTGGCTCTATTACTCTGCTATCCATTTATACACATTTTGAGTTCAGAGGCCTTGCCTATCTGCTCAATAACATAAATAATTGTTGGACGTATCTCAACATAAAATCATTACATAATAATATTCATAATAATTATAATAATAGTCGTTTGGTTTCCGACTCACATAATATCAATACAATAAAACACTTTTGGGATTAATTATTCTCTCTTTTATACATCTCATGACCTTTTCATCTCAGTGACTTATTTGAATTCCTTCGTTTAAGCTTATGGCGATATTTAATAGGCATTTTGTATTGTTTCATTAGCTTATTTTATATGGTAGTGATTTTATTTGTTATCACTTTATTGCTCATTTATATTTAAAATTAACATTGTAGCTGGTTTCTGGCTCACTTATATTTTTTCATTGATTGTTCAGTTAATATGTCAGTGTTATTTTTTATTTGATTGTCTTGTCTTTTCTTTTGTGAAACGTTAATTTTTATTTTCCCTTTTGTGCTAGGGTTAGTTAATGATGTTATGTAGCGTCATCATTATTTGTGTAACATTTTATTGTTTTATATCAATTTTTTATGATATTTCATTATACATTTTTTTTTTTTAATTACATGGGTTTACACATTTTGTTTCACACTTGGTCGTAAGTTTGTACTTACTTTGTTTTGAATTTAGCTTATCTTTCTTCTAAATTCCCTTTTCATTCATATAATAGTTTCGATCAAATACTTATTGTAAGTTGTGCTTACTTTAAATTTTGAATGTTGATAACGGTTACACTCCAAATTCTCTTTAACTTTCTGACACTGTTCATAATATTTTTTCAAAGAAGACTGGTTGTAAGTCCCTTTTATTTTCTTGGTTGTTATCTAACTTATGACATAGGTATTGTTTTGGTTGTCTTTTACAATGAGATAGGGTATTTATGGTACTGTACAATGGACCCTGTTATATATACTCCTTTTTTTTTTGTAAGTTAATCTTCTCATTTATACATTAATTGGTTTGCATGGTCGGTTTACTTAAAATCAGTCCCATTTTGTATAGTATTTTGACTTAGTTTTATCCGTTTCCTGTACTGGCCGCTGTTCGGGCTGCTCCACCAATATGGTTTTCCGGTGGATTCCGTAGATTATAAGCGGTGTTAAATCTCTCTATGGGATCGTCACAGTACGGATCATATTCATATGGTTCTATTTCATCTTCGTTCTGTCGGTTCCTTCCCTCAGCATTCCTGGAACCGGGATTAGGTTCATTGTTTCCATGATAGCCCTCTTGGTCATCCCCGTCCTCAGCCATGATGTAGTTTATTCGAACGTACTGGGTTCCCTGGTCATTGTTTGGTTGATTTATTGCGGGCGTGTCTCTCCTTCGTTCCCTGCTTCTCCTATCTTTTTCCGCACTCCTGCTCCTTCTTCTGTAACCACGTCTTCTGTCGTTTCTACTCTCTGCATTTATATAGTTTACCCGTCGCCTGTATGTTTGATTCGGTCCCGACTGGTTATTATTGTGGTATTGATTATTGGGCCTGTTATAACCACCTCCGTTTTGGTTATTTCCCCTGTTGTAAGAATGGTTTGGATTGTTATTGTTGTTGGGGTAATTCTGGTTATAATTCCTCGGGTAATTATTGTTGTTATTATTGTTATTAAAACCTCGATAATTATTGGGGTTGGCTGGCGGATGATTGGCCGGTGTGTGGTTTCCTTGCGGCCCACTTGGTTGATTTCTGTTATCGTAATTTCTGTAGTTCGGTGTGTTGTGTGTGTGTGTCGGTTCAACACATAATGTTTCTCCCACTCATATTCCCCCAATAACGCGGCCATCTCTTGAATCGTCTTGATTCTTCCACTCAAACGGCTTTTTGTGATTTCCCCGTCGTAGTGGTATGCCAATTGTGTCACCAGGCACTCTTCAGGGATGTTAGGTTCGAGGTTCCTTGCTATGCTTACCTTACCTAAAAAGTAAGCGGTTGGGGACTGTCCCAGGTAAGGGTCGAATCGGCCGTTGCTGATGTTATTTCTTACCACGTGCTGTGTCGCCTCCAACCAGTATTTGTCCTTGAACCATTTTTTAAACTCACTGAAATTATGTATATCTGGTCTCACAGCCGTCCACCAATTGTCGTGAACTTCTTTGAACATGTCGTCGATCATGCCCTTGATTACTGTCCACCGTGTCTCCCTGGTTCGGGCTAAGTTCTCCTCTACTCGTTCTATAAATTCAATTGGGTTGCGTTTGTAATTTTTAAAGTTTATTGTTTCTCTATTTTCGCTACATGATATGTGTGAGCTCATGATTGGTCGGTCCTTCAATGCATTGATCTCTTCCTGTAGGCGTAGTTCTCTTGCCCTAAATTCAGCTATTTTCCCTTCTTGGGCGGTTGTGGTGCCCTTCACCTCACTTACCGTTGCATCCAATTTGTTATAACTCTCCTCGACTCTGGTCCGTATTTGTTCTAATTTGTTGTTGGTTTCTTTTTGGAGTCCTTCAACCCTCCTTTTACCTTCGCCTTCAACTTCATTCACCTTGATTAAAATTTCTTCTCGGACTTGCAACACTACTTCGCTGGTTTTCTCTATCTTCTCTTCCGTCTCCATTACAGTTTGTTTCAGTTCTTCTCTGTATTCCGTCAACTGTTGCTGTAATGTATCCTGGTTATATTCAATTTTATCGTTCAGCGTTTCAATATCCTCTTTCATTAGTCTCAAGGTTTCGCTGGTTTTCTCATCACTCTTCTCTATTTTTTCTCCTATCAGCTTATTCTCTTCCCTCATTTTCCATTCTAAAGATTCGATATTCTTTTAGTTACTCTCCTCATTCCTGTCGAATTTTTCGTTCAAGGACTCAAACTTCTTATTCAATTCTTCTTTAGTGCTGTCCAGTTTTTCATCCTGTTTCTTGAAATTTTCATTCATTGACTCAAACTTCTTGTCTAATTTTTCATCTATTGTTTTACTGAAATCGCCCATTAGCCTTACCATGTCCTGTAAGGTCAGGTTCTCCGGTGGTGCGTGTTTATCTGTCTCCATAGGGGTTAATAATTCTTCTACATCTTCCACCGAAGTTATCTCCTTTTCCTCCATTCTGACGTCTTTCTCGACCTCCTTTTCTGATCTCTTGGCTCCCTTTTCCGCCTCCTTCTCGCGTATCTTCGTCTGGTATCTCTTATCGTGCTTTGCCGGTTCCATTTCTGTAGTCGCCGCTAGGATCTGTAATGTTTACTGGTAAGATTTTTTAGTTATCCTAGCCCTACTAGTTGGCGCGCCACTTTGTAATAAAGTTTGTTATATGGGTGTATTTTAATATTTAATGTATTTAGTGTTTCTGTAAGCTGTTCTATCTTCGTATAGTATATGTGTGGGTGTCAAGCATTTTTTAACTCGCTTGTTGGGTTCGTGGTATAGTATGGATGTGTGGTTGATGTTATTAATAAGTTCAATAAATTCTGTCACTGTTATTTGCGTGTAGCAAGTCGAATTGTACCTTCTCTTACCATTTACGGGTAAACCGTATCTCTCGGCATTTGGTTTGAATATTGCCGCCTCGCCACCTGATTGGCGCACGCCTTTCTTCAGTGTCGACTTCGCTAACGTCTTGTTTTGAGGTTTTCACTTCAATAAATTTTTATTTATTATCTTAATTTACTCGAATCAAACATACAGTGTTGCAGAATAATAATATTTATTAACACTTTGATAGTTTTCAGTTATTTAGTAGTACATTAATTTTATTTTTAGCACCGGCTATTACAGTTGCTCAGTTGGCATGCTCAGTTCCAATGTTTTTATACATACCGTCTTGGCGGTTATCGTTGGTTTACAATTAAAATGTTTTACTCAGGGGTGTTAATAAGTCCTTTTGGCTACAGAAGTATTGTACTACGGCTAAAATACACAAATTGATAATAATTCTTAATACTAGGTACACAAAAAATTAATGCTTTAATACATTCGAGTAAGTAATCATCAATGAGATTTAGTAAAATTTTTGGTTAGGATTTGTCACTTAGAAATTTTTGTTAGCTATTTATTACATCTCAATTTTAATAATTATCAACTGATTGAAGTTCAAATAGTGATGTTACCAATACCTTCAGTTCTTAATCAGAAAAGTGATCAGTGAAGTGAACATTGTTGTTTATTATTTTTGATCAAAAAATTTGGAATTCGTTTAATAGGATTATTGTTTATACTCATCAATTCTCGATGGGGCTTCTGCGATGCCGTCGTCTTCTTCCGGATGGATCCAGTCGTCTTCTATTCTTCGGAATCTCATTAATCTCGTCCAGACGGTTTTTCCGGCAAACTTCGGCTTCGTACTCGTTCTGCGACCGTCCGTCTTCTTCAGTTGAAGTAGGTCCCTATGATCTTCATTCGGGATGAGTCGTCATCTATTCTTCCAGGCGTCTTCTTGATTTCCTCGGGTAATTATGGTTGGTGAAACAATTTAATAAATAATATATTATCCAGTATTCCCTGGACTACTATTACAATCTTCCTTTCCTTTGATTTTAGTCAAAATTCACTTATTTGGAATTAAATTTGGGGTGAGAGCTACATCAAACCGCCCTCGGCGTCGGTCAATAATGGACTATCGAAAATCTAACAGTTTTTTGGCAATAAATTTCGGTTGCTATGGTTACCTAATAAATTATGCTAATTCTCATTGGTCATTAATTTATGTTATTGTTATATTTTAATGTCTTATTTTAATTTAATTTTACAAAATATCTTCAAATGAAGATCTCTATCGTATATCTTATCTTAGCTATCTTAAGCTAGGTTTATTACATGAATACCATTGTTCATAATTTTTGATAAGGGTCATTTTGATACCCCTCATGGTCACTTTTGAGTAGCTAATTACATTTTTGTTATTTATATTTTATATATATTTTAGTCAAAATTGGCTGTTATTCATACATTTCGGTATTAGGAATACTCACTTAATTTGTTTAAACATTTGTTATACTCTGCTTTAATGTTGGACTATTATTTGTTCTCAAATTTACTAAATTCTTATTTAACAGTTAGGCCTAGAGCCTAGATTTTACTATACTACTGTCTAACATTTCTTAGTAGCTTCTTACCTTTATATTTGGTATTTTTAACACAATTTTTTAACAGAAACAAGTCATAAACATTGGTGTTCCTATCTACACCTCTTATTATACTAATAAACATTTTCTTTACAGGTTCAAGCCTGAAATAACTTCTAACTACCTGTCTGTTCCCTTCTACTATCTGGTTCAATTAATAATTCATTACATTATATTGGTTCTTTTAAAACAATAATAACATCCTTATTATACTAACATTAATTTATACTTTGCACAATATATACTATTCCTCCATTCCTTCACTAGAAAAAAGTGTCTATCGTTCTTGTTTGTCCTTCATTCCAATGCCTTAATTTCTATCTTATTCTATAATCCTTATTACCTATGGCTTACCTTAATTACATTATAATAAGTCCCTCTTACTTACTAGTACAAAGTTTATTACTGGTCTTCCTGTTATTCTAACACAGTTTACTAATTAGAATACTTTTTGAAGTTCACCAACTACACTTTTTTCTTCCTAGAAGGTTTTTGACTTTTACACTTTCACTTACTATGTGCAACATGCTCTCACTACATGTCACCACTTTATATTAATATACTCCTTCTTCCACTCACTTAATTATTCACTGGGTTGTTTATTGATGTTAGTATCATCATGGGGTTACTGGTTATAATTGTTTATTTTATTTTCCTAAATATCACTATAATATTGACGACTCGGAACACAAAGTTTTTTATAAGTAAAAACGTAAAGTTTTACCTTACAGCCTAAACCGGCTTTCACCTATAGAAGGCTTCATCAGAGGCTGTCGTTAGTAGTGCTGCTCGTCTTGTTGTTGGCGACGAGAAAGTGTTTTGAAAGATTGAAGCTGTGTGAGTGTGGTGAGATGTGTTCGAATAATGCGTGCGATTTGAATTGTGTCTGTTCGTTTAGGATGTCGTTTTTATTTGTTTTTGTGTGTTTGTATATTTCTAATTGTTCTAGAGTGTCTAGTTTTCGGCCTTTTGTGTGTACGTGTAGTATGTTCATGTTATTGTCGATGTTTTTATATGTGTGGTTTGCTTCAATGAGGTGGTTTGCGAAGGTAGATTCTGTAGTGGTGTGGAGTGCTTTTGTGTGTTCAATGTATCTCTGTTTGAAGCTACGTCCTGTCTGGCCTGAACACACAAAAGCACTCCACACCACTACAGAATCTACCTTCGCAAACCACCTCATTGAAGCAAACCACACATATAAAAACATCGACAATAACATGAACATACTACACGTACACACAAAAGGCCAAAAACTAGACACTCTAGAACAATTAGAAATATACAAACACACAAAAACAAATAAAAACAACATCCTAAACGAACAGACACAATTCTAATCGCACGCATTATTCGAACACATCTCACCACACACACACAGCTTCAATCTTTCGAAACACTTTCTCGTCGCCAACAACAAGACGAGCAGCGCTACTAACGACAGCCTCTGATGAAGCCTTCTATAGGTGAAAGCCGGTTTAGGCTGTAAGGTAAAACTTTACGTTTTTACTTATAAAAAACTTTGTGTTCCGAGTCGTCAATATTATAGTGATATTTAGTTAAGTAACGGACACGTCATGGACAACGAAATCCAAGAATTTATTTTCCCTTCACAAATGATCACTTTTGGTAATTAACTGTGGCCTTGATTTGCCTTAGGGTATGTTTACTAGTTTTGATTATATTCATCACTATTTATTAGGGTGTGTGTATTATTAATTCCCTAACTTATATTTATAAACACATTCCTTCATCAATAAACTATACATAACATTATTATCTTTCATTAACATTATTAACCTAGGTAAATCTCATCTACACTCTAATTACATTAGTTCATTTGTTAACATACAGAATAATGGTTATTATTCGGGATTTACAATGTTCATTCTTAATGTCTTGATTACTTTTAGTTCTTAGCTTCTTCTTCATTGTTCCATGGTTCCTTTTGTATTTATCCGATCTATTGTGTCAGGTCATTGTCAGTTTATCAGTCATTTGTCATTTGGGTTATTGGGTTATTAATCTCTGAGTTTATAAGTTCTTGCCTTTTATTCTTGTCTTCAGCTTCTTTAATTTATAGTTGATTATCATGGATCTTCACTACCTTATGTCATGTCACATAATGCATCGCCACCAAAATTGATAATTTCGAAACAAAGATTATTATATTTTTTCTGAAATCATCAATATAGTTCATTTTATCAAGTTGTTATTATTCAGGAATTCATCAATCGCTACCTTCTTCTTTATTCATTTTTATTAAGTCATGGTTCATCATATGGTATTTGGTATTATTTTATTACGAGTTTTATCCCTTGTATGTTCTATTCCCTAAAATTTTTCTTCTCTCCCCTTCATATAAATTGGTACTAGTCAGAGGGCACGTGTGGCTCTATTACTCTGCTATCCATTTATACACATTTTGAGTTCAGAGGCCTTGCCTATCTGCTCAATAACATAAATAATTGTTGGACGTATCTCAACATAAAATCATCACATAATAATATTCATAATAATTATAATAATAGTCGTTTGGTTTCCGACTCACATAATATCAATACAATAAAACACTTTTGGGATTAATTATTCTCTCTTTTATACATCTCATGACCTTTTCATCTCAGTGACTTATTTGAATTCCTTCGTTTAAGCTTATGGCGATATTTAATAGTCATTTTGTATTGTTTCATTAGCTTATTTTATATGGTAGTGATTTTATTTGTTATCACTTTATTGCTCATTTATATTTAAAATTAACATTGTAGCTGGTTTCTGGCTCACTTATATTTTTTCATTGATTGTTCAGTTAATATGTCAGTGTTATTTTTTATTTGATTGTCTTGTCTTTTCTTTTGTGAAACGTTAATTTTTATTTTCCCTTTTGTGCTAGGGTTAGTTAATGATGTTATGTAGCGTCATCATTATTTGTGTAACATTTTATTGTTTTATATCAATTTTTTATGATATTTCATTATACATATTTTTTTTAAATTACATGGGTTTACACATTTTGTTTCACACTTGGTCTTAAGTTTGTACTTACTTTGTTTTGAATTTAGCTTATCTTTCTTCTAAATTCCCTTTTCATTCATATAATTGTTTCGATCAAATACTTATTGTAAGTTGTGCTTACTTTAATTTTTTGAATGTTGATAACGGTTACACTCCAAATTCTCTTTAACTTTCTGACACTGTTCATAATATTTTTTCAAAGAAGACTGGTTGTAAGTCCCTTTTATTTTCTTGGTTGTTATCTAACTTATGACATAGGTATTGTTTTTGTTGTCTTTTACAATGAGATAGGGTATTTATGGTACTGTACAATGGACCCTGTTATATATACTCCTTTTTTTTTTGTAAGTTAATCTTCTCATTTATACATTAATTGGTTTGCATGGTCGGTTTACTTAAAATCAGTCCCATTTTGGATAGTGTTTTGACTTAGTTTTATCCGTTTCCTGTACTGGCCGCTGTTCGGGCTGCTCCACCAATATGGTTTTCCGGTGGATTCCGTAGATTATAAGTGGTGTTAAATCTCTCTATGGGATCGTCACAGTACGGATCATATTCATATGGTTCTATTTCATCTTCGTTCTGTCGGTTCCTTCCCTCAGCATTCCTGGAACCGGGATTGGTTCATTGTTTCCATGATAGCCCTCTTGGTCATCCCCGTCCTCAGCCATGATGTATTTTATTCGAACGTACTGGGTTCCCTGGTCATTGTTTGGTTGATTTATTGCGGGCGTGTCTCTCCTTCGTTCCCTGCTTCTCCTATCTTTTTCCGCACTCCTGCTCCTTCTTCTGTAACCACGTCTTCTGTCGTTTCTACTCTCTGCATTTATATAGTTTACCCGTCGCCTGTATGTTTGATTCGGTCCCGACTGGTTATTATTGTGGTATTGATTATTGGGCCTGTTATAACCACCTCCGTTTTGGTTATTTCCCCTGTTGTAAGAATGGTTTGGATTGTTATTGTTGTTGGGGTAATTCTGGTTATAATTCCTCGGGTAATTATTGTTGTTATTATTGTTATTAAAACCTCGATAATTATTGGGGTTGGCTGGCGGATGATTGGCCGGTGTGTGGTTTCCTTGCGGCCCACTTGGTTGATTTCTGTTATCGTAATTTCTGTAGTTCGGTGTGTTGTGTGTGTGTGTCGGTTCAACACATAATGTTTCTCCCGCTCATATTCCCCCAATAACGCGGCCATCTCTTGAATCGTCTTGATTCTTCCACTCAAACGGCTTTTTGTGATTTCCCCGTCGTAGTGGTATGCCAATTGTGTCACCAGGCACTCTTCAGGGATGTTAGGTTCGAGGTTCCTTGCTATGCTTACCTTACCTAAAAAGTAAGCGGTTGGGGACTGTCCCAGGTAAGGGTCGAATCGGCCGTTGCTGATGTTATTTCTTACCACGTGCTGTGTCGCCTCCGACCAGTATTTGTCCTTGAACCATTTTTTAAACTCACTGAAATTATGTATATCTGGTCTCACAGCCGTCCACCAATTGTCGTGAACTTCTTTGAACATGTCGTCAATCATGCCCTTGATTACTGTCCACCGTGTCTCCCTGGTTCGGGCTAAGTTCTCCTCTACTCGTTCTATAAATTCAATTGGGTTGTGTTTGTAATTTTTAAAGTTTATTGTTTCTCTATTTTCGCTACATGATATGTGTGAGCTCATGATTGGTCGGTCCTTCAATGCATTGATCTCTTCCTGTAGGCGTAGTTCTCTTGCCCTAAATTCAGCTATTTTCCCTTCTTGGGCGGTTGTGGTGCCCTTCACCTCACTTACCGTTGCATCCAATTTGTTATAACTCTCCTCGACTCTGGTCCGTATTTGTTCTAATTTGTTGTTGGTTTCTTTTTGGAGTCCTTCAACCCTCCTTTTACCTTCGCCTTCAACTTCATTCACCTTGATTAAAATTTCTTCTCGGACTTGCAACACTACTTCGCTGGTTTTCTCTATCTTCTCTTCCGTCTCCATTACAGTTTGTTTCAGTTCTTCTCTGTATTCCGTCAACTGTTGCTGTAATGTATCCTGGTTATATTCAATTTTATCGTTCAGCGTTTCAATATCCTCTTTCATTAGTCTCAAGGTTTCGCTGGTTTTCTCATCACTATTCTCTATTTTTTCTCCTATCAGCTTATTCTCTTCCCTCATTTTCCATTCTAAAGTTTCGATATTCTTTTAGTTACTCTCCTCATTCCTGTCGAATTTTTCGTTCAAGGACTCAAACTTCTTATTCAATTCTTCTTTAGTGCTGTCCAGTTTTTCATCCTGTTTCTTGAAATTTTCATTCATTGACTCAAACTTCTTGTCTAATTTTTCATCTATTGTTTTACTGAAATCGCCCATTAGCCTTACCATGTCCTGTAAGGTCAGGTTCTCCGGTGGTGCGTGTTTATCTGTCTCCATAGGGGTTAATAATTCTTCTACATCTTCCACCGAAGTTATCTCCTTTTCCTCCATTCTGACGTCTTTCTCGACCTCCTTTTCTGATCTCTTGGCTCCCTTTTCCGCCTCCTTCTCGCGTATCTTCGTCTGGTATCTCTTATCGTGCTTTGCCGGTTCCATTTCTGTAGTCGCCGCTAGGATCTGTAATGTTTACTGGTAAGATTTTTTAGTTATCCTAGCCCTACTAGTTGGCGCGCCACTTTGTAATAAAGTTTGTTATATGGGTGTATTTTAATATTTAATGTATTTAGTGTTTCTGTAAGCTGTTCTATCTTCGTATAGTATATGTGTGGGTGTCAAGCATTTTTTAACTCGCTTGTTGGGTTCGTGGTATAGTATGGATGTGTGGTTGATGTTATTAATAAGTTCAATAAATTCTGTCACTGTTATTTGCGTGTAGCAAGTCGAATTGTACCTTCTCTTACCATTTACGGGTAAACCGTATCTCTCGGCATTTGGTTTGAATATTGCCGCCTCGCCACCTGATTGGCGCACGCCTTTCTTCAGTGTCGACTTCGCTAACGTCTTGTTTTGAGGTTTTCACTTCAATAAATTTTTATTTATTATCTTAATTTACTCGAATCAAACATACAGTGTTGCAGAATAATAATATTTATTAACACTTTGATAGTTTTCAGTTATTTAGTAGTACATTAATTTTATTTTTAGCACCGGCTATTACAGTTGCTCAGTTGGCATGCTCAGTTCCAATGTTTTTATACATACCGTCTTGGCGGTTATCGTTGGTTTACAATTAAAATGTTTTACTCAGGGGTGTTAATAAGTCCTTTTGGCTACAGAAGTATTGTACTACGGCTAAAATACACAAATTGATAATAATTCTTAATACTAGGTACACAAAAAATTAATACTTTAATACATTCGAGTAAGCAATCATCAATGAGATTTAGTAAAATTTTTGGTTAGGATTTGTCACTTAGAAATTTTTGTTAGCTATTTATTACATCTCAATTTTAATAATTATCAACTGATTGAAGTTCAAATAGTGATGTTACCAATACCTTCAGTTCTTAATCAGAATAGTGATCAGTGAAGTGAAAATTGTTGTTTATTATATTTGATCGAAAAATTTGGAATTCGTTTAATGGGATTATTGTTTATACTCATCAATTCTCGATGGGGCTTCTGCGATGCCGTCTTCTTCTTCCGGATGGATCCAGTCGTCTTCTATTCTTCGGAATCTCATTAATCTCGTCCAGACGGTTTTTCCGGCAAACTTCGGCTTCGTACTCGTTCTGCGACCGTCCATCTTCTTCAGTTGAAGTAGGTCCCTATGATCTTCATTCAGGATGAGTCGTCATCTATTCTTCCAGGCGTCTTCTTGATTTCCTCGGGTAATTATGGTTGGTGAAACAATTTAATAAATAATATATTATCCAGTATTCCCTGGACTACTATTACAATCTTCCTTTCCTTTGATTTTAGTCAAAATTCACTTATTTGGAATTAAATTTGGGGTGAGAGCTACATCAATCCGCCCTCGGTGTCGGTCAATAATGGACTATCGAAAATCTAACGGTTTTTTGGCAATAAATTTTGGTTGCTATGGTTACCTAATAAATTATGCTAATTCTCATTGGTCATTAATTTATGTTATTGTTATATTTTAATGTCTTATTTTAGTTTAATTTTACAAAATATCTTCAAATGAAGATCTCTATCTTATATTACTAGCTAGGTTTATTACATGAATACCATTGTTCATAATTTTTGTTAAGGGTCATTTTGATACCCCTCATGGTCACTTTTGAGTAGCTAATTACATTTTTGTTATTTTTCTTATTTATATTTTATATCTATTTTAGTCAAAATTGGCTGTTATTCATACATTTTGGTATTAGGAATACTCACTTAATTTGTTTAAACATTTGGTATACTCTGCTTTAATATTGGACTATTATTTGTTCTCAAATTTACTAAATTCTTATTTAACAGGTAGGCCTAGAGCCTAGATTTTACTATACTACTATCTAACATTTCTTAGTAGCTTCTTACCTTTATATTTGGTATTTTTAACACAATTTTTTAACAGAAACAAGTCATAAACATTGGTGTTCCTAACTACACCTCTTATTATACTAATAAACATTTTCTTTACAGGTTCAAGCCTGAAATAACTTCTAACTACCTGTCTGTTCCCTTCTACTATCTGGTTCAATTAATAATTCATTACATTATATTGGTTCTTTTAAAACAATAATAACATCCTTATTATACTAACATTAATTTATACTTTGCACAATATATACTATTCCTCCATTCCTTCACTAGAAAAAAGTGTCTATCGTTCTTGTTTGTCCTTCATTCCAATGCCTTAATTTCTATCTTATTCTATAATCCTTATTACCTATGGCTTACCTTAATTACATTATAATAAGTCCCTCTTACTTACTAGTACAAAGTTTATTACTGGTCTTCCTGTTATTCTAACACAGTTTACTAATTAGAATACTTTTTGAAGTTCACCAACTACACTTTTTCCTTCCTAGAAGGTTTTTGACTTTTACACTTTCACTTACTATGTGCAACATGCTCTCACTACATGCCACCACTTTATATTAATATACTCCTTCTTCCACTCACTTAATTATTCACTGGGTTGTTTATTGATGTTAGTATCATCATAGGGTTACTGGTTATAATTGTTTATTTTATTTTCCCTTCACAAATGATCACTTTTGGTAATTAACTGTGGCCTTGATTTGCCTTAGGGTATGTTAACTAGTTTTGATTATATTCATCACTATTTATTAGGGTGTGTGTATTATTAATTCCCTAACTTATATTTATAAACACATTCCTTCATCAATAAAATATACATAACATTATTATCTTTCATTAACATTATTAACCTAGGTAAATCTCATCTACACTCTAATTACATTAGTTCATTTGTTAACATACAGAATAATGGTTATTATTCGGGATTTACAATGTTCATTTTAAATGTCTTGATTACTTTTAGTTCTTAGCTTCTTCTTCATTGTTCCGTGGTTCCTTTTGTATTTATCCGATCTATTGTGTCAGGTCATTGTCAGTTTATCAGTCATTTGTCATTTGGGTTATTGGGTTATTAATCTCTGAGTTTATAAGTTCTTGCCTTTTATTCTTGTCTTCAGCTTCTTTAATTTATAGTTAATTATCATGGATCTTCACTACCTTATGTCATGTTACAATATTATGATTAAAAAGACAAAATAATTAAAATCATTAACCTCAATACGATATTCAAATTATCGTACTATCGTAGGGCAGGTGTGCTGCATTCTGATACTAAAAGCTGTGTACACGTGTTATTAACGTTGCACTATAAAACAATGTTACTGGTTTAATTATTATTATTATGAACTGGGATTGATAAGAAAATCGAAAAACTCTTATTATCGAGTCTATTCATAAGAGTATTATTCATGACAGAAGTGACTCTCTGTTGGCAAATAAATACGTGTTGGTTATAGGTTAGTTTACCTATAGATGAAAGTAAGTTAACAAATAGAATAATTAATATTATTAAAATCTTAATACTATCATCACAAAAAAATATTATCTATTGTAATAAGATGTATAATTAACGGTAATGATTGTTCTCGTATATTAAATTATTATTTATCAAGTACTACTGAAATCGTAGTCAAGCAAGCGACTATATTTTACAAGTATGGTTTGCGGTATAAATTATTATTTCCGCTTCTGTTATTATTTTTCTAACATGAATATTAAAATATTTTGATTAAATACCATTAATAAATCAGACGAGAACTTTTATTCATTTAACCTGATAATAATTCATCGTTTGCTAGCCAACCATGCATAGTGTGTTTGCTTGGCTAGCGTAGTCTGCTATAATGTTCGTTAATCAACGAATATTATATTATCATTTTATCTTAAAAATTGTTAACGCATAATACTCCCTGCATCTTTCACTTAACATGACCTTTATTATACACTGGCCATGTTTTTAATAATTCACTTTATCACTCGTAGCACTGTCACACGATAAAAATTGGTGTTCAGTTGAGGTTAGTTATGACCATATACTCTTATACGCGCACATTTTAAAATATTTTCCTTGAGGACTGTCGCAGGCTCCACTCGCATCGGTGGCTGGAAGACAAAGAAGACAGGAAGACATTTTCTGCTCTCGTCTGGTAAAATTAGATCATCCTATTGGTTTAGAATGCGGTACTCTCTACCCCAAATGCCTTTGTTAAATTAAAATTTTAATTTTTAGCGTCTATGCTTTGGGTTCGAGACTCAGCTATGACGCGTTCCTTTCCAATCGGAAATGACAGAAAATCTTATAATATTCATAAGTTTCTTATTAATAGTCTGATTGTCATTTGGATAGTCGCATTGTTTTGCGGATACTTGTGTCTTTAATTTAAGTCCAAACAAGTAATAATTCCGTCCATTAATAACTCACTTCACTTTATTCAAAATTGATATAGTGGCTCTTAATAAAAATAAGTTTTTTCCACTATATTTTTGTGTAATTATATCCTAATGCTTATGATTAAACGTCTGGAGTCCATATCTCTTATAATCTAATACATAATATTAACATATTTGTGATTTAAGCAAAATGTACTAATGGCGTACAAGCCATCCATGTCCAAGTATTTATATTTGCTTACATCACCTTTATTCCGTATGCTACTACATACCTTTGGTACTAGAATGTTATTTGATACACTTACATACATTTGCTAATACTTTATTTCGGCAAATGTTATCTTATTTACACATTATAGCATTGTTTAAAATACACTATGCTATTATTTCGCCATTCTGTCACTCTCATTTAGTTATTTTTACCACATATTATATGCATTATTGATAATTAAAGTGTGTACAAATGTTGTACATGGTCTGTTTAGTGGACTTACTAACTTTTTGTTAGCTGAATTTTCTTTAAGTTACTGTATGATGGTTGTTTACACCTAGTCCTGTGATTACAGTTAGTTAGTTTATTAAATTACAGTTATTAAATTACTTGTACAATGATTGTGAGGTATTCTCATAGTTGTATTGAACATTCCTCTAACTATTGGTAAACTTTCTTACTCTCTTTTTACAAGTTTTGTTAAGGTTTTTTGATTAACTGTCACATGGGATTCTGTCTAATTGGTTTATTGTTATTATAAATAATCTGACTCATATAGTTGTGTTCTTCAGTTCATAGGGTATTCATTGTCTTATATATTTGTTCCTATTTGGTCTCTGGTTGAAACAATTACTGATAATTACTTTATCTAATTATTGTGTATGATTTTATTATATAGGTCCAGTTCAGATGAGGTTACGTGTCATTGAGTTGGCAATAATATGCTTCTTACTTTATTCAGTATTCATCTTAAATACTGTCATGTCATTATGGCATGTTACTACAATTGATTATTACTATGTTTTACACACTTTGTACACATTTTACACTATATGTTTATACAATAATACTTAGTTTTTTTATCTAACTTTGTTACACATTTTGGTGGGTTGTATTTTGGCTTGTATACATTGATTTGTTTCTTTTCAACAAATTAGTTTGTTTACTACTTATTGGTTTTAACATTTATCTACATTTTGTCCTGTGTCACTATGACATTCAGGCACATTCCATATCAAGGATTATAAAGCTTTTATCATTGATCTTTTTGAGCAATTATTTCTCTCTTCAGTACCATTAAATTGGTGGTCTCACTGATTATATTTGTGGTTTTACAATCTTGGATTACAATTGTTACACTAGTTGTTTGTGTATTTCACTTGTTAACCGTTGATTTTTCACTTATTAATCTTTATTCACTTCCCTCAGTTATAAACACTTCACTAATATTGTCTGTGTTGCTTATTTGGGGTTAGTGTTATTACATTATTTATTGTTGCACTTATATAAAGTATTCACTGTTATTGTTTGTGATCACTTACTAAGGTTCTACACTTGGTTTTTTATTATATTGGTTTCACTATGTCCTTCTTTGATAGGTAGTTTTTATTACTACTAATCTTATAATCATTATTCTTATTTTGGTTATTATATTAGTCGTGGTGCTTTCCATATTTTGGGAATGTTGGTGTCTTGTTCTGGTTATACATAATCTTCATTCTTCATAGTATAATTCTTCTTCTTCTTCTTCTTCTTCTGGTTATTCAATTGTTTCTTCTTCATTTTAATTGTTTGTCATTTGTGATGCATTTCGTGGTTCCTCACTATTTGTGATAACTCATGTTCATTTAATATAGTTATAATTTTCAACATTTTCACTCATTATTATGATAATCATTATCTTATATTTCTCTCACTATTATGACAAATTAGTCTATCCTCTCACTATTATAATTGCATTTAATATGTCTCCTCCTTATGATGGTATTAATTCTTGGTATATCCCCTCACTATTTTGATCTATTGGGCCTAGATGCTAACGTATTATATTATTTCATTGTATTCTCTCTTTCTTCTTTCTACTCGATGATATATTTTTTATGACTCTTCTTTCTTCTTCGTTGGGTTGTTTTAATATTATTTATTTATAGATACACTTTTGATTTTCATACTTCTGTTCCTTCTTCCATGTTTGATGAAATATGCTTATGGTACTCTTTCATTTGACGTATTATATTATTTTTATGTAACCGTTATTTTGATACGTTACAATGCATAATTGGTAAGAAAAATAAAAGTAATCTAAATTGAACTTTTATCATATCATCATATGTGTCTTTTTATTTTTAAGATTAGGTTACTGTTGTTATTCCCTTCAAAATACTCCCCTTCCCATTTCATACAACATTGTTCATACAACACTGAGTTGTTCACTGTTGAAAGCAGCGTTGCAGTTCTTAATCTGTAAGTTCCTTTAGCAGGTTTGCCTTTTTCCCTTAAACTTCTATCATAGATTGAAAATGGGGTCTCTTTTAGGCTACTCTTGTTCAGAGAAAATAGAAAAAAATGTCACAAGGTGCCAAATCAGGTAAGTACTGTAGGTGTTCCAGCACTACAATATGTTTGGATACTAAAAACTCCTTTACAGAGCATTATCTTGTAGAAGGACACAATTACCTATTTTACACAGAGCAGTCCACACAGTACACAAAGTTACACAGAGGTAAACTTTTTTTACCTCATTCCCTTATCCACTCAAGGAGCTTAGTCAGGACTTCTAAATAACAAGTCTGGTTGAGTGTTTATCCCTCAGGAACCCATTCCGTCATGATCACACCCCTGATGTCAAAAAAAAAAGCATTAACTTGAACTTTGATTTGCTAATTCTTGCTTTTTGGTTCTTGGGGAATCAGATGTTTTCCAATGCATGGATTAACACTCTGTCTCGTGATCATATTTAAGTATTAAGGTTTGGTCACATGTTATGACTCTTTCAAGAAAGTTTGGCTGCGTTTGAAGTTTTTTTTAAATATCAGAACACACAATCTTTTGAAGCTCCTTCTGTTCAGATATTAGCTTTTTCAGAACAATTTTAGCACATACTTTACTCATGTTTAAATGTCCATACAATTCTTGCCTTTTTCTTTGTGAATATTCACCATTTCAGCGATCACCCTAACATGCTGGTGATGGTCATTTACTACAATTTCACATATTTTTTATACTTATTTTTTAACAGTTCTTGACATGGTTGGCTGATGTGGACAGTAATCATGTTCCACCTCTTCCCAAGCTTCACTAAATCTTTTGTACCACTTAAAAACTTGGGTACATCACCTGAAACACTTCATCCTGGATATATTCATCCTGAAACACTTCTTTAGCAAATTAAAACACTCTGTTACGTTCTTTTTTAATTCACTAGAAACTTGAGGTTAACATGCTGTTCAATTTTCACGCTAACAGTCATTTACTTATTCTGGTATCACACCTACAAACGATGTTTTTCTAACATCACTCAAGACAATATTGATCCCCCCCCCCTGTGGCAGGAATTAGACTAATCCAATATGGAATGGCTGTCTTGTCACTGACATTTGTTCCTTACAGGGCACAACAACACAGTCCAGTTATTTAATAGCCACACCTCATTTACCATAAATTTCTATTCAGTATTATAGATACCGTACTATTCATTTTGACACTTTATGTATACTTTGTTGTGTAGCTTTTTCAGAAATTTTAAAGTCAGAAATCAATACTAAGAGACGTTTTTAATGACTATATGATGATGTGACAAAAAAAACTATAACAATCATAGACTGGATTGTCCTTAATGTTGCCAGATGACAAAAGAATAATACACACAACACAAACAGTGGGCAGAGATAATACAGACAACATATATTTTAGACAAAAAAGTATAAAACCATTAACAAGTACATATTACCACAAGGCAGAAAGTGGAAGAGGTCATTAAAATGTAAAAGAATACAAGGTATTTTTGGAATGATTTAGAACACCTTTTTCTAGTGTTTAGCTCAGTAAATTTTTATGAAAACTGCATGCTGTATACATCAAAATTGCATGCATGCATACGGTTAACTGAAATAAGCAAAATCTTGTTGAAAGCCTGCAGTGATAGACAAGAATTTTCTGATAACCTCCAGTTTGTCTGACACATTAATTTCAATACAAAATTAACATTTAGTGTTAGGCCAAGTCAATTACTGTAAATTGTTCTAAGTGAACATAAAACGTTGGTTTATGTCAGATATGTGGGCGTAATAAGCTTAACTTTTATGTGAGGTATTGATTTCAGATTCAATTAGATTGAAGTGTTAACAGTCCCTGATAACAAATTTACTAAATTCTTATTTAACAGTTAGGCCTAGAGCCTAGATTTTACTATACTACTGTCTAACATTTCTTAGTAGCTTCTTACCTTTATATTTGGTATTTTTAACACAATTTATTAACAGAAACAAGTCATAAACATTGGTGTTCCTAACTACACCTCTTATTATACTAATAAACATTTTCTTTACAGGTTCAAGCCTGAAATAACTTCTAACTACCTGTCTGTTCCCTTCTACTATCTGGTTCAATTAATAATTCATTACATTATATTGGTTCTTTTAAAACAATAATAACATCCTTATTATACTAACATTAATTTATACTTTGCACAATATATACTATTCCTCCATTCCTTCACTAGAAAAAAGTGTCTATCGTTCTTGTTTGTCCTTCATTCCAATGCCTTAATTTCTATCTTATTCTATAATCCTTATTACCTATGGCTTACCTTAATTACATTATAATAAGTTCCTCTTACTTACTAGTACAAAGTTTATTACTGGTCTTCCTGTTATTCTAACACAGTTTACTAATTAGAATACTTTTTGAAGTTCACCAACTACACTTTTTCCTTCCTAGAAGGTTTTTGACTTTTACACTTTCACTTACTATGTGCAACATGCTCTCACTACATGCCACCACTTTATATTAATATACTCCTTCTTCCACTCACTTAATTATTCACTGGGTTGTTTATTGATGTTAGTATCATCATAGGGTTACTGGTTATAATTGTTTATTTTATTTTCCCTTCACAAATGATCACTTTTGGTAATTAACTGTGGCCTTGATTTGCCTTAGGGTATGTTAACTAGTTTTGATTATATTCATCACTATTTATTAGGGTGTGTGTATTATTAATTCCCTAACTTATATTTATAAACACATTCCTTCATCAATAAAATATACATAACATTATTATCTTTCATTAACATTATTAACCTAGGTAAATCTCATCTACACTCTAATTACATTAGTTCATTTGTTAACATACAGAATAATGGTTATTATTCGGGATTTACAATGTTCATTTTAAATGTCTTGATTACTTTTAGTATTAGCTTCTTCTTCATTGTTCCGTGGTTCCTTTTGTATTTATCCGATCTATTGTGTCAGGTCATTGTCAGTTTATCAGTCATTTGTCATTTGGGTTATTGGGTTATTAATCTCTGAGTTTATAAGTTCTTGCCTTTTATTCTTGTCTTCAGCTTCTTTAATTTATAGTTAATTATCATGGATCTTCACTACCTTATGTCATGTTACAATATTATGATTAAAAAGACAAAATAATTAAAATCATTAACCTCAATACGATATTCAAATTATCGTACTATCGTAGGGCAGGTGTGCTGCATTCTGATACTAAAAGCTGTGTACACGTGTTATTAACGTTGCACTATAAAACAATGTTACTGGTTTAATTATTATTATTATGAACTGGGATTGATAAGAAAATCGAAAAACTCTTATTATCGAGTCTATTCATAAGAGTATTATTCATGACAGAAGTGACTCTCTGTTGGCAAATAAATACGTGTTGGTTATAGGTTAGTTTACCTATAGATGAGAGTAAGTTAACAAATAGAATAATTAATATTATTAAAATCTTAATACTATCATCACAAAAAAATATTATCTATTGTAATAAGATGTATAATTAACGGTAATGATTGTTCTCGTATATTAAATTATTATTTATCAAGTACTACTGAAATCGTAGTCAAGCAAGCGACTATATTTTACAAGTATGGTTTGCGGTATAAATTATTATTTCCGCTTCTGTTATTATTTTTCTAACATGAATATTAAAATATTTTGATTAAATACCATTAATAAATCAGACGAGAACTTTTATTCATTTAACCTGATAATAATTCATCGTTTGCTAGCCAACCATGCATAGTGTGTTTGCTTGGCTAGCGTAGTCTGCTATAATGTTCGTTAATCAACGAATATTATATTATCATTTTATCTTAAAAATTGTTAACGCATAATACTCCCTGCATCTTTCACTTAACATGACCTTTATTATACACTGGCCATGTTTTTAATAATTCACTTTATCACTCGTAGCACTGTCACACGATAAAAATTGGTGTTCAGTTGAGGTTAGTTATGACCATATACTCTTATACGCACACATTTTAAAATATTTTCCTTGAGGACTGTCGCAGGCTCCACTCGCATCGGTGGCTGGAAGACAAAGAAGACAGGAAGACATTTCCTGCTCTCGTCTGGTAAAATTAGATCATCCTATTGGTTTAGAATGCGGTACTCTCTACCCCAAATGCCTTTGTTAAATTAAAATTTTAATTTTTAGCGTCTATGCTTTGGGTTCGAGACTCAGCTATGACGCGTTCCTTTCCAATCGGAAATGACAGAAAATCTTATAATATTCATAAGTTTCTTATTAATAGTCTGATTGTCATTTGGATAGTCGCATTGTTTTGCGGATACTTGTGTCTTTAATTTAAGTCCAAACAAGTAATAATTCCGTCCATTAATAACTCACTTCACTTTATTCAAAATTGATATAGTGGCTCTTAATAAAAATAAGTTTTTTCCACTATATTTTTGTGTAATTATATCCTAATGCTTATGATTAAACGTCTGGAGTCCATATCTCTTATAATCTAATACATAATATTAACATATTTGTGATTTAAGCAAAATGTACTAATGGCGTACAAGCCATCCATGTCCAAGTATTTATATTTGCTTACATCACCTTTATTCCTTATGCTACTACATACCTTTGGTACTAGAATGTTATTTGATACACTTACATACATTTGCTAATACTTTATTTCGGCAAATGTTATCTTATTTACACATTATAGCATTGTTTAAAATACACTATGCTATTATTTCGCCATTCTGTCACTCTCATTTAGTTATTTTTACCACATATTATATGCATTATTGATAATTAAAGTGTGTACAAATGTTGTACATGGTCTGTTTAGTGGACTTACTAACTTTTTGTTAGCTGAATTTTCTTTAAGTTACTGTATGATGGTTGTTTACACCTAGTCCTGTGATTACAGTTAGTTAGTTTATTAAATTACAGTTATTAAATTACTTGTACAATGATTGTGAGGTATTCTCATAGTTGTATTGAACATTCCTCTAACTATTGGTAAACTTTCTTACTCTCTTTTTACAAGTTTTGTTAAGGTTTTTTGATTAACTGTCACATGGGATTCTGTCTAATTGGTTTATTGTTATTATAAATAATCTGACTCATATAGTTGTGTTCTTCAGTTCATAGGGTATTCATTGTCTTATATATTTGTTCCTATTTGGTCTCTGGTTGAAACAATTACTGATAATTACTTTATCTAATTATTGTGTATGATTTTATTATATAGGTCCAGTTCAGATGAGGTTATGTGTCATTGAGTTGGCAATAATATGCTTCTTACTTTATTCAGTATTCATCTTAAATACTGTCATGTCATTATGGCATGTTACTACAATTGATTATTACTATGTTTTACACACTTTGTACACATTTTACACTATATGTTTATACAATAATACTTAGTTTTTTTATCTAACTTTGTTACACATTTTGGTGGGTTGTATTTTGGCTTGTATACATTGATTTGTTTCTTTTCAACAAATTAGTTTGTTTACTACTTATTGGTTTTAACATTTATCTACATTTTGTCCTGTGTCACTATGACATTCAGGCACATTCCATATCAAGGATTATAAAGCTTTTATCATTGATCTTTTTGAGCAATTATTTCTCTCTTCAGTACCATTAAATTGGTGGTCTCACTGATTATATTTGTGGTTTTACAATCTTGGATTACAATTGTTACACTAATTGTTTGTGTCTTTCACTTGTTAACCGTTGATTTTTCACTTATTAATCTTTATTCACTTCCCTCAGTTATAAACACTTCACTAATATTGTCTGTGTTGCTTATTTGGGGTTAGTGTTATTACATTATTTATTGTTGCACTTATATAAAGTATTCACTGTTATTGTTTGTGATCACTTACTAAGGTTCTACACTTGGTTTTTTATTATATTGGTTTCACTATGTCCTTCTTTGATAGGTAGTTTTTATTACTACTAATCTTATAATCATTATTCTTATTTTGGTTATTATATTAGTCGTGGTGCTTTCCATATTTTGGGAATGTTGGTGTCTTGTTCTGGTTATACATAATCTTCATTCTTCATAGTATAATTCTTCTTCTTCTTCTTCTTCTTCTTCTTCTTCTGGTTATTCAATTGTTTCTTCTTCATTTTAATTGTTTGTCATTTGTGATGCATTTCGTGGTTCCTCACTATTTGTGATAACTCATGTTCATTTAATATAGTTATAATTTTCAACATTTTCACTCATTATTATGATAATCATTATCTTATATTTCTCTCACTATTATGACAAATTAGTCTATCCTCTCACTATTATAATTGCATTTAATATGTCTCCTCCTTATGATGGTATTAATTCTTGGTATATCCCCTCACTATTTTGATCTATTGGGCCTAGATGCTAACGTATTATATTATTTCATTGTATTCTCTCTTTCTTCTTTCTACTCGATGATATATTTTTTATGACTCTTCTTTCTTCTTCGTTGGGTTGTTTTAATATTATTTATTTATAGATACACTTTTGATTTTCATACTTCTGTTCCTTCTTCCATGTTTGATGAAATATGCTTATGGTACTCTTTCATTTGACGTATTATATTATTTTTATGTAACCGTTATTTTGATACGTTACAATGCATAATTGGTAAGAAAAATAAAAGTAATCTAAATTGAACTTTTATCATATCATCATATGTGTCTTTTTATTTTTAAGATTAGGTTACTGTTGTTATTCCCTTCAAAATACTCCCCTTCCCATTTCATACAACATTGTTCATACAACACTGAGTTGTTCACTGTTGAAAGCAGCGTTGCAGTTCTTAATCTGTAAGTTCCTTTAGCAGGTTTGCCTTTTTCCCTTAAACTTCTATCATAGATTGAAAATGGGGTCTCTTTTAGGCTACTCTTGTTCAGAGAAAATAGAAAAAAATGTCACAAGGTGCCAAATCAGGTAAGTACTGTAGGTGTTCCAGCACTACAATATGTTTGGATACTAAAAACTCCTTTACAGAGCATTATCTTGTAGAAGGACACAATTACCTATTTTACACAGAGCAGTCCACACAGTACACAAAGTTACACAGAGGTAAACTTTTTTTACCTCATTCCCTTATCCACTCAAGGAGCTTAGTCAGGACTTCTAAATAACAAGTCTGGTTGAGTGTTTATCCCTCAGGAACCCATTCCGTCATGATCACACCCCTGATGTCAAAAAAAAAAGCATTAACTTGAACTTTGATTTGCTAATTCTTGCTTTTTGGTTCTTGGGGAATCAGATGTTTTCCAATGCATGGATTAACACTCTGTCTCGTGATCATATTTAAGTATTAAGGTTTGGTCACATGTTATGACTCTTTCAAGAAAGTTTGGCTGCGTTTGAAGTTTTTTTTAAATATCAGAACACACAATCTTTTGAAGCTCCTTCTGTTCAGATATTAGCTTTTTCAGAACAATTTTAGCACATACTTTACTCATGTTTAAATGTCCATACAATTCTTGCCTTTTTCTTTGTGAATATTCACCATTTCAGCGATCACCCTAACATGCTGGTGATGGTCATTTACTACAATTTCACATATTTTTTATACTTATTTTTTAACAGTTCTTGACATGGTTGGCTGATGTGGACAGTAATCATGTTCCACCTCTTCCCAAGCTTCACTAAATCTTTTGTACCACTTAAAAACTTGGGTACATCACCTGAAACACTTCATCCTGGATATATTCATCCTGAAACACTTCTTTAGCAAATTAAAACACTCTGTTACGTTCTTTTTTAATTCACTAGAAACTTGAGGTTAACATGCTGTTCAATTTTCACGCTAACAGTCATTTACTTATTCTGGTATCACACCTACAAACGATGTTTTTCTAACATCACTCAAGACAATATTGATCCCCCCCCCCTGTGGCAGGAATTAGACTAATCCAATATGGAATGGCTGTCTTGTCACTGACATTTGTTCCTTACAGGGCACAACAACACAGTCCAGTTATTTAATAGCCACACCTCATTTACCATAAATTTCTATTCAGTATTATAGATACCGTACTATTCATTTTGACACTTTATGTATACTTTGTTGTGTAGCTTTTTCAGAAATTTTAAAGTCAAATCAATACTAAGAGACGTTTTTAATGACTATATGATGATGTGACAAAAAAAACTATAACAATCATAGACTGGATTGTCCTTAATGTTGCCAGATGACAAAAGAATAATACACACAACACAAACAGTGGGCAGAGATAATACAGACAACATATATTTTAGACAAAAAAGTATAAAACCATTAACAAGTACATATTACCACAAGGCAGAAAGTGGAAGAGGTCATTAAAATGTAAAAGAATACAAGGTATTTTTGGAATGATTTAGAACACCTTTTTCTAGTGTTTAGCTCAGTAAATTTTTATGAAAACTGCATGCTGTATACATCAAAATTGCATGCATGCATACGGTTAACTGAAATAAGCAAAATCTTGTTGAAAGCCTGCAGTGATAGACAAGAATTTTCTGATAACCTCCAGTTTGTCTGACACATTAATTTCAATACAAAATTAACATTTAGTGTTAGGCCAAGTCAATTACTGTAAATTGTTCTAAGTGAACATAAAACGTTGGTTTATGTCAGATATGTGGGCGTAATAAGCTTAACTTTTATGTGAGGTATTGATTTCAGATTCAATTAGATTGAAGTGTTAACAGTCCCTGATAACAAATTTACTAAATTCTTATTTAACAGTTAGGCCTAGAGCCTAGATTTTACTATACTACTGTCTAACATTTCTTAGTAGCTTCTTACCTTTATATTTGGTATTTTTAACACAATTTATTAACAGAAACAAGTCATAAACATTGGTGTTCCTAACTACACCTCTTATTATACTAATAAACATTTTCTTTACAGGTTCAAGCCTGAAATAACTTCTAACTACCTGTCTGTTCCCTTCTACTATCTGGTTCAATTAATAATTCATTACATTATATTGGTTCTTTTAAAACAATAATAACATCCTTATTATACTAACATTAATTTATACTTTGCACAATATATACTATTCCTCCATTCCTTCACTAGAAAAAAGTGTCTATCGTTCTTGTTTGTCCTTCATTCCAATGCCTTAATTTCTATCTTATTCTATAATCCTTATTACCTATGGCTTACCTTAATTACATTATAATAAGTTCCTCTTACTTACTAGTACAAAGTTTATTACTGGTCTTCCTGTTATTCTAACACAGTTTACTAATTAGAATACTTTTTGAAGTTCACCAACTACACTTTTTCCTTCCTAGAAGGTTTTTGACTTTTACACTTTCACTTACTATGTGCAACATGCTCTCACTACATGCCACCACTTTATATTAATATACTCCTTCTTCCACTCACTTAATTATTCACTGGGTTGTTTATTGATGTTAGTATCATCATAGGGTTACTGGTTATAATTGTTTATTTTATTTTCCCTTCACAAATGATCACTTTTGGTAATTAACTGTGGCCTTGATTTGCCTTAGGGTATGTTAACTAGTTTTGATTATATTCATCACTATTTATTAGGGTGTGTGTATTATTAATTCCCTAACTTATATTTATAAACACATTCCTTCATCAATAAAATATACATAACATTATTATCTTTCATTAACATTATTAACCTAGGTAAATCTCATCTACACTCTAATTACATTAGTTCATTTGTTAACATACAGAATAATGGTTATTATTCGGGATTTACAATGTTCATTTTAAATGTCTTGATTACTTTTAGTTATTAGCTTCTTCTTCATTGTTCCGTGGTTCCTTTTGTATTTATCCGATCTATTGTGTCAGGTCATTGTCAGTTTATCAGTCATTTGTCATTTGGGTTATTGGGTTATTAATCTCTGAGTTTATAAGTTCTTGCCTTTTATTCTTGTCTTCAGCTTCTTTAATTTATAGTTAATTATCATGGATCTTCACTACCTTATGTCATGTTACAATATTATGATTAAAAAGACAAAATAATGAAAATCATTAACCTCAATACGATATTCAAATTATCGTACTATCGTAGGGCAGGTGTGCTGCATTCTGATACTAAAAGCTGTGTACACGTGTTATTAACGTTGCACTATAAAACAATGTTACTGGTTTAATTATTATTATTATGAACTGGGATTGATAAGAAAATCGAAAAACTCTTATTATCGAGTCTATTCATAAGAGTATTATTCATGACAGAAGTGACTCTCTGTTGGCAAATAAATACGTGTTGGTTATAGGTTAGTTTACCTATAGATGAGAGTAAGTTAACAAATAGAATAATTAATATTATTAAAATCTTAATACTATCATCACACAAAAATATTATCTATTGTAATAAGATGTATAATTAACGGTAATGATTGTTCTCGTATATTAAATTATTATTTATCAAGTACTACTGAAATCGTAGTCAAGCAAGCGACTATATTTTACAAGTATGGTTTGCGGTATAAATTATTATTTCCGCTTCTGTTATTATTTTTCTAACATGAATATTAAAATATTTTGATTAAATACCATTAATAAATCAGACGAGAACTTTTATTCATTTAACCTGATAATAATTCATCGTTTGCTAGCCAACCATGCATAGTGTGTTTGCTTGGCTAGCGTAGTCTGCTATAATGTTCGTTAATCAACGAATATTATATTATCATTTTATCTTAAAAATTGTTAACGCATAATACTCCCTGCATCTTTCACTTAACATGACCTTTATTATACACTGGCCATGTTTTTAATAATTCACTTTATCACTCGTAGCACTGTCACACGATAAAAATTGGTGTTCAGTTGAGGTTAGTTATGACCATATACTCTTATACGCACACATTTTAAAATATTTTCCTTGAGGACTGTCGCAGGCTCCACTCGCATCGGTGGCTGGAAGACAAAGAAGACAGGAAGACATTTCCTGCTCTCGTCTGGTAAAATTAGATCATCCTATTGGTTTAGAATGCGGTACTCTCTACCCCAAATGCCTTTGTTAAATTAAAATTTTAATTTTTAGCGTCTATGCTTTGGGTTCGAGACTCAGCTATGACGCGTTCCTTTCCAATCGGAAATGACAGAAAATCTTATAATATTCATAAGTTTCTTATTAATAGTCTGATTGTCATTTGGATAGTCGCATTGTTTTGCGGATACTTGTGTCTTTAATTTAAGTCCAAACAAGTAATAATTCCGTCCATTAATAACTCACTTCACTTTATTCAAAATTGATATAGTGGCTCTTAATAAAAATAAGTTTTTTCCACTATATTTTTGTGTAATTATATCCTAATGCTTATGATTAAACGTCTGGAGTCCATATCTCTTATAATCTAATACATAATATTAACATATTTGTGATTTAAGCAAAATGTACTAATGGCGTACAAGCCATCCATGTCCAAGTATTTATATTTGCTTACATCACCTTTATTCCTTATGCTACTACATACCTTTGGTACTAGAATGTTATTTGATACACTTACATACATTTGCTAATACTTTATTTCGGCAAATGTTATCTTATTTACACATTATAGCATTGTTTAAAATACACTATGCTATTATTTCGCCATTCTGTCACTCTCATTTAGTTATTTTTACCACATATTATATGCATTATTGATAATTAAAGTGTGTACAAATGTTGTACATGGTCTGTTTAGTGGACTTACTAACTTTTTGTTAGCTGAATTTTCTTTAAGTTACTGTATGATGGTTGTTTACACCTAGTCCTGTGATTACAGTTAGTTAGTTTATTAAATTACAGTTATTAAATTACTTGTACAATGATTGTGAGGTATTCTCATAGTTGTATTGAACATTCCTCTAACTATTGGTAAACTTTCTTACTCTCTTTTTACAAGTTTTGTTAAGGTTTTTTGATTAACTGTCACATGGGATTCTGTCTAATTGGTTTATTGTTATTATAAATAATCTGACTCATATAGTTGTGTTCTTCAGTTCATAGGGTATTCATTGTCTTATATATTTGTTCCTATTTGGTCTCTGGTTGAAACAATTACTGATAATTACTTTATCTAATTATTGTGTATGATTTTATTATATAGGTCCAGTTCAGATGAGGTTATGTGTCATTGAGTTGGCAATAATATGCTTCTTACTTTATTCAGTATTCATCTTAAATACTGTCATGTCATTATGGCATGTTACTACAATTGATTATTACTATGTTTTACACACTTTGTACACATTTTACACTATATGTTTATACAATAATACTTAGTTTTTTTATCTAACTTTGTTACACATTTTGGTGGGTTGTATTTTGGCTTGTATACATTGATTTGTTTCTTTTCAACAAATTAGTTTGTTTACTACTTATTGGTTTTAACATTTATCTACATTTTGTCCTGTGTCACTATGACATTCAGGCACATTCCATATCAAGGATTATAAAGCTTTTATCATTGATCTTTTTGAGCAATTATTTCTCTCTTCAGTACCATTAAATTGGTGGTCTCACTGATTATATTTGTGGTTTTACAATCTTGGATTACAATTGTTACACTAATTGTTTGTGTCTTTCACTTGTTAACCGTTGATTTTTCACTTATTAATCTTTATTCACTTCCCTCAGTTATAAACACTTCACTAATATTGTCTGTGTTGCTTATTTGGGGTTAGTGTTATTACATTATTTATTGTTGCACTTATATAAAGTATTCACTGTTATTGTTTGTGATCACTTACTAAGGTTCTACACTTGGTTTTTTATTATATTGGTTTCACTATGTCCTTCTTTGATAGGTAGTTTTTATTACTACTAATCTTATAATCATTATTCTTATTTTGGTTATTATATTAGTCGTGGTGCTTTCCATATTTTGGGAATGTTGGTGTCTTGTTCTGGTTATACATTCTTCATTCTTCATTCTTCATAGTATAATTCTTCTTCTTCTTCTTCTTCTTCTTCTTCTTCTTCTTCTTCTTCTGGTTATTCAATTGTTTCTTCTTCATTTTAATTGTTTGTCATTTGTGATGCATTTCGTGGTTCCTCACTATTTGTGATAACTCATGTTCATTTAATATAGTTATAATTTTCAACATTTTCACTCATTATTATGATAATCATTATCTTATATTTCTCTCACTATTATGACAAATTAGTCTATCCTCTCACTATTATAATTGCATTTAATATGTCTCCTCCTTATGATGGTATTAATTCTTGGTATATCCCCTCACTATTTTGATCTATTGGGCCTAGATGCTAACGTATTATATTATTTCATTGTATTCTCTCTTTCTTCTTTCTACTCGATGATATATTTTTTATGACTCTTCTTTCTTCTTCGTTGGGTTGTTTTAATATTATTTATTTATAGATACACTTTTGATTTTCATACTTCTGTTCCTTCTTCCATGTTTGATGAAATATGCTTATGGTACTCTTTCATTTGACGTATTATATTATTTTTATGTAACCGTTATTTTGATACGTTACAATGCATAATTGGTAAGAAAAATAAAAGTAATCTAAATTGAACTTTTATCATATCATCATATGTGTCTTTTTATTTTTAAGATTAGGTTACTGTTGTTATTCCCTTCAAAATACTCCCCTTCCCATTTCATACAACATTGTTCATACAACACTGAGTTGTTCACTGTTGAAAGCAGCGTTGCAGTTCTTAATCTGTAAGTTCCTTTAGCAGGTTTGCCTTTTTCCCTTAAACTTCTATCATAGATTGAAAATGGGGTCTCTTTTAGGCTACTCTTGTTCAGAGAAAATAGAAAAAAATGTCACAAGGTGCCAAATCAGGTAAGTACTGTAGGTGTTCCAGCACTACAATATGTTTGGATACTAAAAACTCCTTTACAGAGCATTATCTTGTAGAAGGACACAATTACCTATTTTACACAGAGCAGTCCACACAGTACACAAAGTTACACAGAGGTAAACTTTTTTTACCTCATTCCCTTATCCACTCAAGGAGCTTAGTCAGGACTTCTAAATAACAAGTCTGGTTGAGTGTTTATCCCTCAGGAACCCATTCCGTCATGATCACACCCCTGATGTCAAAAAAAAAAGCATTAACTTGAACTTTGATTTGCTAATTCTTGCTTTTTGGTTCTTGGGGAATCAGATGTTTTCCAATGCATGGATTAACACTCTGTCTCGTGATCATATTTAAGTATTAAGGTTTGGTCACATGTTATGACTCTTTCAAGAAAGTTTGGCTGCATTTGAAGTTTTTTTTAAATATCAGAACACACAATCTTTTGAAGCTCCTTCTGTTCAGATATTAGCTTTTTCAGAACAATTTTAGCACATACTTTACTCATGTTTAAATGTCCATACAATTCTTGCCTTTTTCTTTGTGAATATTCACCATTTCAGCGATCACCCTAACATGCTGGTGATGGTCATTTACTACAATTTCACATATTTTTTATACTTATTTTTTAACAGTTCTTGACATGGTTGGCTGATGTGGACAGTAATCATGTTCCACCTCTTCCCAAGCTTCACTAAATCTTTTGTACCACTTAAAAACTTGGGTACATCACCTGAAACACTTCATCCTGGATATATTCATCCTGAAACACTTCTTTAGCAAATTAAAACACTCTGTTACGTTCTTTTTTAATTCACTAGAAACTTGAGGTTAACATGCTGTTCAATTTTCACGCTAACAGTCATTTACTTATTCTGGTATCACACCTACAAACGATGTTTTTCTAACATCACTCAAGACAATATTGATCCCCCCCCCCTGTGGCAGGAATTAGACTAATCCAATATGGAATGGCTGTCTTGTCACTGACATTTGTTCCTTACAGGGCACAACAACACAGTCCAGTTATTTAATAGCCACACCTCATTTACCATAAATTTCTATTCAGTATTATAGATACCGTACTATTCATTTTGACACTTTATGTATACTTTGTTGTGTAGCTTTTTCAGAAATTTTAAAGTCAAATCAATACTAAGAGACGTTTTTAATGACTATATGATGATGTGACAAAAAAAACTATAACAATCATAGACTGGATTGTCCTTAATGTTGCCAGATGACAAAAGAATAATACACACAACACAAACAGTGGGCAGAGATAATACAGACAACATATATTTTAGACAAAAAAGTATAAAACCATTAACAAGTACATATTACCACAAGGCAGAAAGTGGAAGAGGTCATTAAAATGTAAAAGAATACAAGGTATTTTTGGAATGATTTAGAACACCTTTTTCTAGTGTTTAGCTCAGTAAATTTTTATGAAAACTGCATGCTGTATACATCAAAATTGCATGCATGCATACGGTTAACTGAAATAAGCAAAATCTTGTTGAAAGCCTGCAGTGATAGACAAGAATTTTCTGATAACCTCCAGTTTGTCTGACACATTAATTTCAATACAAAATTAACATTTAGTGTTAGACCAAGTCAATTACTGTAAATTGTTCTAAGTGAACATAAAACGTTGGTTTATGTCAGATATGTGGGTGTAATAAGCTTAACTTTTATGTGAGGTATTGATTTCAGATTCAATTAGATTGAAGTGTTAACAGTCCCTGATAACGTAACAGATTTACGGTAGACATATGTAGCAGGCTCTGTTGAAGGTTTTGCAACTTCTTCTTCTTCTTCTTCTTCTTCTTCTTCTTCTTCTTGTCTTCCATTCTCTTCTACAATCAAGTGTCAGGGTCTTTCAGCCTCACCTTAATCTCCCTTTTATTATGGAAGAGGTGTTTAACTTCTACCAAAGCCTTTCCCATTCTATTAGCTAGTTTCTCAATGTAGTCAACCCATTCCAATCTTGGTATTCCTCTTCCTCACTCTACGATAGGTATGCTTCCATTATGAGCTTCATATTCCTTTTATTCGTCCTCAATTACCATAGGGATTACAGTGCTATTCTCTGTATTACCTCAACAGCTGATTCTTGCTGAACATATTATGCATCATTTCTACTGTGATCACCTTCTTACCCACCATAACACTGTTAATACATTGTACCTTGTACTTGCTCACGCACAATCAGCCCAGCGCACTTACGTCATCCGTAGCGGTGCTGCACATGTGGGCTCACCGCTGCGTTTATCCAGTCATTACTCAACCTTTAAGCGGTGCGTTTTAAAGATAAAATAAAAGGGGTTATCTGTCATCGCTGGTATCTATGACCCATTGGGTCTAATTGGGCCTATCACGTTTTGGTGCAAGCACTTTATGCAAACACTTTGGTCTTCAGGTACAAACTGGGACGACCCGCTTTCTGACTCCTTATCTATTAAATGGACCGAGCTCTACGCTCAATTAATTGCAGACACTCATTTTAGGATCCCGAGGGCTAAAAAGGATTCAGGTAATTCGTCAATCATCTCCTTTCAATTACACGGGTTTGCCGACGCGTCTGTAAAAGGTTACGCATGCTGTATCTATGCGCGCACGGTATATTCCGATAACAGTATTTCGTCTCACTTATTGTGTTCTAAATCAAGAGTTACCCCTTTAAGGCAGATATCCTTACCTCGTCTCGAACTGTGTGCCTGTTTGTTATTAGCGCAGTTGGTTTCTAAGGTTGTCCATGCTGTGGCCTACAAGTTCAGCGAGTTGTATTTTTATTCTGATTCCACTATTGCCCTACACTGGATTCACCAACAGCCGTCGAGGTGGAAGGTATTTGTAGCGAACCGTGTTTCGGAAATTCAGCAGCTCTCTAGTCAGGGCAATTGGTATCATGTCTCGTCGCATGATAATCCCGCGGACATTTTATCCCGCCGCTGTTTACCCCGTCTGTTACACGGCCACCAGCAATGGTGGCATGGTCCTTATTGGTTACTAAAGAAGCCTTCGGAATGGCCTATCCGTCCCTTCGATCCCAATTCCGCTTACGCTCATCCGGAGTTGGACAAGGAAGAACGTAAACAGGCTCTACTCACGTTGGCTACTACCTCACGCTCTTCAAACTATGTTGAAAATTATTCTTCTCTCTCTAGGCTTCTCTGCGTCTTTGCTTATTGTCTGCGTTTCATTCGTAACGCTAAGTCTCCCATTTCCAAACGAAGCACTTCCTTTTTGACTGCGCATGAGTTAAACAGCATGCTCTTGGTTTTTATTCGCCAAGCCCAGTTTTCGTATTTCAATGTTGAAATTAAAGAATTACAGGCACATCGCCCTGTACCTACTGATAGTAAAACCTTTTCACTTAATCCTTTTATTGATAATGCTGGTATATTATGTGTAGGCAGTCTCCTTCAGCAGTCTCAGCTAAGTTACAATAATAAGCATCAAATCATACTCCATCCGCAGGCTCACCTTACTCGATTAATTATTGAATATGAACATATTCGACTACTCCACTCTGGAGTACAACTTACGCAGTGTTCACTGCGCCAAAGGTATTGGATTATAAACGACAAGTCGTACATACGCTCGGTCATTCACAAATGTATCACTTGTTTTCGCTTTCGCGCATCTGGTTCTAGCCAACTGTTAGGTCAATTACCTGCGCCTAGGGTCACCCCCTCCAAGCCATTTTCACAATGTGCCGTAGACTACACCGGCCCTATGTTGTTACGTCAGGGTGGGCAGCGGTCCAAATCTTTTACTAAGGCCTATATTTCTCTTTTCATCTGCATGTCCACCAAGGCTATTCACCTTGAATTGGTTTCAGATTTGTCGGCAGACGCCTTTTTGGCTGCCTTGAAACGTTTCATATCCTGGAGGGGCATCCCCGAACAAATATTCTCTGATAACGGTACTAACTTCCGACGGGCTGGCACTATATTACACCAGCTATACAAGCTCTTTCAGCAGGACGAATTTCAAAGGGCCGCACAAGACTTCGCAAGTCCACGCGGAATTAAGTGGTCGTTTATACCTCCCTCAGCCCCCCATTTTGGTGGTCTGTGGGAGAGTGGCGTCAAGAGCGTTAAGTTCCATTTGCGGCGCGTTATAGGCAACACGCTCCTGAACTTCGAAGAGTTCTCCACTGTCTTGACCCAAGTTGAAGCCTGTTTGAACTCGCGTCCCTTGTTTTCCATTTCAAATGATGTCGGGGATCCCGAGCCGTTGACTCCAGCTCACTTTTTGGTCGGCTCCCCCCTTACCGCGCTACCAGAACCCGATTATTCGGATACAAATGTGGGTCGCTTGGGGAGATGGCAGCTCTTGCAAGGTTTTACTCGTTCTATTTGGAAGAGTTGGTCTAGAGACTATCTGCACCAGCTGCAGCAGAGAAATAAGTGGAATAGGCAGTCTAAAAATTTATCTATAGGACAGCTAGTCCTTATCTTAGATGACAATACTCCACCATTGCTGTGGAAACGCGGTATTGTCATTCAGACATATCTAGGGCAGGATTCATTAGTGCGTGTCGTGGACGTCCGTACTGCTAACGGCATTCTGCGTAGACCTATTCATAAGCTGTGCCCATTTCCGGTGGCATCAGACTGATTGACATCTCGGTGCTTCATGCCCGGGACATTGCCGGTCGAGCACATGCTCTACCATGCACATTTTACTGAGTACAATGTTGCTTATGTAACTTATGTTATGTAACTTATGTTACTTATGTGATGTGTACCTATTTATGCACTTGTATTTATTGTATCATTTAATGGACGCCATGTAGCGGTGCATTGGTGAACATTTAAAGTTTTTCTTTTTCTTAGTGTGATGTCAATTATGGTGTACTGTGTGGTGCAGTGTATATTATTATAGCAATTTTTTGGACATTTTTATTGTATATTAATATATTAAATTTTTTGGGTATTTCTATTGTATATTATTATACTAAATTTTTTGGGTATATTTTTTATTGTATATTATTATCGAGATTTTGTGGCATATTTCTATTGTATATTATCATAGTGAATTTTTCAGGTATATTGCCTTGTATTATTGTGTAATACTGCTTATTATACGCTAAGTGTCACGCTGTTATTTTTAAATTTGTTGTATTTCTTTAATGATTGTGCAATGCCACCTACGATGTCCTTATTGCCATGTATTATTGTTATTATTCTTATTATGTTTTATCGCATATTCAAGCCTTTGGACTATTGTTACATATTACTTATGGAGCATTGATTAATGATGTATTTACACTTGTTTATATTATATTTGTATTTTTGCCAATATTCATGTACCATGTATTGTCGCATCTCTTAGATGTGCAACTTATTCATGTATTCTTGTATGTGCTAAATAACTTGTTCTTTTTTTTTACTGCAAACTATGTCAAAATCGCCGATTTTGAGGCAGGCAGTATGTTAATACATTGTACCTTGTACTTGCTCACGCACAATCAGCCCAGCGCACTTACGTCATCCGTAGCGGTGCTGCACATGTGGGCTCACCGCTGCGTTTATCCAGTCATTACTCAACCTTTAAGCGGTGCGTTTGCACCCTTCCTTTCTCGCTAGCCGCGGCATCTAAATTTACTAATGTACTTATTATTCGATCTCTTTTCAATGCTACATATTATGTAGCCTGGCAATCTACGCCACACCTTGTATTTTGGCTATGAACGTCTGACGAAATTGCGTGGGCCTGCGCTTCTGAATAATATTCAAATAAACGTTACTTAATCTAATTTTACAGTCCACTAATTCATTCAAAACATTTTTCTGACTTCCTAGCAGCATCATTCAGCTTGCTACACTAACTCAAGAAAATTTCGAGAGCGTTAAGCACGCCACAAACACTAGAAATTTGGTGATATATTTGATTTACTTTTTGAACCTGATTTTTTTTTCCTTCTTAGCCTTTCCATTTGTGGTGACTACTGTTCCCTGATATTTGAACCTCTTATGTGCTCCAGCTGGCTTCTTCCCAGTTAATAATCAGGGGCTATTCATATTCATATTTGGGTGGTTATGATCACCAGAACTGTAGTATATATCTTCAAAGACACAGAGGATAGACAGACAGTTCTATAATTTCCACACTCCATAGTAATTACATACATTGTTATGTGTAGGATTATGAGGGTGAGTTCTGCTGATTTACATACTGTTTGGCATGATTTTTTGAAGATTAGCCATAACCACCTAATCATTCTCTTCTCCAAATTAATCATTTCTAGATAGGTATCGGCAGACTTTCCCAGTCACAACCTCTGCACTGCTAACTCCAAGTTGACCAATTCCAGTCCACTCTTATCTTCACTTTCATGGTTCTTATTCCTTTCTTTGTCTCCTTTTCCCCGAATGTCTCTTTAGAGTAATTACTTCATATCATAAAATGTTCTTCCTATACAAGATTCAATTTTGTCTTCAGTGCATTGTGTTCTTTTTCTGAATTTGGCCTTCAGATTTTTAAATATTGGCCTGAACTTTCTTTAGTTCCCATGAACTTTCTTGCACTTCCTTGCCAATTTCTTCTGAGGATTCTATCTTTGCTTGTAACAAAATTTTTGAAGTGAAAACTTTGTATGTGGCATTGTGGTGCCTGGCTCACTCCCATACACCTTGTGCTCCTAGGGCAATAAACTGATTCAACATGTAACAAAACATGTAGTGAAACATGTAACAAAATAGATGTAATATAAAGCAGTTTTGCCAGGTCAATCAAACTTCTTTTCCCCACATATCTACCCAAATTTCCCCACTGTCATAAATATGTGTGCTTTAAGCGAATCATAATGTGGACATATTTGAAATATTTAAATACTACTAATAATACTAACATAAGTATTAGAAAAAAATTTTATTTATGATAAAAGAAAATGTAAAACGTGTTTGCAAGTCCACGCATGTCACATTTGATCACTGTCTTTCCCAAAACAAGAAATTAATTCTTCCCAAACAGGAAACCAAAACCCAAACTAAAAATCCCCAAATTTAATTACGAACTTCTCAAAGAAAGAGCCTAGGAATTCCAAGACGGGCTTCACCCCACTCAGAACTGGAACCAAGTCTGAGACAACCTTATATCTTGAGCCAATGAAATTGCTCCTCTTCAAAACCACAAAATGGAACCAAAAATGTGAAGATTTTGTATCTCAAAGACTCAAAGCCTGAAAAGTCTGGCACTCTAGCAAAACGCCATGGAACCTGGAAACCCTTTGACTACTATGCAAGAAGGCCTGTCAAGTCCTTAGATCTCAGAGAAGAAGATTCTTGAAGGATCAAATCTCCCAAATGGATGCAGACTTCCACAACAATAATTCCAGAGATTTCTACAGAACTTTCTGCTCCGACTCTCCAAATATGTTTCCCCAAGTTTATGTTTTCAAAAAGAAAACGGCTCCCTTGCTCTACACAACCAGGAAAATTGTCAGATTCTGGCCCAATATTTCTAAAACCTTCTCAACTACCAAGTCCCAACTTCCAAGCTCCAGTTTCAACAGGTTCCGCAAAACCCTAATTTGCAGCCCCCAGATGAAAAAGAAATCTTGGAAACTATCCAGTCCCTTTGCAACAATAAAGTGTCTGGTGAAGATGGTGTCACCGCAGAACTTTGGAAGAACAAGAGTTCCTTTCCGGAGTCACAGCCTTATTTCAGAAAATATGGGAAGGAGAAACAATCCCTCCAGAGTGGAAGCCCGCCCTCATACACCCTCTCCACAAAAAGGGCAGTAAAATAGATGTGAATAACTATCGGGGGATTTCACTTTTCCCTGTAACTTATAAAATCTTCTATAAGCTCCTCCTCAATAGACTCGAATCCCAGCTCGATCCCCACCTTGGTGAATATCAAGGTGGCTTCAGAAAAGCCAGATCGTACCTGGAACAGATCATCAGTTTGAAGTTGATCATTAGATATTTCCTTCAAAGAAATATCCCCCTCTTCATAACCTTCATTGATTTTCAGAAGGCTTATGATTCAGTGGATTGAGAGACCCTCTTTCAGTGTCTGCAGGAATGCAGTGTCGAATCAAAACTCTAAATTTAGTTAAATGAACGTTAACCGAAACAGTTTCCAAAATTAAATTCCTAGGAGAACGTAGTGACCCCTTCCAAATTCACACTGGGATACGACAAGGGGATGGACTCTCCCCTATTTTCTTTAATTGTGTCCTAGATAAAGTCATGAAAACCTTCCATAAAGTCAATTCCACTAGGGTTAGAATAGGTAACAAATCCACAGGCATAGAATTAAGCTGTTTAGCTTTCACAGATGATCTTGTTATCTTCGCCCACTCAGAAGAAGAAGCAAGAAAGCAAGTAGAAGATCTCAAAGAGATAACGAAGAAAACTGGCCTCCAAATCTCCTTTGCTAAAATGGAAATTATGACCACCCTATTTAAATTCCCGAAAATATGCCTGGACACTATGTATGGAGAAATAAAATATACTGACAATTTTAAATATCTTGGGGAAACATATCCCAAAATGCCTCAGACAAAGAATCCTTTAAGATAAGGAAACTCAAATTAGTAAAGGCCTTTACTCTAACCCAAGGACTGTACGAAAAGAAACGCCTTTCCAGAAGTGCGAAAGTCTGCCATTATAGCACTGAGATCCGGCCGATGATCATGTATGAAGTGGAAACAATGTTCTTTCAAAATCTGAACCTCTTCTTAAAACCGAACGAAGAATTCTTTGGAAAATTTATGGCCTCAAGAAAACTGAAGATGGGTACAGACATAGACTCAAAGAAGAGCTGTACAGGGATCTGGAATATCTGGAAACGGCTTTCCAAAGGAAAAGACAGATTCCTTGAACATATGGTTCGAATGGATCAGTCCAGATTAAATAAACAAGTTTTCAAATATATCTGTGTCAACTTTCCAGTCTGAGCGGATACACCAAACAACTCAAGGAGGAAACGATGAAACTGGGTATCTCTTTGAGCAACTGTGTGGATAGAAGTACATACAGAAACAAAATTCAAATTCTTAAAGTTCTCTGAGGTGAGAAGAAGATGAGATAGGTAGGGCAGTGGAAAGGAAGGTAGCATATAGTGTGGGAATGAGGACCTTCTGGCAGTAGAAAAAAGGAAATGATATTCGCGTGGTCCACGGCTGGCCTGTTCAAGTAAAAAAAATATAATGTATTCACATGCTGAGAGATCAAGCTGAATACTTTTGATATCCCTTTCTTGTACTTAGTCCATTATAGCCTAATATATTTACACAATTTTCCAATCATTTAATTCATGAAAACAATTTAAAATCAGTGACACCTATTTTTTTATTTTATTATTACTGAGTTGTTTGTGTCCACATTTGAAATGTTGAAAGGGTATAATTTTGTATTTTTGTTTACATTGTACATTTTGTAGTTAATCTGTGAGTTTGATACCAGTTTTTATATTAAATTTGGCTGGATGTTTTTTTATATTCGAAAATTCAAATTATTTATTTAGCTACTTTATAATTTTGTAAAAAATTGTATTACTGTACTGTGTGCATTAATTATAATATTATATTATATATAAATAAATTATAATATTATATTATATATAAATATTATAAATATACAATATAAAATATAATAATATAATATATGATTATAATATAAATGTATAATAATAATAATAAAATTCTACTTTTCCACTGAGTATTGTGTAAATCATATTGTTACAATGCAAAAAATTATTTGTTACATATTATTTTTATATGTATGTATAGTGAATATAATATGATGTGTGATGTTTTGTGTTCTATTTATGTTCACTGTAAATTTTTATTTCTTATAATTATATACATATAAACACTACTATGCCCTTGTCTCATTTGATTGTCCGCTCACTCTTATTTGAATCTTAATCCTTTATAGCAAAATCTTTCTTATTTCAAATACATATGAGCAACCTTTTACACATTCAACTGATTAATTTGCCACTCGACACTGAAGTTCTCACTTCTGGCATGTGTTCCACAACACACACTTTTTTTCTTTGTTACTATTTGCAGTATAATATGCCCATGTATCATCACTTCTGATCCACTATGAGCCTTCCACATTTCTTTCTTATGTCTCACTATAGCTTTGCCTCTTCAGCCTTTGAGGCAGAAACCTTTATAAGGGCCTTCCTTCTATGCTCTATTATTCCAGTACTGTTCCATATTTTATGTTCAATGACATTTAGTTCTTTGTTCATCAGTTGAAGGAATTATGCTTGTTTGTTAGCTTCTTAATTAGGCCAATTTTACTTTCATATAAACCCTGTCCTTCCATGGTCTTCAAATTATAATGTCATTATTATGTAAACACAGTCCTTCCATGGCCTTCCAAGCATAATGTCATTATCATTAGTTTGCGTTCAGTTTCAAATTTTGCACTATTTTACTTTACCTGGTTTTAATATAGGTAACGTAGTCTATACAGCCACCAAATTCAAATGTGAATTTTTGGATTGTTTCATGTAGAAAGAAAGTGTTTCCTATTGAAATAACATTGTCAATATAGAAGTCAATAATTTTCTCTCCTAAAATAAGTTGTGAACAGAGATATCTCTCTCCAGATCTGTATGAACCCTGGTTATCATGAACTTACTAGTTCCCACTCTATCACCTTCTCCCTATATTCTTCTTACATCAAAATTTCCACTCACTCTTTTGCTGCCTCCTCCTCACATCTATAGTACAACAAAAACTTAATTTTTTGTAACTTATTGGTTTCAGATTCAATTACCTTGAAGTGGTAACAAATTCTAACCAAACAGATTTACAGCAAGCATATGGAGCAGGTTCTGTTGAAGGTTTTGTAACCTATACTGATATATATTATAATTGGAATAACACAGTCAGAAATTATTGCCAGAATAAAGTTGAAGTATGTAAACAAATAAATTCATTCTTAAAGAAGAATACAGATTGGATCCATATAATGATCAATCAAGAAGGCAACAGAAGTTCAATATGGCATCAGGCAAGTTCTTCATGTTTTTTATTGCATTTAAGGTAGAGATTTTTACTAAACATTTTATGTGTTAAGAATCATGGTCTTTCCTGCAGAACTACTATACTACACAAATTCTAAGCCGAATGCTTATATCTAAATATCACTATTGTTTGACGACTCGGAACACTAAGTTTTCTATAAGTAAAATCGTAAAGATTTACCTTACAGCCTAAACCGGCTTTCACCTTTAGAAGGCTTCATCAGAGGCTGCCGTAGGTAGCGCTGTCCGTCTTGTTGTTGGTGACGGGATAGATTTTCGAAAGATCGATGCTGTGTGTGTGTGGTGAGATGTGTTGAATAATGCGTGCGATTTGAATTGTGTCTGTTCATTAGGATGCCGTTTTTATTTGTTTTTGTGTGTTTGTATATTTCTAATTGTTCTAGAGTGTCTAGTTTTCGGCCTTTTGTGTGTACGTGTAGAATGTTCATGTTATTGTCGATGTTTTATATGTGTGGTTTGCTTCAATGAGGTGGTTTGCAAAGGTGGATTCTGTAGTGGTGTGGAGTGCCTTTGTGTGTTCAATGTATCTCTGTTTGAAGCTACGTCCTGTCTGGCCTATGTAGAATTTATTGCAATTTGAGCAATTTAGCTTGTATACACCGGGTAGATAGCTTATATCTGTCTATTTCTGGCAGTTTTAATTTTTAATTTCCTTTTTTTCCTTATCATTATAAAAAGACATTAAGAAACTGGAGATGTTTTACTCTATGTAAACTTGTGTTTATCTTTCTCTAAACATAGACTATTATAGACATTACTTGAGGTTTGTTGTCAAATTCCAAATTTCTTTTTTTATATGTTTCAAATATATGTACACAGGGCTGGATTTAATAATTTGGGCACACTATGCTCATAAATAAGGTGCACTCATAAACTAGCACTTTTTCCTCAAGGTGCCACTTTCTCCTCACTTTTTTCTGGGTGAAAGTATTTGTTGACAATGTCATCATTCCTATGGTGCTGAGTGATTTCTCCTTCGATAGCGAACAATACCATTGCTGACAGCTTCTTATTCCCAGCATATGATATTAAATAATTTTTTGAAGTTATACTTCTTTAGGAGCGTTGAAGGTGAAATTTTTTGTATGTAACAAAATGCGTGCGCACCATGCAACGGAAACGGAAAGTTAACAGGATGAAGTTAGCCGTAGACAACGTGCCTGAGGCCAAAAAACCAAAACATTTCGGTCGCGGCCCCGATGGACCTGCTGGTGCTGATCGTGAATGGATATATAATTTAAAAGTATCAGTTAATAACCCGATGATTTATTTCTTCAATTTTATTTAGTTATTTCATGCCATCAATGTCTTGCTCATTTATATATTAAAGAAAAAGAAAATTGCTGCACAACAATTATACATAGGGCAAGAATCATACAAAAATTCTATTACCTAGCTGGTGGTTTACACAATACAGTTGCGTTAAATATAAACACAGGCTTGTATTCGTAAATAATAATTGTGAAACGTTACACACACACACACACACACACACATCACGTGGTCAGCAAAACTGAATTTTTAATTACATCAATTTCTGTGTTCATTAGAAGTCTATTCAGAAACTTTCTGCAGAAACCACCGGGCAACTAACTTATAACTCTAACTCACTATAGTAATTAACTTTTCTTTTTAAATAACTTTATGTATTGTGCTGTGAAATATTTTTCGGTGACAAAAATTGTGTAAACAAATTTTAATAAGTGTTTAAAAACATTTCGGTTGCGGCCCCGATGGACCTGCTGGTGCTGATCGTGAATGGATATATAATTAAATAACTTTATATACATTGTGCTGTGAAATATTTTTCGGTGACAAAAATTGTGTAACCAAATTTTAACAAGTGTTTAAAAATATTTGAGGTTAATTTTTCGTAAGTATTAATTTCAAAAGTCTTTTTTATATTAAATCAATAAAAGTTTCGATAAGTATTCTATCATTATGTTTGCTTTAATCCAATAATCTAATATATATTTCTATATTTTAAATTACAGATCACACTTAATTATTCAGAAGTCTATCGAAAAGTAAATCCATTACTGTAATATACCATTCGTAAGTATTTTGAGCTATTTGATAAAAAATTAATTTTTTCTCTACTAAAATATAATATTAAATTTAAATTAATTCAATTGAATTAAATTTTTATCTTTTAGTGTATAATAGTCATATTATAAACACAAACACATGTTTACATGCTATAAAAAAATAGGGGCAAATAAACCTCAGCAGTGTAGATTTGAAGCAACTTTTATGCCTTGCCAATCTACAACTATATTATCACCTATGCGAAAAGATGAGCCTCAATTCAAAAATTATGCAAATTGGGTATACCGCAAATTGTTATAAAGATATTAGGGTTAATCTAAAAAATAATGATTACTCTATTTTGATTCTTTTTATCAAAATAACAATATTTCCTCGGACGAAGAGTATTGCAATATACTTCGAGCTGGAATTAAGAGGCCAAGAGTTTTTCTCAAACGTCAACCATATGAAAAATGGCATAATAATAACGATAAACAAAAAGAACTTTTGCTACATGTCATCTCCAATCTATTAACTCCAAACCCCAATCCGTTCCAAATATTTTTCACGTGTCCATCTGGATGCGGTATCTATAACCAATAATTGTATTTACCATCTCCCTTTACTCCTCTTATCGTTCTACTCGTATGAATTTTTAGCATGCATGTTAACCCTTAGTTTTTCAATCACGCCAAAGAAGTATAACTTCTAACGCACGTACATAAGTACACGCACCCACAATTTTTGTTATATATGGCAGAGAAGAAAAAGGAAATTCTCTTGAACAGTTAGCAATTGGTACAGTCATGCCATTTGAAGGGCTATTTCAATATTTGGGTTAACTTTGACCATACACTTCTCAAAAGCTTACTAAATTTTATCATACTCAACAAGCTTTGACTATTGGAGTATGCTGTTCCAGAGATTTGTTTAAGTTAGTTCATCAACCTTTTAAGGATCATTAGGATATCCTTCAATCTAATTTTTAGCTCTCTGAGTAATATCAGGTATTTATAACATTTTCAATTCTTCAAAAAATTGAGTTCTTCAGTAAATCTTCACATACTTCTTGTTTAAAAAAAACTCTAACTCTACACTTAAGGTATTGAGAATCACACTCAAAGTGTTAATGTGAAGGTTTTCAGACCTTATTTTGATATGAAACGTTCCTTTCTATAACTTGTCATATAAAAATTGTTTCCTCTTCCTGTGACTTTATACTTATTGGCACATTTCTCCTTATCTATTTTCTCTAAGCCATCCAAACCATTTCATAGTTCTAAAATAAACCCACACAAAGATTTATAATATCAAGGATAAGTCAATAAGTATCCGCAATTTTGTTATAATTGTCTGTAGGTTGGCTGTACCACTTACTGTTCTTGTATCCCGATAGATGGTACCGTTGTCTCCACTTGTGGACTATTAGACCATCCGTAGAGTTAGTCAGCTTTGGATTGTTGCATGATAAACATGGTTGCCCCTCTCTCTGTTTGTACCAACAAAGAACAGCGTGCAGTGATCTGGTTTTTGTGGTCTGAAGGTGAATCAGGAGTCAAAATCGATAGAAGACTTTCAAAACAATATGGGAATAATGTTTTACCACAGCAAAGTGTACATCAATGGATTGAAAATTCAAAAACGGTTGGAAAAAGTGTCAAGGGCGAGGAAAGATCCTCCATACCCAACCTCTTCCATGACTGATGCAATATGCAATTATTGAACAAGTTAATGCCATGATTCAGACCAACTGAAGAGAACATTGATGAAGTGGCATACTATTTGCAAATTAGTCATGGTTCTCTATATGAAATTACCCATAACAGGCTTGGCTTTTGTAAAGTCTGTGCGAAACGGGAAGTTTAAGTTCACTTTCCTTAAAACTGATTTAGTGCACAAAAAAACAGGATATATCATCGGCTTGTGCAGGATGTCACACTCTCGTGGAGTTGTGGACTCGTCGTGGTGAAAATTTGTGTAGGCCTATGTATAAAATGAGAATGTAATTGTTTGTTAATTACTCCAATATAGGCCTACATATGCTATAATTACAGATTAATAACGTAATTAATTAAACATTTCCATGTAATAAAAAATGTCGCGAATTAAGAACAATTATTGTATTTGTCTAGAATGTTCTACAGACAATGAAAATCACCAATAGAGCCAAATAATTTTTCATGTTGCGATAGTGATGCCAAACCTGTTGTAACAATTGATTGACAAGCCGTGGTCTGTTTAATCAATCTTCGACAGGGAGTAATGCCAGGACAGTATACTCAAGTCTGGTAAACCATTCTTTTTGCAATCAGATTGTCATGAGTGATTATGTGTTTCACAACGTCCAACAAGGCTAGAACACACACACACACACACACACAAGCCCATGCAACTGTCAGGAAGACCACCATGACAGACATACACAGGGTAGAGTGATCTACAGCATCAGAAGACAATGAACTAAATTATTAAAAAGAAAGTAATGAAATGGAGACAATAATGATGTATGAATGGGTAGATAATCTCAACTTGGCTTGTTTCCACAACCGCCACCACTTATCATTACTTACATTAACTCAAAAAGATTAAAATTGATATAATGGAATAACATACCACAACACTTCCCTGTTACATCATAATACATTACCATATAAATTGTTATTCCATAATCAATAAAATAACTTTCACTCTGGACCCCACCACTGTTCTGTATACTGACAAACTGTGTCTACAATACTCGGCATCTGATCCTAGCATTATTCGTCAATTTTCTGGCATCCTGATCAAGTTGTGACAGTGTGTCAGACTCGGACATAATCACTGATTCTCTTGCTTAAATCGAGTCAGTGGGACACATACCTATAGTCACATATCCTTTTAACAATTCTTTTGCATTTTAAACTGCAGGATCCTATCTGATCTACATTCACATCTTTAAAATTATTTGATGAGGAAATTAAGTATGTGTGTAAATTAAAAACAAAAAACTTTATGATATTTCAGCTAGCATAAAATATCTTTTTAAATTGAAATTTTTATAATTGTTTTTAATTCTTGAATTTTTCCCTGGGCTTGTACCCTTCTGAGACTTGTGTCCTAGGTCTAGGCCTAGTGATAATTCCAGCCCTGTACGTACAGCATTTTATTTTTTAACTCTTTTTTTTTTAATTTGGAAATGTTAAAAATTATATGTTCATTTTTTTAAAGTGCATACATTAGTTTCAGTCTCTATTCTGAATTTCAGTAAAACAAGTCAGTAACACTTTCCATCCTTTATATTAAAATTAATATTCATAATATGATTTTTATCATCTCAATAATAGTGATTACATCAGTAACATTGGATACATTATTTTTTTGAAATCCCCCTTTTCCATAATGTTACTGACCTACTTTGAACAACTTTTTTGTTAAACTGTATTATATATCTATAACAAATATTTATGAGCTGTAAGTTTGCAAGAGATGTTATTAAATAATTTTTATATTTATAATTACTGAATTATTCTTGTAGTTGATTTTTAGGCAGCAAGTGAAATAAAAAAAATCTCATATCACTCTTAACACTGTATTTACCATTATCACAAACAATTTTTCACAAGTAAATATGTAACACAGAAAATACATATTCCGATTCACAAGTGTTAATTTTATTAACATAATCATAATTTGTACAAACAAAAAGATAACACACAAATATAATATTGATCCACAAATGTGGTATTAAACACATATACTAAACTCTGTTATTTAATTCCGAATTCAGAATTGAGACTGTGACTGTCTCTTACAGTTCTTTATACGAGTGGATCAATAAGTACCCGTGATAGGAATGAAAACGCAAGTTTTTACATTTTTTTTTAATTTTTCAACATAATCTCCTTTTAGGAGGATACACTTTTCCCAACGTTCCGGCCATTTAGTTAACCCCGCTAAAAAAATAAAGATATCTCCAACTCTTCAAAATAGGCTTCTGTGTTGACGATGACCTCTTCGTTTGAGCTAAAATTTTTTCCTGCGAGCCAAGTTTTCATGTTGCGGAATAGAAAAAAGTCGCATGGAGCCAAATTGGGCGAGTACGGTGGGTGCGGCAGCAATTCGTAACGTAATTCATGTAATTTTGTAGCGACGATTCCAGATGAGTGAGCCGGTGCGTTATCGTGGTGAAACAGCACTTTTTACTTCCATATTTCCTTAAGGAATGGAAGTATGGTGATGGCAAAAAAAATCGTGTTCGAGATTATTGCAGATTCTGATTCTACTACACTCAAAACATGAAAAAAAGTCGTTTTCCGAAAAGTGTCTGTGTGTGTGTGTGTGTCTGTGTGTCTGTAGATTTTTTTTTTTGGCAAACGATAACTGCCGCAAATTCAAACAGAATCAAATAATTTTTTGCATACAGCCCTGATTTGCAGAGTACTCGCGACCTATTGTTTTTGGTGAAGATCGGTTGAGGTAAAGGGGTAGTTTACCTGCAACGGTTTTTTTTTAGCAAGGGTAATTTTGTTTGTTTGGCAAACGATAACAGCCGCAAATTCAAACAGAATCAAATAATGTTTCGCATACAGCCCTGAATTGTAGAGTTCTCAAGATCTGTTGATTTTGGTGAAGATCGGTTAAGGGAAAGGGGTAGTTTACCTGTAACGTTTTATGTTTTAACAAGGGTATTTCCTATGGCAAACGATAACAGCCGCAAATTCAAACAGAATCAAAAGATTATTTGCATACAGCCCTAAATTGTAGAGTTCTCAAGACCTATTGTTTTTGGTGAAAATCGGTTGAGGGAAAGGGGTAGTTTACCTGCAACGTTTTTTTAACAAGGGTATTTTTTTCTATGGCAAACGATAACTGCCGCAAATTCAAACAGAATCAAATAACTTTTTGCATACAGCTCTGATTTGTAGAGTACTCACGACCTATTGTTTTTGGTGAAGATCGGTTGAGGGAAAGGGGTAGTTTACCTGCAACGGTTTTTTTTTATCAAGGGAAATTTTTTTTTTGCCAAACGATAGCCGCAAATTCAAACAGAATCAAATAATGTTTCGCATACAGCCCTGAATTGTAGAGTTCTCAAGATCTGTTGATTTTGGTGAAGATCGGTTAAGGGAAAGGGGTAGTTTACCTGTAACGTTTTCTGTTTTAACAAGGGTATTTCCTATGGCAAACGATAACAGCCGTAAATTCAAACAGAATCAAAAGATTATTTGCATACAGCCCTAGATTGTAGAGTTCTCAAGACCTATTGTTTTTGGTGAAGATCGGTTAAGGGAAAGGGGTAGTTTACCTACAACGTTTTTTTAACAAGGTTATTTTCTATGGCAAACGATAACAGCCGCAAATTCAAACATAATCAAATAATTTTCTGCATACAGCCCTGGTTTGTAGAGTACTCAAGACCTTTTGTTTTTAGTGAAGATCGGTTGAGGGGAAGGGGTAGTTTACCTGCAACGTTTGTTATAAAGCGTATTTTCTATGGCAAACGATAACTGCCGCAAATTCAAACAGAATCAAATAATTTTTTGCATACATAAGTGAATTGTAGAGGACTCAAGGCCATTAGATTTTGGTGAAGATCGGTTAAGGGGAAGGGGTAGTTTACCTGCAACCTTTTACGTTTTAACAAGAGTAAAGTACTTGAAAATTCATTTAAACTTTTTCAAACAATGGTAATTGTTAAAAATAAAATAATTTTGTTGCCAGGCAATAAAATTATAATTTTTTCATTTTAATGTAAATTATGTATATATTAGAAAATATATCGTGCTTGGCAGGCAAGCATATTTCAGATTATAAGTCTTAGAATATGGAAGTCATGTATGGTTCTCCATACCGATATTTTCTTTTTCAAATGGGGCCATGTCTCCTTCAATTTATTGTCGAATCGGTACAGTAATTCACTGTAGTACTGCCCCGTGATCGTGCAACCTTTTTCAAAAAAGACTATGAGGATTATTTATACCCTTTGAATCCCAAAAAATTGTAGCCATCACCTTTCCGGCTGATGGGACCGTCTTTGCTTTCTTCAGAGCAGGTTCACCTGGAAAAACCCATTGTCTCGACTGTTGCTTGGTCTCTGGCGTATAGTAATGAATCCAGGTTTCATCAACAGTGACGACTCAACACCAAAACTCCTGTGAATTTCGCTTAAAAAGGTCCAAACACTTCTTCGATATTGACACCCGTATCCACTTGTTGTCCACAGTCAGCAATCAACAACAGCTGTCAAATCAACAATAAGCTATGAATCATCTGATATTTGGTTTTGGCGTTGTTTGACAGATGGCAGCACATGATGGTAATGCCAGTTTCCCTTAGCACTGCCATCTGTCTTCAAATACGGGTACTTATTGATCCACCCTTATAGATTGGTAATGACGCCATTCACCAACATGTGTCATTTGTGAGAATCGTCTAGTAAGTTCCGTGTGTGTGTGTGTGTGTGTGTTGAAATGTAAACCAATATGTATGGGTGTTATGGTTTACCCAGCCACATGTTGGTTGCGTCAAATTGAAACATAAAGTTTCAAATAATCTAGGTCTGTTAACGTTATTTAAATTCATGTTTGCTTGTCGAAAATATTGGTCAAAATAAATTTTATTTTTATTCGAAAAAAAAATTTATTTTATTTTTGTTCTCTTTTAGGCTATTAATTTTAATTAATTTCGTGTAATTGTTCCCAAAATTGATCTTTATTAGTAAGAAAACTGGCTAATTATTATTCCATTCACTCTCTCTCGAGTGGTAAAATTTATTTGAAACAAATGGTTTGTGTAAATTCCGTATCGAATCAGTAGAACTAGGTTCTCCTTGGGTTGAATCTAATTCAAATGGCCGCTGTAAGTTTTCTCTTCTTTAATGCCTGAAAACCCTTAATCCTAATTCAATTTACAAAAAAATAATACTTGATGTACCAGTTTAATTAGTTTTTATTAAAACGTTTCTTTATTCAGAGTTGATTCGACAATGTATTCTGCCCGTATTGACTCACACTCAGTTGGGTCGTTACAAATTTTATAAAATATTTAATAATGTTATTTTGTTAGGTTCTTATCTGACTGCTATTATAAAGTAAGAAACAGTTTGTAAGTACAATACCTTACAATAATTATACCTCTTATCGACTAAAAATGGTTTAAACTAATTTTATTTGTCTAGAACAAAATGTTAATGTATTTTTTCAATTTTCTACCGAAAGCTGAACTGGCGTCGCTCTGAGCGGAAGGCTACAGAAAATCAAAGATGGCCGCTTGTTGTCCAGCTCACGTTGTATGGAAAAATGCTGCTACGAGTTTTTGTTTAAATAAATGTTTTTTCCAAATACAGTTGACTGTGTCTATTTGCAATTGCTTTTATGTTCACTTCTGTGCTGTTATGAAGGTAGTGCAGTTAATCTTGGTGTTGGTGTAGTTTATTAATATAAAGTTATTTTCGATCTCACCATCTTATATTTCTCTCCTTTACCGTTATTGTTTTTATATTAGCTTCTTCTAATAGACTTCAGGTTGGTTATTTCTTATTATTTTGTTATATTTTTATTGAATGGGCATTTTCACACTTACTAACACGGCACCGACACGATATCGGTGGGAACAAAAAGTAAAGAAATGTTATGGAACCGTTTCACACTCACCGACATGTCGGTATCGGGTCTGTGGCGGCACCGACGTGTCGGCGGGCAGCAGCTCTCCCATCTTGGTCGGCGTTGTGCCGTCACCGATAGTTCACTCTGCCTAGCGCATTATTTTAGGTTAGTCGTTGAATAGTTTGTGAAATGACTACTTTTAAGTATGACATAGTCACATTCAGGGCCGGCCTAAGGCGTGTGCGACGTGTGCAGTCGCACACATGCGATTTTGGAAGGGGCGCCGAAATGAGAAAAAATATAAAAAAATAATATGGTAAAAATTCAAAGTTTTATGTAATTTTGAATGCAAATTAGCCATTTGAATATGTTAATAACTTTTGTTCAACAAATAAAATGTTGCTTGAAAGTACAGTAAAGAGACTGGCTACTGGCTCCAAATGCTCCGCTCCGTTGTTTTGACAGAACTGAACAGTTGTAAATAGTGAGTCACAATCACTATCACATGTTTAGTCTATCTGTCGCGTCTGGTGTTGTATCTGTGCTGCCTACTGAAGTTTGAAAAAGTCAGTTAAAAGAATTAGTACTAGAAGAAGTCATTTAAAAAAATAAAAAAATGAAAAGGTACTAAATACTTTACTTTAATATTTACTATTTATAACAACTTATTAGTTTTAGTTTTTGTTTTTTAATCCCTTTAAAATGCCAACTTCAGTTATTAAGTTCCGACAAATTTCAGTTATAGAGTACCCATACCATTTTTTGGAGGGTTTTCTATACCCATTTTCATTGTAAGGGGCGCCAAAACTCATTCTTGCACACACAGCATTTTGCTCTTAGGCCGGCCCTGGTCACATTGATTGAACTTATTGAGACGAAGCCTTGTTTGTGGGACAAGACAGATGCATGGGCGCCCATATGGAGGGGCAGGGGGGGCATGGCCCCCCTGGCTCCCGGGAAAAATAAAAAAGGGAAAGGAAAAAATATCTGATTTTTTAGAATTTTGTAAATATATACATTATTTTCAGAAAGTTATTGAAACACACGATGTATAATTTTGCCTTATAATATTTCTTTTATTGGTTTTCTTGTGTTACTTAAAGTACAAGACCCTTGTCATGATTTCGCATGTTTTTTTTTCAATTGAACGTTTTTTTCAATACAAAGTTGGGGTAGGAAAATTTGAGGTGAATCAGAATGGCAAAAGAAGATGCGGAAGCCGGATGTTTAGATCGGGTGGCCCTGGCGCGTTTTAGTCACGTGACCAACTTGCTTCTATGTGGATTTCATACTGTGAGTGTTTGTTACAAAGTGTATCTTAAAATAAACATTTAACGCTTCATCGAAACTTTTAAATAGTTTATTATCAGTTATAATCTACTCTTTACGATCTTATCAACCAACATATTTGCTGGTGAGTAATAATAGTAGTAATAATCTTATTGAAGAATTCTCGATGCCTTGTTAACCTATAAACAACAAGTCTGAATTTTTAGAAACATTTAATATAAAACTGTATGATAACTACTGTGTATCATAGTTCCAAGTTACAACAATGATATTTGTTGTCTTGTTCAGAAGAATTAGCAACATTTATTAGAAAATTATTGATCAGATTGAATGAATGCTTCACTGAACTTGACGAGTATAAAGTATGTAATGAAAGTATTCACAATAAACTTAAAAAGATTAATTTATAAACGATAAAATTTACTGAATATTTATCTCAGTGTGTCGAAAAGATAGTAACTTCCCCTCGCCTCGCACGTATTGAATGAACTACCGTACTTTAATATTATTTTTTCTAAAACATGTTTTCTTTATTCTAAACTACAATAAATAATTGAAAAATAATTAATTTCCTATGAATGTTGTCTTATTTGTACATTAAATTTATTAGTTCTCTGTATAGCTTAAAAGCTTCGCTTTGGTCGGTCACTCCCGAGTGCCGCACACCCTAGTTTAATCATTTTTGTAAATAAACCAAAACTATTGGTTCTTCTATAATTTTTTGTTTATTATTTCACGCAATAATTAACGCAACATTTTAACGTAATTCCGCCTTCAAAATCTCATGAGCATGCTATTGTACGTGTTTTAACCTATACCAGAATATCACCCCAGATTGTTGTTTAGCGGGAGGACCCACATCAGGACTCAACGGGTTAACACAAAAAAGGCAAAATTAGTTACATAGGCTACTTTTAGTTTTTGTGTCACTTGTTACTACTAATATCAGTGGTGCATTTTGCGTTGAATCTATTTTCTCAAAATACAATTACAAATTATTACAGTATTAAACAAGTTGCAATTAATACAAATTATTTTGTCAAAATTAACTATAAATGTTGCACTATAGTAACTTTTTCAGGTTTTAGGCCCAATACCTGATTTTAATTTCCTCGTATTTATTTCAGAGATATGGATATCAGGAATTTCTTTGAGCGAAAAGGTGCTGCTGTTGTGCCAAAAAGGGCCCGACGGGACTCATTAAGTAATTCAGAACCAGAACAAATAGCTCGGAAAGTGCGTCCCACAACGGCTTCTAGTTTATCTTCAACATCAACGACAGCTCCTAACCTCGCTGCGTCGGCTGAGCGGGATTTCTGTCAGTCGCCAAATTTAGTTTCTATCGCCGATGATGAGTCTGACGATCGGAATCTCTGCCATTCATCAGCTTCAGTTCCTATCACCAATGATGAGTGTGACGAGCGGAATCTCTGCCAATCATCAGCTTCAGTTCCTATCGCCAATTATGAGTCTGATAAGCAGAATCCCTGCCAGTCATCATCATCATTTTCAGTTCCTATTGCTAATGCTGTGTCTGCTGAGCGGGATTACTCCCAGTCCCAGCCATCAACCTCGGTTTCTAACGCTATTGTGCTGGCTGAATGGCATTCATCCCATTCATTAGCAATAAATCACAGCTTTGATTTAGGTGATTATATAAACTAGGCCATGCCAGATGATGTCAAGTACCAGTTACTAACGAACCCACGTGTTCTAAATTTGTCCCATGACTTCAAGAAAGATATTGAAATGGACAAAACAAGAAAAAGGCCCTTTCAAAAAACCTGGTTTGAAAGGTACTCATGGCTAGTCTACTCGCCCAAGCTGAAGGGTGGGCTTTGCAAATTTTGTACTCTCATTAAGCCGGTTTTAAAAAGAGGAACGTTTGGCGCTTTTGTAGTAAAGGCTCACCATGATTACAAACACTTTCATGAAGTTGCTCAAGGCCATGAAAAAAGCAATTGGCATCTTGAGTCTATAAGTAAGGCCAAGAGTTTTATTGATTCTATAGAAATGAGAAAGAAAAATGTAATGGAGCAGTTAGACAGTGGGATCACTGAACTTGTAAATGCCAATCGTCAAAAGCTAAAATCAATTCTTGCAACACTAATATATTGTGGCACACATGATATATCTATTCGCGGAAAGAATTCAGGAGAAGGAAATTTTGAAGATTTACTTTTGTTTAGAGTGAATTCAGGTGACAAAGTGCTGGAAGATCATTTAGCAAAACATGGTGGGAGGGCGAAATATACGTCCCACAGAGTCCAAAACGATTTATTAAGTACATGTGGTTCTGTAATACAAAAAGAGATTGTTGGAGAGGTAAACAGATTGGCAGGATTTCACTATTAGCAGACGAAACTGCTGACATAAGTGGAAATGAACAGTTGTCAGTGGGAGTGCGGTTTGTTGACGAAAAATTGGACTTTACAGTTAAAGAAGAGTTTTTAGGGTTTGCTGAACTAACTCGATTAGATGCTGAGGGAATTTGTTCATCTATTTCTTCATCTAGGCTTTGTTGAAAAGTTGGGGCTGGATATGACCAAATTAATTGGCTTGGGGTTCGATGGGTGCTCGACAATGGCTGGCCATGAAAGTGGAGTGCAAGCTAGGATCAGGGAAAATATCCTAGAGCTGTTTACTTCCACTGTGCATCCCATCGACTAAACCTAGTTGTCAGCGACCTTAATAGTGTCCAGGAAATTCGGAATACTATCGGTACGATAAAACAAGTAATTAGGTTCTTCCGGGAAAGTGTATTGCGTAGAAAAACTATACCAAACATTCCGTTGTTTTGTGAAACTCGGTGGTCACACAAATATAGATCAGTCAGGCTGTTTAAAGAAAACTTCATGCCCATCAAGGATAGCCTCAGTGGTCTTGCAAATGACAGTGTTAATCAAGACACTAGATCACTTTCCAGCCAACTAGATAGCGCAACATCATCAATCACATTTATTATTTGCCTTCACATGATTTCAAGATATTCTTCGTACTTGGAGCCAATAGTGAACAAGTGAAATAGTGAAATAGTGAACAAACTCCAGTATATTGATATGGACCTACACGCAGTCTACAGATACATAAATAACAACCTCCTAGATACATTTTAGAAGCATAGAGAACAAAGCAACGATGAGTTCTCAAACATATTTGAAGACATTAAAGAGACTTGTGGGAAACTTGACATTGATATTAAATTCCCAAGACTGGCTAGAAGGCAGACCCAGAGATTCAATGTCCACTCTTCTTCGCCTGAAGGCTATTTCAGAGCCTCAATTTATAACCCTTACATGGATTCACTACTCATGTCACTAACCACAAGATTTGAAAAAAGTAATGAAACACCGTTCAAAGGTGGGATTCTTCATCCACATTTAATGAAGAATAAAAAGAAAGAAAATTTTATGAGAGACATAAAAAAGTTGGAACAATTCTATCAAATCGACAACTTGGAAGCAGAGGCCAGATTGTGGTATGATGTTTGGACAAATAAAGAGTGTTCGGAAAAAACAAAACTGCATGATCTTCTTCCAGAAACTACTTTCTATCCAGCAGTAAGGAGAATGATCATATACTACCAAACCATACCCCCAACAACCTGCACTGTGGAGCGTTCCTTTAGCACACTTCGCCGTGTGAAGACCTGGCTAAGAAGCACTATCGGTGAGGATCGTCTGTCCAACTTGTGTCTTCTTAGTGTTCATAGAAATAGAGTAAAATCTCCTAGTTTTCAGGAGAAAGTGATTGACATATTCGGAAAGAAGAAGAGAAATTTACAGTTTGCTTATTCTGAAAAATACTAGTGCCTAAGCTAATAAGCTATACATGTTTTAGTGTCTGTTGTGTAAATTTCCTTTGTCAGTTTTTTTATGTAGGCCTCTGCTAATAATGTTAATTAATGAAATCAAGTTAGCCTAAATCAACTTCAGTTATTCGTTCTACTAGATGCCTTCAGTAAACAAAAACACATTTATCCAATTTTTTAATACAATTTTTATTTTAAAATATATTGCAAGGTAGTTAAAAAAATGTCTTACTGAGAGTTTTTTTTAGTATTTCACTATTTAAAACCAATGTTTTAAATTTCCAAAATGTAATGAATACATTAATTTATAAGTTTATTTAGTGGTCGATTTCTAATAAGGTAAATAAAGTAGTTTCTATATTGCAAATTTTTTTGTTCATTTTATTGATACACCTTCATTTAACACCTTGAATGGATTTGAATGGTTTTTTACATTTTTTGCAGGATTAAAGTAATATTTAGTAACAAATTTGGAACACTATCATACACCTAAGATATCCCCAAAACGCACTGCTGAGACCTTAAATTTAAAAAATTTTCCCGGACCCCCGTTTGCTTTGGGGGGTATTCCATACCCCCAAACCCCCTGGTCTTGCCCCCCCCCGGAAAATTTTGTATGGGCGCCCATGGACAGATGAAGCAAATCAAAATAAAATTCATCGCCAGAAGAGTTGGCAAGAAATATATGAATATCTGGAAGACGGCTATGACACACTTACTCTTGAAGAGAAGAAAAAAACAGGTGAGTAAACAATTATTTTAATTGTTAAAACATTTTTATTGTCTGTTTAAAAATACTTCAACTACATTGATTTAAGTATCAAGTATCTTGATAGTATAAATTTAACACACATTTTCAGTAAAAGTGTACTCAAGTTCTCAAAAAAATTAAAAAAAAAATTGTTTAAAATTTTTGATAACTGCCAAGGTAATTTCCCTTCATCACTAATGAAATAGTTTGAAAAATTGCTGCGAACGCCTTTTCCTGTTTTTCCTGTGCGCTTTGTTTTGGCGGGTAATTCTCGAAATTGCGATCCTGGAGATATCATGTCGTCGTGATCTCTTCCGCCATCTCTCGAGCGTACTATATTGTGCAAAACAACGCACGCCTTTACAATATTTATTGAAAATGTTTTCGATACATTCAAAGGCCTATGGAATATTCTCCATTTATTGCTCAGTATGCCGAAGGCACACTCCACATATCTACGGGCTCTATGTAGTCTGTAGTTGAAAACATGTTGTTTCACACTCATATTATGATTTGAGAATTCTTTCAAAATATGTTCGTGAATTGCAAATGCACTATCGGCAACAAACACATAAGGCACTTTTAAACCTTTTGGTGGTAAAGGTTGTGCCTGCGGAATACTTAATTCACCAAGAGTCAGTCTGTTCCAAAATTCTGTACTTCATAGAATGGAAGAATCACAATCCTTGTCGTAGGCTCCGATATCAACCAACACAAATTTGTAATGAGAGTCAACGACTGCTAAGAGAACTATAGAGTAAAATTTCTTATAATTGAAATACATTGAGCTTGCATGGAGGAAATTCTGGATTCGAATGTGCTTACCGTCAATGGCACCAAGGCACATAGGAAAATTAGCTCTGCTTTTAAATTCAGCAATTTCTTCCCAATCTTGCTGTGCCATTTCTTTGAGATAAGTTGAACGAAACGTGTCCCATATTTTACTGCATACGTACTGTATGATATTACTCAACCTAGATATCCCAATTTGATGAGTAGTGCATATCTGTCAATGTGTTTCCCGAAGCCAAGTATCTAAAACAAAAACACAACTGTGTGACATTTTGTAAGGGCAAGTACAATTTTTAAAATACAACTTGTGACGCTAAAAAGTATAACAACAATTTGTAATTAGTCTTTTTTTGTAATTTTCTACAAAGAGAAAATTATGTTTCTCTGCCTAAACTTCAATGTTTTTCTGCCTAAACATGTTACAACAGGCTTTTCCTTTTTTGTTTCAGGTGACGCTATCAGGACCAAGTGGGACAACATACGAGATGCATTTCTGCAATCTCTACGAACAAAAAGTGGGCAAGCAGCAAAGAAGAGCCACATGTATGCAGAACATTTGCAGTTTTTACTGAAATCCGCAAAGAAGGGTATCACCACTAGCAATTTAATGCAGGACAACTCTGAAGATGAAAAAGACAAAATTGAAAACTCTTCACAGGTTCCATCACCTCAGTCTGCTCAGTCCGTATCTGATTTAAATCATAATTTAGATACAACAACAGAAAGCTCCATCCGTTCGACCAAACCAGCCTCAAACACTAGCACACAGAAGAAAACAAATACAAATAAGAAAAAGAGACAATTAGACCCAGTGGAACAAGAAATTTTATCTGAAATAAAAAAATCAAAGCCTTCCCACAATGAGCATGAATTGATGATGTTGTCCTTTGTTCCATACATACACGATATGAATGAAACGGAGCTTATGGACCTGCATATGAACATTCTAATGTCCATAAAATCAATCAAAGAAAAACAAAGTTCAAATTCGCGTTTTCATGGATCGACTTCACCTACTACCTCCAGTTGCAATTCTCGCCAAAGTCATGAACATAACTTTTCATTTGTAGGACATCCAGCCGCAGGAGCTTACAAACAACAACCAAATATGTCTCAACCTCCATCGGATTCCAATTTGAACGAGTCTACAATGGTTTATTGTCTTCAACCTCTCCAAATTGCTCCGAGCTCAATGGTGACTAACGAAGTTCGCAAAAGTTCCAACATATTCCAAGATTTTCTTGACAATCAGTGTGGAACTGAAGAGGATTTGTGAACATTTTATAAAATTTCCTAATTGTTTTAGCTTTTTAACTAATCTTTTAGCTTTAAAAAATCATTTCAAAACTCTGTTTCCTTTTTTTAAGACAAAACATTGTCGTTTAATGACATGTATAATAAAAGACACGTGTTTTATTTTTGAATTGTTAGTATTATTTATAAAAAATTTACCTTTTTGCAACTGATAGCATTTCTTCTGGTGGGATTCCCATTCTGAATCGAGTATCTTCTTTCTTGATAATATCTGACAAGTTAACTAAAATATAATCAAATGTTTCTTTACTCATTCAAAAAAAATTGAAAAGCTTGTTATCATCTAAAACCAACTTATCAAATAAGGTGTAGTATGCGCCTTCTACATAGCGAACTTTAATAATCGGGTGAACCCAATACTTCCTATCTACTTTTCGTCTTCTCCGTCTTAAATATAACAAATATAGTAAATATAATCTTCTGTTGAATTGAGCCATTTGTATAAACTACACTTACCATGGCCGATATATCGAGATCTGTCATCTTGAGTGTGAATGTACCTTCCCGATATCGTGTCGGTGTCGTTGTAGGGTCGAAGTCGGGTTGATAAGTGTGAAAACGCCCAATCTTCTGTCACTTTATATATATATTTTTTCTTTTTATATTCTTGTATTTTTTCCGTTACACTCGGATCTGATCCTCTCCAATACTCTGGCTATTAGCTTCACTTAGTTGATGTCGATACCTTTAGATTTAGCAATAGACTGTAATGTTTTTTCTTCCTCTTCAACAAGTTTGAGCAAATTTTGAAAATTCCTCATCGGTTAATCCCAATGAAATTAGGTGTCACATGACCCTTATTATTTAAATTATAAGATTTTTACACTTTCACTCTAATTTACTCCCTAATTATCATATAATTATAGTTAAATCTAATTACATAGTTTTCTTTCTTATAAAATTACAAAGATGTCTTTGAAAGGTGTCTGTTTCCTAATAGATGAATTACCATCTTTACAAAATTTTGGTCTTTACACTATTTTCATATAGGTTTACATTTACTGAAGATATTTTCTGTTTGGCTTGTGTGTTTAAACATTGTAATTACCTTTATACTGACATCATCTGGTTTCTTAGTTATATCATTTCTGATTAATTAATTTATTATACTACTAGTTATTTTACTAATAGTTGATTTCTTTTACTTTTAGTGTAAGTCATTGTGACTTCCTTAGTATTACCTTCTACTGAACTATTTAACATTTTGTTTTGTTGATTAGGATATTTCTTACTGTTTATATTATCTTTATAGTGGTTTGATTATCTGAAATTAATGCTTCTATTACCTTCCAACACTAATATTACCTTAAAACAGGAATTATAGAAATGCTACTTTAGAGTTGTGCCTTTATGACTGGGATTACATTGATTTATGGGATTATTACTTATTACAAACGGGTTTACATTCCATAGTAGTAATTTTTTCCTTAGTTTGCCAAATTTTGTTGACTGATTAATTCTATTTAGTGTGTCTGAGCCTAATTTAGGTATCTATGGTATTTTATATATAACAGTGTGTCTATTTTCTTACGACCTTTTTCTTCTTTGACAATTCATAATAGCATAATATTCTTAATAGCAATATTACTAACATTATTACACACAAAACATATTTAAACATAACTAACTCTTAATACAATTATTTAAACAAATTGAACCTTCTAATTGTAGTCTTTTCCCTTGTAACAAATATGGGACTTGGCTTTAAATCCTAATTAATACAATGTTGCTGAACATTCAAAATACTATAAATAATTTCTCCCTTAATCTTACTTATAGTCTATGTTTCTTTTGTTTCATACATTTGGGGTGAATCATTAATTTTAACAGTCTTTTCTGTTATTACTGATTACTCATTACATTACACTTTTCTTTCTTCACTTATCACTTTTTTTCCACAGTGTTCAGCTTATAATTATTTACAGTATTGTTCTTACTTGGTATTGTACCTCTGTGTTGGATTTTACATTATTTTTAACTTAATACTCTTACTTATTTTATAGTTTTATTTTACATTTTCTATTATTTTACCTTGATAGAGGTAGTTTTTCTGTTTATTTTGTAGGATTGGTCATTTTATTTTGTTTGACTGGGCATGTAATGTTTGTCACATTACAATATATATATATATATATTGTTACGTGACATTTTTACCATTCCCTAGTAACATAAATATACCATGATTCTATTATTAAAAAGTACCAGGAGACATAATATTTTAAGAAAGACTTAATTGAATATGTTTAATTTTAATTGTTTATTCTATGTTATGTTTATTATAATTAAAGTAAGAACTTACTTATGAAATTTGTTTTTTGTGTGCAGACTGTAAAGTTATAAACACAGTCAGTTAAGGGGAATTATAAAATATTACTAATAGTTATTAGTAATCAGTTTCTGTCACATTTATTAATATTATGTATACTAGTGTTAATAACACTAATGTTAGTCTTAACAAGAAAGTACCAAAATCATAGTCAGTCAAATTATATGAATAAGATTTCTATTAAAATAATAAGGAAACAATGTCAGTATATGTTAAAAGATTACCAAATGTATAAAATAAATTTAAGAAAGTGAAAGGTACAAAAGAAATAATAAATAAGTTTGGAACAAAAATAATAAAAAAAAAATGTAAATCATTAACTCAGGAAATATAGATCAGAAAATAGTCAAGAGTGATGTCAAAATCATCAGTTTTTTATCAGAAGAACAAAGAAACAAATAAAAAGAAGATAAGAGCTCTTATAAAAAAGGTATATCCTTTTAAAAGAAAATGACATAAAATAGTAAAAGGTTTGTTTATATTATTCTTATGATGTCACCAGGGTGATATAAAAATGTTACTTGGAAACCAAGGAGATATCTAAGAGAGGCCTTAGCAACTAATATGTTAAGGAAGAAAATAGAGTGATTCTGAAAAAACTGAATGCAAAAAGGTAGATTTAAATACTTATAGTGAAAAATAAATTATAATATATGTGATATTAGTGCATCTCCAGATAAACAATTGAATAATTATATATATCAAGATTAAAATAGAAGAAAGAATTTCTACAAGACTCTACAGAATTAAACCAGGACATCTCTGAAGAAATTGGACCAATTGACACAGGGAGAGAAGTATTTTTTGATCTAAAATTAATCTGAAGTATTCCCTGTTAAACCTGATCTAAAGGTTTCAAAAAACTTAAATACGTTTTTTTTATAAAAAACCATAATTAACTTTCACTGAGAACAATAATGATTAATAATATGGACATAAGCATAAGCCACCATTGATGTATAGTGCTAACATAATTTAAAACTAATTAAGTCTAAAAAATATTTTTATAACTTAACCTATACACTGAACTGTTTTACACTCTTAATATAATCCTTTTAAGATATATTGTGACTATTTCTCATCATATGTATTTTGGTACTTTCCCTGTCAATGCTGTTGTTATATCGTAGTCGAAAGGACCTACTAAACCTTATAATTGTATTTTATGTATTAAAAACAAATTATAAAATGTTTTAAAAAAGTCTGAGATCTAAGAGTTACTGCTGCCACTCTGAGCTTATAAAAATACAGCTGGCCAAACTTTGTTAAAAATTATGTTTTACATTTAGCACAAATTAAAGAATAAATAAAGGATTTGAGTTTACAAAATACAGAAAAGGGTTTATTTGTTTCTTATTTCATGAAAACAAAAAGGGTATGATATTCTGAACAAAATATCTGATACTGTAAGTTGACCTCAGTAATTAGATTAAGTTGGCAACACTCATCAATTGAAAATCTTAGCAGATTTCTTTTAAAAAATGTGGTGATGAGCACAAGTTATCATATCCATTGCTGAAAGAAAAGAATAAAAGAGAGTTCATTACAGAATAAAGAGACCATATTCTATTTACATAAATTTGAACAAAAATTTATTATTGATACTTCACCAATAAAATTTTATTTGCAAACGGTGATTGCAAATTGGCGCTCAACCAACATCCCCCTGAACAGATACTCATCATTAATTTAATATTAACAAAAATATATACAAATAATAACAGAGTTAAACAAGACGCAAATTCAGATAAATAACCATAGATTCGAGTCTAGATGTAACAAATTGGCTATCCCAATAGTGAGTATAAATAAAATATAATTTAGAAAGAATGATTATTAGATTTGTAAGGGTAAAACGCTAGTACGCGTTACAGAATTGGCGCAACCAACAGTGAGGCGTAAGATAAAGATTGAAACGAACACGTTTACACTATTAAACATTTTATACACGTTACAAATTGACGTCCAACAACGTGAGGCATTAGAGAAAGCTAGATCCTCAATATAATTCAATACGTTTATACGTTACAGAATGGGAGCCCAACTAGTGAGGCTAGAAATAGAATAGCTTTGTATTCTTATTGTGAGTTTACAGTGATTTCTACTCTAGTGGCGGCTACGATTAACAACAGAGATGTCAAGGAGAAGAGCGACGTTATGGAAACGAAGGGAAGAAGAAGAGATAGAGTTAAATATAGAAGACCAGGAAACAACAACAGTTGAAGAAGTGGAAGTAATAGTAAAGGATACCCCAGTAGCAGCGACTGAAGAAAGGGAAACGGTGGTAAGGGATGCCCAAGGGGACCAACCAGATAAACCCACACAAAAGGAACGAAATAAGACTGTAGAAGAGATGAGATTTGAGAGATTAATGGAAATGTGTGAAAAAATGGACAGTAATAATGAAACACTGAAACAAAATATGGAGAAAATGGACAAGAAAATGGACAGTAATAATGAAAGTTTAAAGAAACAAATGAAGGAGGATATTGAAAAGAATATCGAAACACTTAACAGGAAAATGGATAGTAACCAAGAAGAATTTAAACAAATGAGAGTAGATAATGAAACCTTATTAAAACAAACTAATGAGGAATTAAAGAAACAAATGAGGGAAGATCATGAGGAATTAAATAAAAAAATTGAAAGTAATAATGAAACATTACAACAACAGTTGAAGGAGGAAATTAGACAAAGTAATGAAGAATTAAAAGGACTGTTGAAGGAAGAGAGTAAGAAAAATAGAGAGGAATTGAAACGACAGTTAGAAGAGTATAAAAAAGAAATAAGGAGTTATGAAAACCAGTCAATAGAAACAACGATAGAAGATGACAAGCAAAAGGTGGAAACATTGAATAAGATAACCGAGATAGAAATAATACCAAACGATCAAATCAGGGAACCAGTAAATCAGAAAATAGAAGTTAGTAAGGAAATAGAAAATAAAAAAGACAAAAGTGTATTGTTATCTGAAAAGAAACATAGCAGAAACAAAGAGAATAATAAGTATGTATAAAAGAAGACGAAGAAAATAGGTAAAAGACGTCCCAAGAAACAGAAAAATACACAGGAAGAATTAGATATGATTAGGAGTGGGCTGTTTAATGTATGTAATCTCCCAATCGCTAATTACATAGAAAGAACAGAATTAACAAATTATAGAAAAAACTTAAGGAAATTTATATTTAAAATGAATACATCAGAAAAAGAAAGGGATAATAAAATATCAGCTATATCATCAATAGTTGATATACCAGTGACATATTTGGTTAATGAACTAGAGAATAAAGTGGTAAAAGCAGGCGAAGATACCATTGAAAATTTGGTGTTCGAAAAATTGCAATACAGAGTGATCGAAAGATATGTCATTAGGACAGAATTGATTGGAAATTCAATAGTAGGTCATGAAATGAGTGAAGACTTCGCAGCAGAAAAATCAGAATATAAGGTAGTAGTGATAAAGTGGACAAGGATAGAATTCATACTGAAAACAATAATAGTCCGTGCAACAAGGACAACTTATGTATTGGACAATGGATGAACTAAGGATGAAAATATGGAAAGAAGGGACTGATTTTCTGGGAATGGATTAAAGCAAACTAATGGAACAAAGATTGGATTAATTATTAATACAAATAACATAATATGGAAGTTATTACAAATAAAAAATTTTTATTCTTTATGAATTAAAAGGAAACATCAAAATTCTAAATTAAGTAAGAACATCTTACCATGAGTTAAGGAAGAAATTATTTTGAATTTATTAAGAATAGTTAGAATGATTTAGAGGAAAATAGAATCTAAAATATTATTGATTGACAGCGCCAAGATGGAAATAATACAACATGTAGGTTGAGTAAGGTTAACCAATTACATGTGAAAGATTAAAAAAAATTATTTTGAACTGATAAAGCACTAGAAATGAAATAGTCATAGAATAAAAATGTGAAGAGACCTCAACCTCAAAGAAATAATGTAACAATCCCTGGAATATAAGTTTGTAGCGAAGGAGCTACCTTGTAGGTAATTATTATATGTATTGTGTTGTGATAGTGCAACTTTATTTTTTCCTGGACAGAGATGAAGTTCCTCTGATTTCAGATGATATATTTAGGGAAAATGGCAGAGTAATGGAAGCCAATAGTGCCCCTCCGAATCCGAATCCATATGTAATATTTAATGTTAGGGAATTATGGTATTTTAGGGATGATACAAACGATGAGGTAAAGAAATAAAAAATAAATATGACAATATGACTCGAGGTGTGAAAAGTATGAAGAATCAACATCAAGTTTTAGGTGCTGAAATAAAAAAGTATTATGGAAAATGAGAAAAGTAATGGTGAAGTAAATCAGCTTATTTAAGCAATCTAATTATTACTAAAATAACCTGTTTTCTGGGGGGGCATTATGTTACGTGACATTTTTACCATGCCCTAGTAACATAAATATACCATGATTCTGTTATTAAAAAGTACCAGGAGACATAATATTTTAAGAAAGACTTAATTGAATATGTTTAATTTTAATTGTTTATTCTATGTTATGTTTATTATAATTAAAGTAAGAACTTACTTAAGAAATTTGTTTTTTGTGTGCAGACTGTAAAGTTATAAACACAGTCAGTTAAGGGGAATTATAAAATATTACTAATAGTTATTAGTAATCAGTTTCTGTCACATTTATTAATATTATGTATACTAGTGTTAATAACACTAATGTTAGTCTTAACAAGAAAGTATCAAAATCATAGTCAGTGAAATTATATGAATAAGATTTCTATTAAAATAATAAGGAAACAATGTCAGTTTATGTTAAAAGATTACCAAATGTATAAAATAAATTTAAGAAAGTGAAAGGTACAAAAGAAATAATAAATAAGTTTGGAACAAAAATAATATAAAAAAAAATGTAAATCATTAACTCAGTAAATATAGATCAGAAAATAGTCAAGAGTGATGTCAAAATGATCAGTTTTTTATCAGAAGAACAAAGAAACAAATAAAAAGAAGATAAAAGCTCTTATAAAAAGGTATATCCTTTTAAAAGAATTTTTTTTTTTTTTTCCGGCAGGGCAGGTGAAAATCTCTATAGACACACTGGAGCCCCGTAGCTCCAGGTAGTGTGGGACTCTAACCCACTAAAAACACCTCCCTTTGCAACAACTGAGCGAGCCCAACAAGTTGCTTTTCTTTAATATTACAGTCACAGTTTATGGGGTAGAAGCCCACTGGCTGCTCCCCGGTTTGAAATTATTGCCTTTCTCTCTTTTAGAGTTTTACAGATTTAAATGCACTAGTGTGTCACCAAATCTTGGGGCTTCAATCTTTTAAGCCTTCTTAACGTGTGCGGAGCTTCTTCCACCACGCAAAGCATTTCTGGATTTATATGAGTCTGAATTCTCCTGTCATGGTTAACTGCATATTTTGTTACGATTTCACTGACATATTCTACTTTGAGATCTTTGTGCAGATTGTCATTCCTAATATACCAGGGGGCATCAACGATACTCCTAAGTACTTTGTTTTGAAAAGTTTGGATCAATTGAATGTTAGATTTCTTGGTGCATCCCCAGAGTTGTACACCATAAGTCCACACAGGTCTCAGCACTTGTTTATACAACAGCAATTTGTTTTCAACTGTTAGTTGTGAATTCCTACCTAACAGCCAGTACAATTTCCTGAATTTTATGTTGAGTTCCTCTTTCTTTTTTTTCACGTGCTCCTTCCATTTAAGTTTTGCGTCCAGAGTCATACCCAAATACTTAGCAGTGTTAGAGTATGGCACTTCTTGTTCATTAATGTATATCTTTTGTATTTCTATTTTTCTGTTGGTAAAATTGGTGTGTATTGATTTCGTTTCATTGAGTTTGATCCTCCAGCGTCGAGTCCAATCCCATACCTCTGCGATTGAAGTTTGCAGTTTATTGGCCGCTGTCTCGGCATCATTACCTACAGCCAGAACAGCAGTATCATCCGCAAAAGTCGCAACGGTTGTTTCCTCACTGTTTGGTAAATCTCTTGTGTATAAAAAATACAAAATTGGACCCAATACGCTCCCTTGGGGAACTCCCGCGGATATTTTCTTTAAAGTTGAATATTCATCCTCATGCTTCACCCTAAAGTATCTTTCTGAGATGTAAGACTTTAGTATCAGATAGAATTCCTCTGGGAGATCCCTATGTAACTTGTACTCAAGCCCATGATGCCAGACCTTATCAAAAGCTTGCGCTACATCCAGGAAGACGGCTGAGCAAATGTTCTTCCCTTCAAGAGCCTTTTCAATAATTAAAAGAAAATGACATATAAAATAGTAAAAGGTTTGTTTATATTATTCTTATGATGTCACCAGGGTGATATAAAAATGTTACTTGGAAACCAAGGAGATATCTAAGAGAGGCCTTAGCAACTAATATGTTAAGAAAGAAAATAGAGTGATTCTGAAAAAACTGAATGCAAAAAGGTAGATTTAAATACTTATAGTGAAAAATAAATTATAATATATGTGATATTAGTGCATCTCCAGATAAACAATTGTATAATTATATATATCAAGATTAAAATAGAAGAAAGAAGTGCTACAAGACTCTACAGAATTAAACCAGGACATCTCTGAAGAAACTGGACCAATTGACACAGGGAGAGAAGTATTTTTTGATCTAAAATTAATCTGAAGTATTCCCTGTTAAACCTGATCTAAAGGTTTCAAAAAACTTTGAATACTTTTTTTTATAAAAAACCATAATTAACTTTCACTGAGAACAATAATGATTAATAATATGGACATAAGCATAAGCCACCATTGATGTATAGTGCTAACATAATTTAAAACTAATTAAGTCTAAAAAATATTTTTATAACTTAACCTATACACTGAACTGTTTTACACTCTTAATATAATCCTTTTAAGATATATTGTGACTATTTCTCATCATATGTATTTTGGTACTTTCCCTGTCAATACTGTTGTTATATCGTAGTCGAAAGGACCTACTAAACCTTATAATTGTATTTTATGTATTAAAAACAAGTTATAAAATGTTTTAAAAAAAGCCTGAGATCTAAGATTTACTGCTGCCACTCTGAGCTTATAAAAATATAGCAGGCCAAACTTTGTTAAAAATTATGTTTTACATTTAGCACAAATTAAAGAATAAATAAAGGATTTGAGTTTACAAAATACAGAAAAGGGTTTATTTGTTTCTTATTTCATGAAAACAAAAAGGGTATGATATTCTGAACAAAATATCTGATACTGTAAGTTGACCTCAGTAATTAGATTAAGTTGGCAACACTCATCAATTGAAAATCTTAGCAGATTTCTTTTAAAAAATGTGGTGATGAGCACAAGTTATCATATCCATTGCTGAAAGAAAAGAATAAAGGGAGTTCATTACAGAATAAAGAGACCATATTCTATTTACATAAATTTGAACAAAAATTTATTATTGATACTTCACCAATAAAATTTTATTTGCAAACGGTGATTGCAAATTGGCGCTCAACCAACATCCCCCTGAACAGATACTTATCCTTAATTTAATATTAACAAAAATATATATAAATAATAACAGAGTTAAACAAGACGCAAATTCAGATAAATAACTATAGATTCGAGTCTAGATGTAACAAATTGGCTATCCCAATAGTGAGTATAAATAAAATATAAT